>OX381705.1:47669097-47934569 GCA_947462335.1 Harmothoe impar
TCATAACATCATTATTTCCTGCTCTTACAGACCACTATACTCCAAAACCATAAGTGCACTATGTAATACATGGCCATAGCCACCAACACATAACTTTACAATGTTAAGCTCCCTATAAATACTGTGCAATTACCCCCTATAGTTTTGCTTACAAACACAACCACCCACCATAGGTGATGAGCTAACTATTCACTGTTCCTACAGTGTTGAGGGCTACCTGAGGCTTGGCAGCAGGCAGTGGAGAGTGTACATGGGGGTGTGAGTAGATGGTCGGGAGGCGGGGGGAGAACGTTCACTTGTGACGTGAGTGGCCAGAAGGAATGGCAGCCCCCACTGAGGCACAAGAGTTGTATGTTCTTTTCTATTGAACTCTTGAAATGTACAATATCTGGATGAATGGCACTCATAGATGTGTAATGGGATCACAGCTGCTTTAAAACAAACTTCGTTGAAAATACGATCGTCTTTTCTTTTAAAGGTTGATTCACCAACATGTTTGTTGCTTCCAGTGTCAGGCTGCATAGACACTGTCCCCCGTCTGTCCACCTACGACTGCCACCCCGCGGGGGGCACAGAACTCACCATCTACGGCGTGGACTTCACGGCCGGCCCGCTAGATGGCGCCACCGTGGAGGTGCAGGTGGGGCCCACCCCGTGTGGTAACGCGCGGGTTGTGGACGCCTGGAGGATCAAGTGTCAGCTACCTGCCGGGGCAGGGGAGGGCCACGGCATCAGCGCCTCTCTCAGAAACAGGAAGGAAACTCGGTCAGTGAAAAATGAAATAGCCATGTAAAAACTGTACGGAGATGAAGACTTTCTGAGAAAAAGGAGCGATGAAATGAGGAGAGACAGTGAACGATGTATGAGTAGCGCTGCATGAATGTCTACATTTAAGTGAATCAAAGATACCTTAAAGCAACGCTCTAAGCGGATTCACGATCAGCAATGCCATGTACATGTCTCATAAAGGTTGACACGGCATTTAAGTGGCTTTGAGTGGCATTCACTCGGATCAAATATGTTAATGTGTTTACTTAAGCATATAAATTTACTTACATGCAAACATTTGTGCAGTGCACAGAGAAAATAAGGGTTATAACAATATTAGAGGAAAGGGCTGAGGAGAGAGAATTGAAGGGTAACGGGTGAGAGAGTGTGGGTAGCAGATCACAGGGATAGAGACAAGAAGAGGGAGAGCAAGCGAGGGATAAGGTGGGAGGGAGGCGGGGAACGGGACAGGGATAGGGGAGAAGAGAAGGGAGATAGAGATAAAGAGGTAATGGGGTAGAGTCGGCGATACAGACCGAACATGATGGTCAACAAACATATATATACATAATGCTACACCTGGGTTTACGCTCCATTTCCCAGTACTACTTACTCCTTAAACCACGGTGGTGGGGCAGAACAATAGACTTAGCACCTTGGTTATACAGCATACCCTGGTTTAAAACAGAGAGATAATGGGTATGAAAGGCTATTAGAATTAACCACAGCTTTCTGGTAGGGCTTTGCTGGGCTTTGCTGTCGTCTGGCCCCACCAGCAAGTTGTGGTTAATTCTACATACCTTTTCATAAGCATAGTCTATCTATTACATATCCAATGCTTACAAACTTACTACATAAATAGACAGAGAAAAAGACATAGGCAGGGATGGCCAGAGAGTACAGAGCGGAAAGAGTTATGAGTACCGTATTAAATGTAAATAGCGCCCTCCCCTTGTAAGCGCCCCTTTTTGGTGCATTTTTTAGATAACGGAAACCCTAACATTTTTGCGATATTAGAAGAGTATTTAAGTCTTAAGTACGGTGGCCGACAAGGCTCACGCCCAAAAAAACACTGTTATGAAAAAAAAAAAAAATTTCACCTGAAAAAACAGGCGAAAAAAAAAAATTTAATTTTTTTTCACAAATATTTTTTTTTTCATTTTTGAAAAACATGAAAAAAAGTTGCTGTCAACTGTCAACTACGAAAATTGGCGCTGTCAACTGTCAATTTCCGCCATACCGCCCTGCGGCAGAACAGCATGCCGCTGTGTCAACAGAGCCGGCATTTCATTGGTTGTCGGCGGGGCGTAATGATATGATATACGCAGAACGTAGTTCGCAATTTCCTGCTGTTCGGATGCCCCTTCCCCCTTATTACCTTACTGCAACCTCGATTCATATGTCTTATAATACCGTGCACTTGATCTTACAATACAACTAATACACTTTCTCCAGCTATTTTTCAATTTATTTTGCCCGTGGGATGAAAGCGATGCGGGGCGTCCTGTTTATTATCAGCAGCGGCTGCACGGTCTCAGCTTAAACAAAGTATTCACTTCCGGCGTGAGTGGTGCGATTCCGCGTGGCGTGTACGAGGGACAAGCTTTTGGATAATAACTGCAATCCTTTTCTTGCTGTTCTACCAGCACCTGCAAGACTTTAAAGTAAGTTTCATACACTGTGTTTCACGTAACGTGTGCAGTACTTTATTTTGTATTGAACTATGTGGTAGCCTGTAGCATTTCATGCTAATCCACCCATTATCGCCCGTTATGAAATGAACACGCCTGCTGTTTTCACGCACGTGGTAGTAGTATACACAACTAACACACTGGCACCCCCGTCAGTATTTTCAACACACAGCTTTGTATGGTAATGTGTATTGTTTATTTTTTCTCGGTATATAGACATCATACAGCCTGTTTATTTTTCCCATTTCATATACACGGCACATCCCTTTCACTCGCCAGCACATGGCGCATCCTGTTTATTATCGGCAGAATGTACCCGCGATAAAAAATATATCTTTTTGCCTTTCCAGTGGACCACGAGGGAGTGACACGGGGGAAGTGTGTGGAAAGTGGGTGCTTCTGTACTCAATTCTCCTCGCAAAAAGGCACACATTACTGCAACAACTGCGCCCCTCACATGGCCCGTCGCCATGTAAGTATCATACATCTTTCCTATCTTACAAACAGAATAAAGTTTCAGTAATGCAAGTTCATACTGTCATACAGCTGTGTTAACACCTCAATGTACCTTTCCACTGCCACCAAAATATTATCACAATTTTACTACATGTAGTCCTGTTTATTATCGTATATAGTACACACTCAACATCCCTCCCAACAGCCACACTTTTTCCTACTTCCTGTTTCTTCTGTTACGGTAGAATAGATAAATTTGGCCCAGGTAGTACACACAGGATTCAGGAATATAGTCCATGTCATAGTACTGTATATCCCCTTCACCTACTTATACCATCTTATTTTGTAATATTTTTCGTATGTTGTTCTACTGTATTATTTGCCAGACATAATACGTGTATTTTTTTCTGCAGGAGAAAATGGGCCAGTGCAGTATGCCTGAATGTGAGTGCGGACTATTTACAGTTGTGGAAGGCTGTCACGACTGCATAGATTGTGGCCATGGTGCAGGTTTGCACAAGGTGCCCGATGTACCCAGTAAGTATACCGTATAACACATTATGACCTACATTATTTTCAGGCCTTTTGTCACCCCTCCTTTCCCCTTCTAACATGCCATTTGAAAATTTATTGTCCCATTCCTCTCCTTTTACCATCTGTTTGACACACGCAGTACAACAAAGTGAATCACATGTTACAGGAGCAAAATTGCTGAACGAGATGGAAAAGGTGGGGAAAAAAAGGAAAGTCCTATTGCGGAACATCCCTGCCACGCCTGTAGAGAAGAAGGTTCCGGTGCGCCGGGTTAGTATGAAGCCTACTTTGATACTATATAGGGCTATACAGTACCGTATATACATGCTTTTCATTTTTTCTGTATGTTATATGCCACTTCTATTTTCATGTTAGCATTCTGATACATGTAGACTATTTATAACCCATTTTTCGTATGTACTGTAACCAGGTCCTTTCTCTCATACTGCATTCTTCCATTCTTTCTTTCTCATTCTCTGACAGCTTTTCGAAATAACGCGGGGGGAAAGAGTCAAGGTCCGGGGTGTCTGGGGTAACCGTGCCAAAAAGGACAGGCGTGGAATCCAGACTGTCAGTGTAAGTGTAGCAAACATATTATGACTATTCCCTTTACCATATTTCACATAAACTCATTATAAATAATAAGCTGATGAAATAAACACAACCAGCAACGAACAAAAGTTTTGTAGAATGAACAGAACTGTTCACTCGACCTTTAGCCCGCATCACTTTTTTTCCATGTTCATCCTTGTGACGCCCGTCGCCAGTGCTGTATATGGGGACAGCAGTCCTGTTGGTCGTCAGCATTTCATACACACATGGCGCGTCCTGTTTATTATTTCTCTTTATTTAGACATTATACATCCTGTTTATTATTGGCATGTGATAGACACGGCACATCCTTTAGCCTGCCCAGCGCATGGCGCGTCCTGTTTATTATTTCTCGGTATATAGACATGATACATCCTGTTTATTATTGGCATGTGGTAGACACGGCACATCCTTTATCCTGCCCAGCGCATGGCGCGTCCTGTTTATTATTTCTAGGTATATAGACATGATACATCCTGTTTATTATTGGCATGTGGTAGACACGGCACATCCTTTATCCTGCCCAGCGCATGGCGCGTCCTGTTTATTATTTCTAGGTATATAGACATGATACATCCTGTTTATTATTGGCATGTGGTAGACACGGCACATCCTTTATCCTGCCCAGCGCATGGCGCGTCCTGTTTATTATTTCTAGGTATATAGACATGATACATCCTGTTTATTATTGGCATGTGGTAGACACGGCACATCCGTTATCCTGCCCAGCACATGGCGCGTCCTGTTTATTATCGGCCGAATGTACACGCGATACATCCCCTAATTAGCCGACTCAACGTAGCACAACAAGTTATGTCATGTAACATAATGCAATGCCTGGTGTAATGTAGTACCATCTCACGTTCTTTCTGTGTTTATATTGTACCTGATGGTCACACCGGTGTTCTTCCAGATCGAATTCCAACCGGACGAAGAAGTCACGTTCAAGGGACTTCGTGACCGCTGTGCCCGCGTCTTCGCTATGGTGTCCTACGACACGCTGAGCAAATCTCACTCGGCCTTGCTCCTGGGCGGACTAAAAGGGCCGGAGGTCAACAACGATCGGGAGGTCCAAACGTTATTAAAGAACGGAAAGGGGTACTTTGTCCCCACCAACAAGAACGAGGTGTCCTCTGTAAGCCACTTCTCCCTTCTTCTAATACATACAGCGTACATGAACTGTTCTCTTCGGCCTTAGCACATAGTACATAGTGGAAATATAATACATTACATCCTTCAATTTTTTGGGTGCTTTTACCATCCAGTCTTCTTACTTTCATCAAAAGTACTACCTGTGCTTTTAATGTAGTAGGAACTGCATTTTAATTGAACTACCCAAAAAATTTTACAGGAGGAGGAGGACTCTCTGTTGAGTGAGGTAAGGAGGACACACGAGTCGGACACCGAGCGTAGCTTTGATTTACCCCCAGTCAACATTCCGTCTCGCCGAAAGAAAACTGCCACAACGGGAAGTGCTGGAAAAGAAGACACAGAACGCTCTGCCAAGAGAAACACCAAAGTCCCTTCTTCCGCAGCAGGAAGTTCCTCCACCCCACCTCCACCTGATCCCACTCACTCGTCTGAAGGGAAAAAAAGGCCAGCAGGAAGTTCCTCCCCACCACCTCCACCTGATTCCACTCACTCGTATGAAGGGAAAAAAAGGCCCAGAACACAGGAGGAGGAGAAGGTGAGTACCGGCAAAAATCCTGTTTCTTTGTACCCTGTAAAATAAAAACAAAACAAAAAATATGTCCTCTTTCCTCATTCTGTATGAAACATATGACGTACTTGGACAGCAAAAATGAGTGTTTTTTCTGTTCCCAATCTGTGCAGGATTTACCCCAAGCGCCAGAAGGTGAGGTGATATAATATTTGGTTGTGTTCATGTTTTGTCACGTTCAACTGATTTTCCCTGTTATTTGTTGCAAGTTCCTTTCTCATTCTTCTTTTAATTTGGTAAAGAAACCCGAAAAATATTACAAAGAGACACATGAAATAAATTGCTATGTGATAAACTTTACGTCCTTTTTTCTTGTTCAGGCAGAGATATTATAGTACTACATAGCTTTGACTTCCTTTCACGTACATTCCTTACAATGTTACATGAGACAATTTTTCCTGTGTATATTTTGTTCACCTTTCACTTTGTAGCGAGAAGGAAGATTAGCACGATGGCCCCTCCAGACAACTATGCACAGGAAGAGATCGGGACTGCCGTCACCGCCTTTGCTCTACAATATTTCACAGACACAGACGAAGTGGTCGGGCCCTACATCCCGTGGAAGTCGAGAAACCCGGATCACAACTACCTGCTGGCCAAGCTGATGAAAGGTACCATAACTTTTATGTCTTTTTTTACCTTTTCCATGACATATCAAGGCCACTCCAAAAAAAAAGTCTGGTTTCTCATCCCAAAGCAGAGAAAAATTTCAGTAGGGCGTTTTTTTTTAAATTTTTAATTTTCTTAATGCAGGAGCCAAAATGTATAGGAAAAAAGTAGATTTTCTGCAAAAAAATTTCACACTTAATTATTCAAGTGTCTATTTATTTGAAGCTGTTGGAAAATGTAACATATTCCTGCTGTCATACAGCATAACAGAAGTTTTATTTTGTATCAGGGGAAACGGAAATATATAAAATCGAGATGCACTTGGAAGATGGTGTTAGAGTCCCCCGGTCCGTCGCACAGGATAACGCGTGGCCGGATATGGCTGAGGACGAAGGTAGGAAGATTTACACCTCTACAGTGAAATCTCGATATGAGGAGGATGGTAATAAGGAGCAGACTGTTTTAAAGAGCAGATTTGCTATGCCAAGACTTTTTCTCTACATTTCTATAGTAATAATACCTGATTAGAAGGTGCTTTTTTACACAAAAATGGTTTAGAAGGAGCAGAATTTTTCGTACATGAATAACTTGTTCGGCTGTTCATTCATTTGATTGAGAAAAAAGTTCCCATTCCGATGAACTAGGTGATGGTGTGTGTGTAGAGGACCCCCACCCCCTGTATACACAGATGCAACCGGCATTGCTATCCTATGTTAAATACTTTATTTTACCCACAGCAACATGTGGGAATTCTCCCTTCTGTATGATGCCCTGTAACCCTGTGGGCACAGGAGGTTGAACAAAGATGGATAAATGTTTACCAATCTTTATTCGATGTTGATTCAACAATTATTCAAACTTGCTAATATTTTTAAATGGCCCCTCTTTCTGTTGTTGTAGCACAATTTCTATTATTTTATTGTAACAGGTATGACCCTGTTATGGCAGTCGCCATATCAGGTATACACAACATTAGAGACGACCTACATAGGGGTGGTGGCGTATCCCTTCCTGAGCAAGGACCTGGTATACGAATGGTTTGCGTTGGAGGAGGGGGAGGAGCGCTTCCTGGGTTTGACGGACCCGTTCATATTGGTCCCCCCCGGACGCTACACGTGTAAGCTCAGCTATATGGGGGAGGATGAAGTTGTGTTGCAGGGGTACATCAGCCGGGTGAACGTGCTGAAGTGCTCAAATCTCTTCCAAGGTGAGACGCTGTAAGGTGTTTACAATGTAGCATAGTACTGTGTTATATGATATACATTTTATTTTTACTTGATACTAGAAGGGTAAAGTTAATCTTTTCCTTCTTTCTTTTAGTGGCCAAAATTAAAATAATGAAACCAACATGGAGAGACAGTACACTTTATACCTATCATACAAGCTGTCTTCACTTTTTTTATTTTTCAGAGTCCGGACTCCAGTTCATAGAACCAAAAGACTACACGGTCCACTACGCGAGCAAAATTGGCGGAGGCAACTTTGGAGCGGTGTACCGAGGTGATTTTTTTGGACCAGTTGCTGTGAAAACCATTAAGACGAGTCACTCGGTCGACATATTCTTGGCAGAGATAAACATTGCAGGGTGAGTACGATAATAAACCACTTTGTTCACTGTTCTTTTCTCCCCGCTGTGTCATAGTAAACAAACTGAATAACAAATATATGCCCGTGCTTTCCATTGTGTTCCACCTTTAATACCATATGCATGTTACTAGTCCTTTAGAAAAATAACCCCTTTTCTTTACCATACAGAAAGATGCGTCACCGCAATCTTATTCGATTGCTGGCCGTATGCCAACTGGAAGATGAGATACATATCGTCATGGAATTGTGCAACGGCAGAAATCTGGCGCGCATCTACGAGAAAATGCGGAAAATGAAGACCATCAAGGCCAAAGTGAGTACCATATTTCAAGTGACACTGCACTTTCCGCACTGTCGCCATGATATGGGTTGTCCCGCGTTATATGGTTCATTGCGCGTCCTGTTTATTATTTGTCGGCAACATGTAGTCACGATACATCCCTGTACGTACTAAGTACATGGGTCGTCCTGTTTATTATTTGTCGGCAACATGTAGTCACGATACATCCCTGTACGTACTAAGTACATGGGTCGTCCTGTTTATTATTTGTCGGCAACATGTAGTCACGATACATCCCTGTACGTACTAAGTACATGGGTCGTCCTGTTTATTATTTGTCGGCAGCATGTAGTCACGATACATCCCTGTACGTACCAAGTACATGGCTCGTCCTGTTTATTATTTGTCGGCAACATGTAGTCACGATACATCCCTGTACGTACTAAGTACATGGGTCGTCCTGTTTATTATTTGTCGGCAGCATGTAGTCACGATACATCCTTAGACGTACCAAGTACATGGCTCGTCCTGTTTATTATTTGTCGGCAGCATGTAGTCACGATACATCCTTTGACGTACCAAGTACATGGCTCGTCCTGTTTTTTATTTGTCGGCAGCATGTGGAGACCGAATCAGCGGTGTGCCAATTACATTACAACTCGTCTTGATTTGCGGCTGGATGTAGTACTCTGTGTAACCCTTATGACAGGAGCTGATTGTCTCTCATTCTGACAGGAGGAAGTGCTGAAATTAGACGACAGCATGTTCGTAATGCAGCAGCTGTGCCTGGCTCTGAACTACCTGCACAGCATCCCCGTCGTTCACTCAGACGTCAAACCAGGGAATATTATGATATCGCCAAACTACGAGGTGAAGCTGCTAGATTTCAGTATCGCCCGCATAAAGGAGAGCGCTCGTGAGGAGCAAACCTATGCCACAAACTTCGGGGGCGGCCCGGGAGCGGGTACCTTCGCGTACATGGCCCCCGAAGTGTACAACGGGTCGAAACTGAAGAGGCAAACCTCTGTAGATGTGTACGCAACCGCCTTAATAATTGTAGAAAATGCGAACAACGGAGCACTGAACTATCCCATGAGGCAAGACGTGAAGAATGCCATGGCTGCTGAAGGCTTTCCGAAAGGAATTAAGAAGGTGGCCCCTGCCCTCCTACCCGTCACACAGATGGCTCTCAGCTGGAAGCCAGAGGAGCGGCCGGAAGCCAAGGAATTGGGGAAAGTAATAGGTTCTCTCTTCGACGAGGAGGCCTACTACGGGCAGAAGCCAGCGTGGTGAAGCGTAAGATAGACTAGTGTATTCAGTGAGGGCAGGAAAAATTATGTGCATTTGTCTACTGTTCCATGACACTTTATTAGTTACACACAGAAGTGAACCATTTCATAAAAATAATATAGTCAAATCATGATACAATTGGGAAATTTTTTTTGTACAATATCACATGCTCGGTCTACTTTTATTTACATTGCATCGACATGTGCTACACGTTATATGATTATACCATCTGAAACTTTTTTTTTCTATTTCACATGCTCTCTGTACTTTTATTTACATTGCATCGACATGTTCTACACATTATATTTAACGATCACACAAAGCTAGAAAAATAGCTTGGGCATTCTGCATGCACAACACCATGTTGTTCTGGTTCAGGAATTCGTCTGCCTCTGCCCTAAACTGTGCCGGTACAATGTCTTCAAAGTGGTCTGCTATCTCATGGTACTCTGCCGCGAATTCCATGTCATCTGCCGCCTCAACACCGTAATGATACCCACACTGCTCGCCCCCTGTCAAATTTTAAATAAGAAAAAAAATTACATATATCACATGTCCAATTATTTGGTGACAAACAGTTCAACGGCCGAGCACATACAGAGGTCAAATAGCTTAACAACATGGGAAGGGAAACAGAGAAATTCATGTATACGGGCTTACCGAAAAGATCAGGATGGTTATACATGTCGTCTGGACATCCTCCACATGGCAGACTCACGCCTTTCTGTTGGCGAATCTTGTGAAGGTTCCAGTCACGAATGTAGTCGTCCACCTGCCGCTTTACCAATGGGAGGTAGACGTAAATGAACGCGTCTCTGTGCAGGTGAAACAAAGCATGGGTGCGTTACACAAAATGAAATACATACACAAAGACACACTCATTTAAGTCTGTTGGCCGGGTTGTTTCACCATTTGACCTTGGGCCGTATTTCACGAGGCCATACGCCGAGCGAAATGTGGCACACCGGTCAACAGACTTGAAATGAGTGTGCCTTTGTGTTAATTTTTTATCATTTTCGATTTCAAATACGAAAATTGTGATGGGGGGAGGGCCTATGATAGCCTAATTATATCCCCTTCAAATGTAAATTAAGCACCATTTTGATGACGTCACAGGGCCGTATTACGGCCATTGGTTTTTTCACGGGTTCACGGGTGGGTGAAATACGGCGTTGTTTGGTTTAGTCAATGGGACTGCTGTTTTTCATTAAAAAATTAAACTCTTTTCTTTGATACATAAAAAACATGCTGTTTCATATTTTTTCGTGGTAATATACAAGTTTCATACCGGTTTTCTTGTACGTCGACAGGCAGCCCATCTCGCAACATTTGTGTGAACTGCTGGTGTAGGCCATACGTGACATGCCTGTACATGCCGGACCAAAAGCACTCGATTTTCTGTAGAAATAACACAAAAGAGGCACAGTATAATAGTTAGGAAGGAACATGTTGTAGACATTGATATTATTTTTTTTCCTGCCCTTACGCTATATAAAGTGGGAAAAACAATTTACTTGGTTCAATTTGGACTTGTCCACCACTGCCGGTCGCTCCGACGCTACGTCCGTCCCATTACGCCTCAGGAACATCTGCAATTCTATGCTGAGCGTGTTCTCCGTACCCGGGTCGAACCTTGCTCTGTTCGGCACAACTGTTTAAAAGAAGAAAAATAAAACATTGCATTAGGTTTCATCCGGTTTCCCATGTTTCCCTGTGTTACAGTATAACATGTATTTTGTGTGTACGGGTCAAGTGTTATGGCGGACACACAGTGAACATAATATTGTAAGGAAAAGTATACATACCTTCCAACTTCTGTATGGTGTCCGCAAATAGTTTGACCACGAAGTTTGGATTTTTGTTAGTGGTATATGTTGTGCACCAGAGCACCCTCCGTGAAAAGCAGTCTATCGCTCCGTGTATATAAATCCCATACGTAGCCAGTTTGTCATGGCCATCGATTGACCAGCAGTCATTGGGCCCCTGTATAAAAGGGATGGAACTTTGTATTATAACGTACATTTACATGTCGTAGCAAATAATGGAACGTTCTATGTTATTCCCATGTCATTTTATGTTAGCTATACTGTACATACCGGTGACTGAAAGATGCGCCGTACAAACTTCTTTCCCTTCCTCCTCTCCCCGGCTTCCGGGTCCAGCACCCTGGCCGCTGCCATGACATCGTCCCTATTTGGAAAGAATTTATTTTTTCACTCACTCTGTTATTTAGTATTCTGCGGTGTACAGTACACAGTATTGCACCAAGCATCCCGCGGTAGACACGATACAGTCCACCGATTTTATGATTCATACGGTATAACAAAGGGTTCTGGAGATGTAGGTTGGTATATGGACGAAAATAATATTTCGAAGCAGCACGCCAAAGTTGGGAGAAATACCTTTTTATTGCCACGTTGAATTTGTCTCTGATAATCCTTGTCACGCGTCTGTAGCCTGCTGTCTCCTGACACTTCTCCTGAGCATTCTATGGTTATACCGGAAACAATATTCATATACTTGGTTTAGTGTTAACAGTATTAATAAAACAGCATGACATAGTACTACATGACGTCATGACAAATTAATTTTGTGACATAAGTTTGCTCTGTTTATTTGTGCTATGCTCAGGTAGGAAAAGGATATGGATGAAAAGGAATACAGTTGACTGTAATGTTACACACCTGCACTAGATTTAGGACGGTTTCCGGCTCCAGCGGTACTGTCCTGGTGATGCCAAACTGTTTTAGCCGCCTTTTCAAAGTACTGAGGCTGGCAATTGGGAAAAAAAGAAATAAAGATTGACTGC
Organism: Harmothoe impar; assembly: GCA_947462335.1. Classification (NCBI taxonomy): domain Eukaryota; kingdom Metazoa; phylum Annelida; class Polychaeta; order Phyllodocida; family Polynoidae; genus Harmothoe; species Harmothoe impar. The sequence goes on from OX381705.1 coordinate 47,681,433, forward strand.
TTGCCACTTGACTATTTTTCCTTCAATTTTTAAGAGAAATAAAGCTTGAATTGGTCACCAAATTGTTGAAAATATTGCCATCAATATGTCGTAATAGTAGATAATTCTGGAAATTATGTAAAGGCATAAGAGCATTTCTTTAGGTATAGGAGTATAAGCCTGCCCCGAGTATAAGCCTGCCCCGTGTATAAGCCGGGTCAGTTTGCCACTTAGTACTTGTAGAAGCCCGGGCTTATACACGGGGAAATACGGTACTTGGAAAAGTGTAGAGGTGTGCAGAAGCCAGCTGTACATTTAATGAAAATGAATGGAGCAGTGTTCTCCTAATGCTATACCTGAAGGACAGCCCAAACTGTCTGAGGTATCGTAGGATCATCTCGTTGCTTTTCCCCAGCAGCACCAATTTGGACAGTATGTCTGGCAGTAGCTCTGTGCAATAATGGAAGGAGAAACAGTTGTATTATTGCACAGTAATGTAGGAAGTATATTTCAGGAAGTCATATGATGAAAAGGCAGGATAGTAGGCGGTGTAACTGTGATATACTACCTTGTGTCGTGTTGTGCTCTGTGTCAAGGTGGCCACACTCTACGCACTGCATTATCCCCACCACTATCTCCAGCCTTTTACACGGGCATCTTTTGCAACTTCTGTGGAACAATTCCTCGTACTCCATTTTGCTGGTAGTTCTGAAAAGGGAAACAAAAGATATTTGATTGCACCCGATATATCGATACATATGCAGCACACGATAATAAACAGGATCCTGTTTATTATCGTCCAAGCGTATATGAAATCCCGTTTATTATCATCCGGACATACAATTGAACGGGACGATAATAAACAGGATTCGGTCTGGTTATGTTGCCGGAAAGACGAGCGCGGCGGTGGAAACTACACACTGTGACATAGCAATCGCTGTAGACACGACATAACCTCATCGAACAGTGTGCCCGGTAGACACGAGACATACTGCAAAGTGCTGCCATCTAGCGGAGTGCTTCCGAACGAAGGGATGGGAGCGACCTCTACATCGTATAGCAATAATTACGCAGGAGCGCCATTCGGTCAACAATACGTTTCACGGTAACATTATGCCTTTCTTACACTTATTACCGAAAACATGAATGAATCAGGTAGGAAAGATGCTGTACAATGTGTATACATATGTCAGGAAGCAGAAATCCGGCATGCCATGCTGTGTTGAACGTATAGGGGGCTGGGTATGAGGTATGTCGACGGGATTAGCCTAATGTGCTGGTGCTTCTCGTGTCTACATTATACGGCTGTCTCGTATCTAAAAAAGGTGGGATGTTTCTTGTCTACAGTGGGGGTCTCTCTTGTCTACCGCATCAGACCTATAATGTTATAAGGCTGTCTCGTATCTAAAAAAGGTGGGATGTTTCTTGTCTACTGTGGGGTCTCTCTTGTCTACCGCATCAGACCTATAATGTTATAAGGCTGTCTCGTATCTAAAAAAGGTGGGATGTTTCTTGTCTACTGTGGGGGTCTCTCTTGTCTACCGCATCAGACCTAGAAAGTAAACTATTATAAAACTGTCTGTCAGGGAGTGCTCATTTGGTATGGCCGGGGGGGGGGGGGGAGCATGTGAGGGGGGGCATTTTTTTTAGGGGTATTGACAGGGGAGGGCCTTTTCTTTTTTACCCATTTTTTTTTGGGGGGGGGGCCTTTTTTGCGGGGGTATTCCTACACACCAATATTGTTTCTCATGCACTACTTGGGGGGGGGGGGGGGTGCACCGTATTTCATACAGGAAGGATAACATGGTGTCTTTTTTTCTGTTTAACACAGATGCCCAGGAAAAACCCTCAGTTGGAAGAGGTGAAGCAGGCCAACCGGGCGGACCACAGGAAGTGGTTAGAAAAGAACAAGCAGGAGTGGCCAGGTTGCACAAGGCCAACAGGGCGGCTGCAAATGCTGTGAGTATAAAAGGGGCCGTGGAGGCGGATGGGGGGGGGGGGGGGAGTGAGGGTGGAAATGGCAAGACAAGTATGGAATGTAGGGTAAATGTGGGTGACGTGCTGAATGTTGAAAAATCCCCCCCCCCCCCCCCCCCCCCCCCCCCCCCCGCGAAGGCACAACGTTTTCCTTGTTACACATTTTTCATTGGGTGTGCTGTATATATTTTTTTTTCTCTGATTATTTTTTAAACTTTTTTTTTTCAAACGCACACTAAGTAGTGGTAAAGGACAGAGCACTTGACATGTGAGGAACCTTTGGGTAACATGGTCGGTATGTCACCGATGTTACCCACGTTTACCATACTGGAAAGGGGGGTGGGGGGAAAGTATGTTCAAAAAAAAATAAACAGATGAGTGTATTGTATGATTTGTCTTTCTTTCTTAAGAAATACGAGGCTACACGCCCCTACTCAGAACTGAAGGGAGAGAAGAAAGCACGCGTGCTGCTCTCCAAAAAGCTGAGTGCGGCCAACGCAAGGGGAAGCTCACCGAAGAAAAAGGTAAATTTCTTTGTTTTTCTCTATATATTTAGGGGCCGTATACCCCTCTCTGCATGTAAGGAGTGTGGTGTGCCCAAAAAAAAAGGATTTGTCCCATATGTGGGTTACACTGCCTTACGTCAGGATGAATGTTGTCTACAGTATGGGGTGGAGAAAGCATGTATCATGTGCTCCACTCACCGGGGAGTAAATGGCAGGAGTGGGGGACTGTATTAAATGAAGCCTCAAAAAAAAGTATCTGTGTCCTGTGGCGCAGGGCCAGTGTGATGTGAAGTTGGCATACAAAATTACACTGACTGGGTAAATGGGAAGATATATGTTGTTTCAGCTCGGGAGATGAAGGAACAGTTCCTGCGCGATTTCCCAGGGGCGGTGCTGAAAGGCTACAACGATGCAACGGAGGAACAGTCCGAGCAATCAACGGAACAGGAAGTCCAAGCAGAAGAGCTGACAGGAGAGGAACAGTCTGAGGAATCTACGGAAGTGGAAGTGCAAGCAGGAAACGTGACAGGACAGGAGGCTGTACCGGGTGCCACTGAGGCACAGAACACAGAGGGAGAGGAAGCAGAACAGCAGACAGGAGAGGGTTTGGGTCAGCGACACACCGAACAGGCCGTGAACTCTCCTCCCACTGTACCTCAGCCCGAGGAAGAGGATGCCCCAGCTTACCGTATGGGAAGCCAGGTCTCTAGTCGGTGAGTAATTGAACATTTAGCATACGCCTATTGAAAAGTTTTAAAATTATTTTTTGGGCAAATCAATTTTCACATTACACACCGCTGAGCGCTGGTCTTTTATAATTGATACATAGTAATATGCGCCATACTATATACATGATATTCCCACCTAATGGCATTCCTTTCTTTGTTTTAAAACCCTATGTCAGGTACCAAAACTGTATAGGAAAGATATGTACGAAATGGCCCGTCTCGTGTCTACATGTATATATTAAAAGGAAATTTAACCTGAGCCAAAATGTGCTGTCTCATTCCCTGTACTTATGCTACAACTACAAAAAATATTTTTACACTATAGCAAATAAGTACCATCAGCCAGTTTCCTGGATTAAAATGGAGAATACATGAAATTTATTTCCCACAGAACCCGCAGCAACAAGAAAGAGAACAGCACTGGGTCCGCCTTCTGCACCCCCCCCCCGCACAGAAGATCAGACAGACTACAGAAGAAAAAATGTGTCAAATCCTTCCCCCTACCACTTAGTACAATGGCCCAAGTAGAGGAAAGAAATGCTGCAACACTGAAGAAGGCACCACGTTCACCCTCGCCCACTAAAAGCCCTGCCGCACGGTTCGCAAAAGGTCTCAAACTGTCCAAAATTTGAAGAAAGGGATTTTTTTTTTCTCTACCTTATGTAGATAAATACATAAAAGAGAGAGAGAGACAAGTTAAGAAATAAAACGCCTTACTTTTTTATTTGACAGCATTGTGATGATAAACAATCCGTTCAAGTCATGCGGCCTTATTTCAACGTTATACGGGTTAGGTATAAAATAATATACCGTGATGCCAAATTAAAAGACCAACTATGTCATAGCGTGAAGAATATGTTACTGTCCAAAACATTACCATGGTATCATACATTTGTTATAGCATAAAAACTAAGTACCGGTATCCTGTGTCCTGTTTATTACCCCTGTTCATTAAACTCGTATATGATGAAAACTAAGATCTTTCCTACTGTATGAAAACATACATGAACACACAATGATGTAAATACCATGCAAAAAGATAATACAAATAACAAGAATACACTTAACATCTAGGAAACTATATAGTACTCATTGCCAGTATACATATATGAGTGCATTTTTATGTAAAAGGGGGACCTAATGTGAAGACATTCGTACCATTCTTGGCGGGCTGACACTCAAGCGAAAAGGCTTTGTAGATAGGTCACTTTAGCATTTTTATGTATAATATTATACTCACAGGTATAGTACCAGATGTCCTAACTTTAAATAGTCACAGCGAGTGAAATACCCAGTAGAACACTACATGAGAATGGGAATGCATCACCCAAATACTGATGATATCATAGAAAATCACAAACATGCTGTATATATTACCGCATTCAGACGCACAACATTAAAAAATATGACATATAGCCTCAAACAGACCGCCTGTGTAGTGGTTACCCAAGCCCGTTGCTGCAGCTCCCGGTGGGTGAGGGTCAGTGAGGCCCCCCCCCCCTGTGTTCTCTGCACCCCTGCGCCTTTTTGTACATGACACACCTGGGATAAAACCAAACCCCTCTGAAATACCACATAAAGTTCCCAATCGTATCTGAATTGTCATTGTCATTACTGTATATGCATGTCTGAATGATATTCTTTCATCAAAATCAATAATATATGGATATACAAAATGTTAGGTTTTTGGGCCGAGCTACTTAATAAAAGCGAACGCAATAAATTAACAAATTCTTCTATTTCCCCTCATTCTGCCTCTGTATCTTCATCATGACCGTCAGTGCTGCTGTGCGCAGCATTTCCTCCTCCGCGTTCCGCGTTCTGTAAAGAAAATACACAAACGGTTTGCACTAAAAATAAATAGAAATAAAAGGACAGGAAGATACTAAAGGAAAAGGATGACATTACATGGAAACAGGACTTGGTACAGGACACCACTTGACATGTGCATCACGAATTACACTACATGTCTGCTACATTACATACTACATTTTCGGTATAGCAAAGCGTTAAAACAATACATACCGTGTGCCCACTGCCCCCTCCTCCTCAGAGCTGGTTGAGTCCTGTTGACTTGGCACAAAGTCAGGGTCCGGGGTCCCCGGCTCTGAAACACAGGAAGAGGAGGACCCAGGACTGCTGGCTGTCATGGGGGTGTCGCGTTCCTCCTGCTCCGTGTCCCCCTCTTGCTGGTCGGTGTGACCCTGGCTCACAGGGCTGGTGGCAGTGGCCTGGGACCCGCCCCCCTCCTGCTCGCTGTCCTCCTGTTCCTCCTGACTGTCACCCTCCGTGACAGGGCTGGTGGCAGTGACCGGGGACCCGCCCACCTCCTGCTCGCTCTGCTCCTCGTCCTCCTGACAGTCACGCTGGGTGACAGGGCTGGTGGCAGTTGCCGGGGACCCGACCCCCTCCTGCTCGCTGTCCGGCTCTCCCTCTGATTTGAAAAAGGAAAGATCAAAAGTGTTTAGCGGATAATAAACAGGACACTGGATACCGGTACTGAAGGATGTCTCCTGTCTACATTAAGCCCATTATATACCGTACTACTTGTACAGTTTGTGATGGGAGGCATCTGTTGTGTGTAACTAGCATCAATAATAAACAGGACGGGCCATGCTCCTGGTATATTGAAGGATTACTCTGGTCTACATACTACCGACAATAAACAGGACTACTGCTATACTGGGTGGAAAGAGGAATATATCGTGTCTATGCTTCCCCGAAAATAAACAGGACACGCCATGCCGACGGTACAGGGAAGGATACCTGCTGTATTATTCCCGCCAAAAATTAACAGGACTACGCTAAACAGCATGGCCAACAGTGATATGGTAGTACTAGTGAGTAGTGTACGTACCTTCAGCGCACTCCTGGCTAAAGAAGGTAGACAGGTCGGGACAGGGCCCGGGAAGAGGGGTGGAGTGAACAGCGGGGGACTGCTGTTGTGCCACGTGTACCTCGGCTATAGATAAAATAAATTACATTGTAATGAGGGAAAGAAAAATTTTTTTGCTTTGTGAACAGGATGTGGGAGGTAGGGATTATATCTCATACACCATTCCTTTATCCAAAGCTGTTTCCCACCCCGTATGTAGAGCGTGCAGAGAATTTTTTATATGATACTGATATATATAGGGAATTTTGATTTTGTTCTGCCGTACTTACAGTGCAATGTGTGGAAAACCCCACCGTGTGAAGCTGATGGGATATCGTTGAAGGTGGGAGGGTTCTCCAGTGACCACCGAGTGACAGGGCTGGTGGCAGTGGCCGGGGACCCGCCCCCCTCCTGCTCGCTCTGCTGCTCGTCCTCCTGACAGTCACGCTGGGTGACAGGGCTGGTGGCAGTTGCCGTCGACCCGCCCCCCTCCTGCTCGCTGTCCGGCTCTCCCTCTGTTTTGAAAAAGGAAAGATAAAAAGTGTTACATATGTGGTGTACATTTAGCCGATAATAAACAGGACACTGGATACCGGTACTGAAGGATGTCTCCTGTCTACATTAAGCCCATTATATACCGTAATACTTGTACAGTTTGTGATGGGAGGCATCTGTTGGGGGGACAACTGAACCATGTGATAAAGGTATAGCCCACCCGTGTTTAAATATGTATGCCTCCCTTGTTTACTCCTACCGTAAATCTACCGGTATGTCTCCTGTGTACAACGAAGTACATGGGTAAAGGATGCGTTACATGTGTACTGTATGATTTACTTTTCCCAACGTAGCGTGCACAGCGTAATGACTGGAATATAGTAGAAACAATAAGGCTTACCTTGCTCAAGATCTGACGGGGTGGAGGGTCCTGCAATGCTCTGGACTTGCTGCGCCGCAGCCTCTGCCCGGTACTGCCTATGAAGCCTGTTGTTCAGATCCTGGGCGTGAGCCCACTCATCGGTCCCTGGTAGCGGCCGGTATTTCTGTGGATAAATAATGTACCAAAAAATAGGGTTAAATTGAATATATTGTAAAGGGAGTTAATTTCTTCCACTGGCATGAAACAAAAAATTATATGTATGCATTTGAAGTTGTTTCTTTCCCAGTTTAAACGTCACCTAAAGTCACCCAGGATATTGGCTCATTTGGGTTTAAAAAATATTTGGATGGGGGGACAGCCCTACTGTGTGGGTATGAGGGATAGGATGCATAATTTACATATGAAAAAGCTTTGGTGAAAAAATGCTATAGCTTAAAAGGTTCCCCAAAGCGGGGTGTGTTTGGCACGTTTTAAACCTTTTGAATTTCTTCGTTGGCACACATTTTTTCATTTAATATCCCTCCATTCTCAAAATATGTTAAAAAATCATTATGATAAAGGATTGATATTAATAAATTTGATTATAACAATCTGTGTTATTCAAGTGTAATAGAAAGTTGCAGGGTATATTGCAGCACATTTTTATATATCAGATAAAGTTGTCCACATTTTAAAACGAAAAGCCCCAAATAACAGATACAAACGCATTATAATAAGCATATATTTTTTTCTTCTTTCTTTAATATATTCCAAAAAGGAGTGTAAATATCTTTAATTTTGTCGGAACATATTTTCCTCATATATTATGTTACTGAAATGCCCACATGGAAATTGCCATAATGGTTGTACGTACTGCTGCCTGCTTTCTGTGGAATTCTCTGGCTTCTGCCGCTGCCGCCGGACCCTTTTTGAACTTCTTTGAGTAATATCTTTTTGAATTGGCCCTGTGCCTTGTATCATCATATATGATGCGGTCTGCGGGCAGAAGGTGCTGTGAGTGAGGTTTGACTCTGGCAACCCAGTCGTCCAGCTCTTGCTGGGTGCAGCCAGACTGCGGGGGAATCAACGGGGTTTCATATGGAAGAGACATCTGCAATATGAAAATATTTGCGTCACATTGTGGAATATTCACATGATTCGTATGAGTGTCCTGTTTAATATTGCCATCCTGTTTATTATCACCATCCTGTTTATTGTCGACGTCCTGTTTATTATCCACCAAGGCGTGCGCTCGGAAAGTGGCCACACGATTAATTTAGAGCTAAGACATGCTTTGTACTTGATACAGTAGATAGTAACGATGTAGTTGAGCCATATTCTACACTTTATCCGTTTTATTCTAGCTTATTTCATCTGTAATACAATAAAACAATGCAGAAAGACCGTACGTGAAGACTTACCTTGTTTTGACCGGAAGTAGAATAGGGATGTGTCGCCGCCTAGCGTGAAACGTTATGGTACGGAAATATACCGCCAGATGGCAGCAGGTCGGCGCGGTATCGGGCGGTATGCGTTATTGCACGTATAATGCCTGCTCACTATACCGTCATGTATATTCAACGTGACAGAACACCGTACAATACAGTAAACATGAGACATTTAACATAGTATTGTATTACATAGCGTACAGTACAAGAAGGAGTATGAACAAATTGTGACTTACCGCGTGCTCTACTGCAGAAGGAATGGCATACCCTGGGTATTGTTTAACTTGAGGACAGTGCGTTCGTTTAATATGAAGAAAAAGTAGTACCGCCCCCGGACCAATGGGAGGCTGTATAACAAAGTATACATGGCGCAGGGCGGTATGGCGGAAATTGACAGTTGACAGCGCCAATTTTCGTAGTTGACAGTTGACAGCAACTTTTTTTCATGTTTTTCAAAAGTGAAAAAAAAAATATTTGTGAAAAAAAATTAAATTTTTTTTTTTCGCCTGTTTTTTCAGGTGAAATTTTTTTTTTTTTTCATAACAGTGTTTTTTTGGGCGTGAGCCTTGTCGGCCACCGTACTTATAAGATTCTACTGTGGATTGCCCCTCAAGAGCATTACAACCAGGAATGCGCTGCGAATTTGCCCGCGGGGGACGTTAAACAAGGTTCAAACCACAGCCGTCGGGGCAGAGCCATCCTCTTACAAAACAGAGCCTTATTGGCAATTCCAGTTCCAATCTGGATGTGCTTCAAAACCAGGACGGCCGTACCCATTGGGCACAGAACATTGAATCAACATTGATAAATGGTTGCCAATGTTGATTCAACATTGATTCAATGTTGATTCAACATTGGACTGAATTTTGTGCCCACTGGGTAGCTGTTGTTTTGATAATTGGAGCAGGACGATTTGTTTATTGGCTCCATGTAAGGCCAATTAAATGATGAGGGTGAATTAAATGGGAGCGTGCACCCCCTAGGCAATGTATTTATGCATAGAAAGCACCTCCCAAAGAATCAGCCCCATACTGGTAGGCCTATATATTATGTGTACTGTACATAATACAACTCGGGCCGCCAATGTAGCCCTGGCCTTATAGTTTGAGGACAGTATGTAGTTACTATTACTGCCAAATAGCCAAATTACTATAATGATGAAAACGTTTATTATATTGCAAGCAGGATTATCTAAACACGTTCCTGTCAACGATAGAAAGTATATGACATACTCCCTTTATTGAAGTTGTTGGGACTAGGAGTCGAGCGTTATTGTAATCGTGCCATATTACTGTGTGCTAGTAAAACTCTCACTAAGAATATTAGAATCCTGTATTGGTTATAAGTATATCTCAAGTAAACATACAAGCCTAGGCAATAGTCTGCTTGAAAAGAAAAGAACCGTCTGGGCATCTAACCGGCAAAATAAAAGATATGGAAGGATTATCTGTTCTCTACTTTCTCAGCTTTGGCGTAAATGTTGCCAGTTTAGTTGGCCTGCCCGTTCTGCTAAAAATAGGAGGGGGTGTTAAATCGCTAATTTTGTTGTACGGTTTCAGGGACAGGCTCAAACTATGCATTTGGGACCCAAAACTCAGGAAATCACAAAAATATTTTTTTCGGACCCCTGTGACCCCCCCCCCCCCGTACGTGGGGTCCGAAGATCGGCCAAATAATGAGAAAACAGCCAAAATTCAGGCTTTCAGATTCCTACTCAAACCTCACCATGCCTTCATGAAAATGGTCAGAAACCTTCATTTGGGACCCAAAAAGAGCATTTAAAGTCATATTGTTGTGATTATAGGGATTTTTCCTCTCTGGGGAGGGGGTGCGTCCTCTGTAAAATACCGATAAATCAGCTTTTTTGAAGGCATTTGCTCCTATACAATCAGGTCCCTATACTGCCATAAAACATCATCATGAACCATTCTGGAGGGCCCCCTGTTTCTGTTAACTACCCCCCATGACCCCTAACCCCCACCCCCCATCCCCCCCCCCTCATCATGCACCAATAGCCATCAGATAACCCCCCCCCCCCTCGCCTCTATATTATACTGTACTCAGAATGTCAGGATCTTTGAACATCAATAGTCATTCACAGACACCTTAGCCTGTCTTGGGAGTAAGACAGTGGTGTGTTTAAAAGAGAGGTGGGGGATATGGAGGGGGCCCAGACCTCCTCCCTTACCCTATACAGACATAAGAGGAGGGCTACCTCAGTCCATCTAAGAACTCCAACCATCAGACCTCTTATAATTTATCTATCATCCATGAATGGCTTTAGCATCTCAACAGAAAACTGATAAGGGACCCAAAGAGACTAAAACAGGTTATATTCTTGTGATTGCATGAATATAACACAACTTTTTGGAGGGCCTTTGCTTCAATATATCTGAATTGTCAACATATTAATATGTTAATTTTAGATCAGATAGATAATACCCTTTTCAAAGGTCTCTATATTCATTTTGAGTTACCAATGGTCACAACCCCCCCCCCTCCAATCTATGCCTAGTACCTCACCCCATGTGTATTCATTACTAATAACCTGATACAACAGTACATGAAAATCCTGACTCCCCTCCTTAACCAAGTGTTTAAATGCATAGAATGATGGATGGTGGAGGGGTGAGGGGGGGGCCTGCAAATGACTCCAAATAAGGACTAGTGTCCATATCTCTCAGTCTACACCTTGCATGGTTAGTATCCTAGACATAAGACAAGAGACAATTATTTAATTCAATACTCTGAGGTGTTAAAATAGATACTCCGAACCCTAAATATTATTGAAGCCAATAATTAACCCTGCAATTATATTATGGGGAGGGGTAGGTAGCCCTGATACCTCATTTGCAAAGATTTTGTCAAAGACGGGCATACATGCAACGTCTGAGGGTACTGCTAAAATATTCAGATATATGAAAATATAACATAGGCCTGGTGCTTGGTAGACCTATGCCATCCCCTATATGGGGTAAAGGGTAAGTTGGTAGAACCTAATATCAAACTTTAAGGACAGATGAATACATCTATATCTTGATATTAGACCAAATATTGAATCCAGATTTGACTTGAAGTACAGTATCCCTCTACCAGCTGTAGTAGATACACCTACCAGGGTGATCTCAAGGACCCACTCATTCTTTTTTTTTCTTTTTCTTTTTTTTGGAGGGGGGGGGGCATTGGGCCCCCTCTTTTAACCACACCACTGTCCCACTCCCAGGCATGAAACATACCATGAGAGGCAACGCTGTGCACTGTGCCACATGGAGGGAGGGTTGGGTTGATGGTTGTACTGTGTAATATGGAGGTGAGGGGGAGGGGGTTATTTCATGGCTATTAGTTCGGGGGTGAGGGTGGGGATGGGGTGGACGGGGGTCATAGGGGGTGGTTAACAGGAACAGGGAGCCCTCAAGAAAGGCTCAAACTATCAGACAGGTCTTATGTTAATACATTATTTCATTATAGGGTAATATAGAGGCGAAGGGGGGGGGGAGTTATCTGATGGCTATTGGTGCATGCTGGGGGGGGGGGGGTCATAGAGGGGAGTTAATAGAAAGATGGGACCCTCCAGAAGGGTTTAATCTGCCTGATTAGCTGTCCTGAGGATTATGGCAGTATAGGGATGTGATTGTAAGGGTGCAAATGCCTTCAAAATAGCTGATTTATCGGTATTTTACCGAGGACGAACCACCTCCCCAGAGGGGTTAGCACCTCTGTAATCACAACAATATGACTTTTAATGGGCTCCTTGGGTCCCATATGAAGGTTTCTGACCATTTTCATGAAGACATGATTTGGGTTTAGAAGGAATCAGAAAGCCTGAATTTTGGCTGTTTTCTCACTATTTGGCCGATCTTCGGACCCCATGTACGGGGGGGGGGATGGGTCATGGGGGTCCGAAAAAAATATTTTGTGATTTCCTGTGTTTTTGGACCCAAATGCATAGTTTGAGCCTGTCCCCGAAGAAAAGTAGATTTATCACCTCCCCCTACTAAAAAGACATAATCTCAGCCATGAATTCTTGTACTTTTATATGGTGATGGAATTTATTCTGCATGACTGTCTACCCCTGGGATTGCAGTGTATTAAAAAAGCATCCTAATCTGCCATAAATCCTCTGGAATGCTTGTTGCAACGGCTGTTTCAGACCCATACAATACGTTGCACGATGTGCGAAAAGGGCCCCTAGTGCAGGGTGCATTTACGTCCTTTTCCCCAGTGCATGCCACAATTTTATTTTCAGGCAAATGGAGAGTAACTAATGGAGAGTCATACTAAGGGGCACCCTCAGGGCATGTATAGCACATTAGAACGAGCAAATGTCTTAAGCTTAAGTCACTGTTTAGGCAGTACGAGTATACTACAAACTGTATTGCAGTTGTATCTTCCCGTAGGCCTACACTGATCTATAGATTACTGGATGTATGGAGTATAGGTGATCATTAAGGGAGGGAGCAGCCCCTCCTCCCATCCTGACCTCCCTAGGATTCCGAATTTGGAAACCATGCCCCACACCTATGTCACCTAAGCGTACATATAGGGATACCTTCGGGTGGGGTCTACGTCCTTCAGTGTGACTCTTAGCATTGCTTCCCTGCTCAATAGGGGGGAAAAGAATATTTGAGCAAAGGTGCGAAAAGGACTTGTGGTTCAAAGTAATCAACTGAATTAATGTATATTGACCTTCTTGGAAAGCAAGAGGTTAGTTTTCTATGGAATACATGTTGTAATGGGTATACATTTGAGGAAATAAATCTATTGCGAACAGACATTTGCTACTACACATATAACACTGTATTGCAGATCTTTTTTCTGTGCTGAGAATAGAACCTTCAGGGCAGAGATATAATGTTTCCCATTGCACTAACTAAGCTAACATCGCATCATAATTTATAAACTTACATATACCTCCCTTATACATCTTATTCCTCCGGGTATTGCAATAACAAAACCACTTAGCAGAGTCCCTTAGAAGCTTCATTAAACACAGAAAGCCAATACAGACATCTCCTAAAAGGTGAAAAATAGATGTCGTCTCTAATGCCCTGGATGATTGCGGACACCCGAAGACAAAGTAAAGTGTACACCACTTTCATCCGCTCCCTATTGTTATCACTGTTTTAACATAGGGGTATTTATAGATGCACCTGTTGGATACAAATAAGCAATCTGCATATACATAATTATGCAAATACAGTGTTCCATTATTCCTGCACACAGCTCAAGGGCTCCCTGGTGTCGTTGAGGTATAACAAAGGGAATCACATCCATGTATTACCACATGGGAGATAACACCTCTGGCGGTTCTAGGTGGTACACTTATATTTAAGGTATATCCGTCCAAACAGAACTCAAGAATAACACAAGTTAGAAACGTGTATATTTCCCCAGAAAAGCACAAGCTGTATACATAAGATAAACATGGGACTTTCTGGAGAATAGTGAATCTTCCTAGTGACAATGTTCAATGGTGATGTGTATTTCCTGCGTTTTACTCGTGCAAATAACCAGAAATTCCACAAGTAAAATATTTCTCGATGTTCACTACAAGAAATGACGGGGAAATATGACACAAGACAGTTTTTAAAAAAAACGTTCCAGAAACATTCTAAAATTGTCAAGATTTGACACGAGAATGGCACGAGTTCCACATGAGATTCTGTTAACAGGGATAACGTAATATTATGTTATGAATACTTAATGTTTGTTCCAGATGATGAACACCCATGATTCAATTTCATAAGTGTAATGTCCATATGCTATGAAGCGTAAAGATTGCCCTTTGTAAAATCATCTCTCGTTTTTCCTAAATGGCTAAATTCCCAGTCATCCTCTATAGATATCCAATAATAAAACGTGTAGTCTATTTGACACTGGTCTCTCTTCGCCTACACACCATGTTGTCTGGGTACATTACCTTCTAACATTATGTTTAGACACTGATTGTGGCGCTATATACAACACATAGTAGGTGACTGGTTGGTTCAGGCAATACCTTACTCTGGCAGCAACAGGCTAACACTGCCATTAACCTAGGTAGGGGAGGCGTGCTGTGTCCCCTCAAACACTCAATGTTCATTAGGGCGAGCAGATATTGCCCTCTAGAGTATCCCACTGCCATCCTACCTCTCCAAGCCTGTGTAATGCCATCCACAAAAGACCATATCCTTTCAAATCTATTCAAGTAAGGTCTTGAGCTCCAAAATGGGATCCGTGCAGGAGGCCTTACATTAATCTTTCACTAAAGGGGTTTGGTAAAAGGTGTCGCTGCAAGGCAGGTGTGGACCTATCTGTAAATATTACAGTCTTTGCTAAAACGTGCCGGCCAGTGGCTTAAAATGCCTCTGGTCCAGTAGTATGACTGACATTTTCCAGTGGGCACAGAACATTGAATCAACATTGATAGGTGGTTGTCAATGTTGATTTTTCATGAGTTTTGTGCCCACTGGGTTAGGGCTCTCTAAACCTGAAAGAATTTTTCAAATATTCCAAAGTTCTAGAACTGAAGTTACAAATCCAAGATTATATACTAGTATACCAATGCACAATAGGCTTAAAGTATATTTCAATTTAATTTATCTTAGTTCAATCGGATAAATTTTGTGCAAAAGAATTCTCTGATCCTGCAAAGATCTAGCCGGTCCTGCAAAATTGGCAATCTCCAGGACCGAATGCCTGTATGGTGAAAAAGGTTTTCGCAAAGACTGAACTACTATAATCAGCTGACAATGTGTACGTTCAACATTGAACATGAGAAGTGATTTAAACGAAAATAACCTCATTTTGATGTTGTGTTCTCCGCGTAACAAGTTGTACAATCTCACCATGTCCTACCTATAAGTTTCAATGCAATTTTCATTTTATTTCAATACTACTATAATATTTACATTAGAATACGGAGTCTTTTTTTGAATAAGTAACGATGGGCTGGGCTAATATGGAATGCAACGGAAGTCCATAGGGGTCCGATTGCAGCAATTCTGAGGACATCCTGATGAGTTGTTGATTGTGTAAGACATCTTACTTGGACTACATCTCATTAACCTGGTAACGTGGATACCGCTGACATCTATTGCCCTGATTAAATAAGTCTCAAATCCTATTTATCTCTCCAAGATTTAATTCATCATAATCTTCCAGTAACTTCTAGTTGTTATATCCCAAAGTAGTAACGTGGGATTACAAGTATGAAGCATCTGTCTCCTCCAACAGATCAGCAATACAATTTATTTAATCCAAGAGCATCTCAATTCGTCATGATTGTCGTGATATATGTACACGACACTACATGAGATAGCTTGTGATGAAAAGTATCAACAATGTTTGCATATTTTGCTGTCTATTGGAGAGGGGAGCGTATTGAGATTCAAGGATACCTCACATGTTGGCCGTCGGCTGGGTGGTCAGTACTGTGTTAAATAACTATCATACATCGCCAAAGTTCCAATGGCCAACGCTCTACTGACATAGAGTGCCTTAGTCACCGAACAGCAAGTCTGGCAGGTATACTACGCAAAGCATAACCATTCCCGATGAGGCCACTTACAAGAGGTTAGAAGTTGCAGAATGACATAAGTATAGTCCCAATCATGTCATACATTGCTGAAACCAATCCAAGGCACCTTGAATAAGCATACTTTGGATACCTAGTGATCCCTGCTAGTCATGTCACGAAGGTGCAGGTATGGCCTGAGTGTAATGATCCAGCTAAGTTCTCCTTTCCTAAACTACATTTCTGTATCGGGTTACAGTAGGTCGCCATTTTTATACCCCCCCCCCCACCCTATCTATATTATTGTAGTCAGATATGAATATATGCGCTAGTAGCTGCATAAGTGTTATAATCCTTGGGCAGAGTGATTATCCTCTACTGGCGCCTTCAACTATTACCCTGTCCTTGGCTTGTAAGACTTATACAGCAACTGACGTGTACCATATCTACCACATGTATATCCACTCTGCTCTACAGGAATCAGTGCTGCAGTCTCTAGGGTTTAAACGGAATTTTAAGTTCCCTTTATCATATTGTATCCGCTATATGTCCACCATATGACGCTGTAGCCAATGTATTAGGTCCCTACATACAGGAGTTGTATGGTCATGCAAGACCCTCATCTTGATCGCAGGCTATTTAGTATGGCTGGTCGGTGAGGGAGGGGAGGTCATGGTCAGGTGCTTCACCCCTGTTACCATGGCGACAGTCGATAGATTGTCGATGCCTCGAGAAACTAAGGTCCAAGGGACACTTTATGGGGCAGTTGGAATTTATATGAGACACTTGGTGGAGGAGGCCTTTTGAGTGATATTTATGGCAGGTGTAAGCCAGCTATCGAAACTGGCTCTCAAAAATCACCTAATGAGACCTAAATTCACATACCATTTGATAAATATTTGAATTGCTCATAGACTGTATGACTTCAGGTCAAATTCAACAGCTGTTCAAGACACCAAAAACACCTATTGTGTTGTTCTCAGTGGGCGTAAGATATGACATGTTGAGTCCTTTGAGGGGCTGCAGGTGGTGCCTCTGTACATGGATCCCTACTCAGGTCTCCCATAGAGCAGTCCCCATCTCCTTGTAGTCCAGTCCATTACCCAGCCCATCCGTGCTGTAGCTGACTATTGAGATTGATTGGGAGACAGGGGAGGCGCAGGAGGAGGAGGGGTGAGTGTAAGGGTGTGGGTGGGATGAGTGGGCTTTACAGTAGACAGCACAAGCCATTGCCTTAGTGCAGCATTAGTTAATCAAAGAACACCGTACCAAGAAAGGGAGGATGAAGAGAAAAGGGTGGTGGTAGTGGTATAAGGCCTGCTATAGTATAGACGAAAGTGGCAGCTTTTAGGCTCCTTGCATAAATGGAGTGATTGATCACGAGTGCCTTGTGTGCAAACAATTTCAAAAGTGATTCCTGACTTCAAGATTGTATACCCTATACTTTTAACACTGATAGGGCTGAATCAGCAAGGTGTTTATTTTCCTCACAATAGCCTGATATCGTTGAACATTGTGTATTATGGTCAGTTATCCGGTTAGTAATTGATATGCCGTGCTTTATAATATGGCAGAAGTCACATTGAGTGCTTTATAGTGTGACAGTGCACGGCAGGCAAGGTCACGGTCGTTGTAAACACAAAGTCAGTCCACTCTGTTTTACTGTGGCAAACATCTCTCTAGAAATAGCATCTATTGGTCTAGACAGAATTATAATGACTTGTTCATTGTTTACGCGGTAATGTATGTCATAATGAGTTCCCCAGAATGGCCAATCAAAAGCCAATCTAAAACCACTGTAGGTTCAGATAGGTTACTAAGTTCTAGAATAGGTAATGACGAACAGTTTTTTCTAAAAGTTTAGAAATAAACATTTGAAAATCAAATGTTGATAGAAGTTTACAATACACATTTGGATTTAGGATAAAATACCACACTTTCTCCCCGAAAATGGATTCTTCTACCTGCCTCCCCCCCCCCCCCCCCGATAGCAATTGGATTTTGGACTGACATAAATGGATTCTGCGGCCAAAGAAACATGTTTCTCAAAATATTGCACTATTTTCTTTATCAATCGTTATAACAACCGTCAAGTACAACAACATTATGTTATGATCTGCCCGACCGTTTCCGACGGGATCTCCTTGGAATGTGATGATACAATTATATAAAAATGAGTAATCGCAATCATAGACATCGTAGTAGTAATGATGATAATGAACAGATTATAATAATACTACCACTTCAATAAGTTATTTCACTTTTAGAAGAACAACCCGTGTTTTACTGCTTAATTGCAGACTGTGAACATGAACTATAATATATCAAAATTCAAATGGCCGAGATCGATCCAACAGTGACAAATGGATGAGTGGTACAAAGTATAGCAATAGAGTGTTGAGCAGTACAAAACATTGCATATATTTGAAATTTTAAATCAGTTCGTAGAGATGAGTTTTATGACAATCGAATGTATATTCCTATCATGTTACAGATGTTGTTGAATGTCCATATAAGGGATATTCCTGGTTTTAATACAGATGGAATATGTTACTTCACATAGCAGTTTAACGGTTGATACACTTATCAATATTTTAATACAACTGATGCAGCTGTACGGTTGACTGCTAAGTGTAGTTACTACAGTTAGTAGTGTTAATACACCAAGCAGTTGTACAGCCGAAGAGGTCCGAATTATTTTGAGACTATCTAGCCTAACACACTCTCCTTGCTATATATATTAGACCCACCCAGATCTAGAGGACTCATGGCAAGGGTTGTCATTAAAGATGAACATTCAAGAGCCAAGCTATTATGAATATTTCACAGTGGCCTTTTAGAAGTAGTTTTATGGTATAGGCTCTAGCTATTTTGACCTTGTGGCAGACGTGCTGTCTATACGTTGCAATGGTATGCATATTCGATCATCGATCATATCACAATATTATGACCTAGATTCTTACATCTACATTAGAGAATTTGTTCATTTGTCTATCGGATGTCTATAGAGGCCCAGTACATTCAATGACGCATTGCAGTTCAAATATTCTTTACCACCTGGTTATGTGACATGGACCTTAATGATGGAATGCAATGGCAATGGATATCACAATGATTGTCATCAAATATTTTCCATCAACTTTGAATAATTTGATGAATATAAACACATTGCAAAACGTACTAACCTAACTGGGGAACAATGATCCAAATTATACGGATGGATTAGATCCAGTGACACTTCATGATTAAATCCATTCATTTCCCCCAGTAACTACAAGTAGTTGTTGTGAATTCTAGTTTACAGTAATAAAGTAGCGATCGGGAGCTCGCTATAGCTGGTCACCATTATGCTTGCGTAAAATACGCCGCCATAATTTTTATGGCCCCAATATCAAATGTACTTAGAGGTGGAACAGTGTGTGATTCATACTAGTTCTATGTTTCTGATAATTGTTTCATTTAGTTTTTTCCCCTCTAGAATGAATACTTAATAATCATCAAGTGGACAAGCCCTTAAAACTAGCATGTAGCCAAGGATGTCCTCCTCTCACCCACTTTATGTGGACATATTTCACTCATTGAAGGATGTCAGATGGTTTGTTCGAGAGAACGAACTGGTCTCCCTACACACTCAAAAAAGTCAGCGTCACAGTTGCCTAAAACACTCTCCCCTGAAAGTCAGGCACTGGCTGGCGTTCAGGTGAAAGTGCTTTCGGCGACAGTGACGCTCACTTTTCTGAGTGTGTAGTTACAGTTCTGCAATGAACCTGCTTCAGCTCTATAGGACAGGCATGGACTCTGATTACAGCACCATAATGTGAATCATAGATGAGGAAAAGAACATTACTGACCAATGTGATGTGCGTGGGCTTTATGGTGCAATAAATCATTCCCTGCCTGGATATTGAGAATAGGGAAGGAAACAAATGGCAAGTGTAATAGAATGCTAAAGTAGGCTTGGTGACGACATGGGAGGGCCATACTGAATTATATACCCTTCCGGCTAATATATCTCATATATATATGGTGTACTAAATTGCATACCGCGTGATATATGCTTATTCAGTCGAGCTATCAAATATCTTACTATTGTGACCTATCTAACATACTACTAATACTAATACCAGAGATCTAGCAACATAAGGTACCCCATATACCGGTATCTATATATCCCTCTCCTCAGCCCATGTCACGAATATTGATCTAAATAATTGTTTCAAGCACTGAATTATTTCGCGGTGTAATTATATGTAATGAGCAATGAATTGATTATTAAGTGTAGCCCTGCATTTATATTTGTGCCAATTCCTAATTGATAGGAAAATTGTATTGGGTCTATTCAGTGAATTCTGCAGCATTTAAAAAAGAATTACTGTAATGCAGATCACCGTAATGATCTAGATACATATATTTGTTATTGATGTCTGGAGAAATCGTGGTGATTCAC
Source organism: Harmothoe impar (assembly GCA_947462335.1). Lineage (NCBI taxonomy): Eukaryota > Metazoa > Annelida > Polychaeta > Phyllodocida > Polynoidae > Harmothoe > Harmothoe impar. The sequence continues at coordinate 47,701,744 of OX381705.1, forward strand.
AACCTACATGTTTACTTCGGTGACATGAATTTTTACGTGTTCTTTGAAAATGTCAAATCTGTAGACACAGACATCAAAACGCAAAGGCAGCAGGTCGACCAGGTACATTTATAACTGGTTCACGTATTTTCCCAACAAGGACAATAAGAAGGGAAGGACGTTTTAACTAAGTGCTAGTAGGAAACACATCCACAACCTGCAAGAGCAAACCTAAGGGTGAAAATATTCGGGGGGAAAGTAAAGCTGGGACTCCACTAGCCGATTTTTTGGGTAAGTCTCACGATCCGATCATACCCTGGTACCCCTAGCTATCCTATATATTAGTGAAACAATCAGATCAGATATAAAGTGTCAGGGTTTGTTTATATTTATATCAGAAGTGTTATGTATACCCTTTTATTAGGTAAACACCGATCTAGAGAGGTCACCATTCAGATAAATCAAAATCAAATCTGTTTGATTTGAGATCGGGAGCCAAAATCGGCCAGGAATGCAAAATCGGAACCTAAATCGGGAGCTTGACTGTGTTATATTGCCTTGGCAAGTCTAATTTCCACTTGTTTATAAACATGACCATTATTTATAAACACAACCCCATGGCAGGAACTATAGGACCTCCCTGTCTAAGGTTTATGATTGTTATGGTATATATCTGAGTCAAATTCGTGAGAATAGCCCCGATTTGAGAACAAAATCGGTTAGTGGAGCCCCACCTATACACACAAATGGATCAGTCCCAGGTTATCGCCCTGCTCTGATATGGGATGGGAATGGCATGGCTGCCCGCTGGTATTGCCGCCTGGTGCTGTATGGGCGAACTAATCGACTAGAGCATTCCTCTTGGTGTCAAAACGGCCCCCTGTATGGTCTGACCAAGTCACCTTCATTCAGGCATCAACCAGGACAGGGGCTTGTATATTCGAGGGGTATATTATAAGCACATTGTGTATATAGCCACCGAGCTCTTGGCATTGCTCATGTTTTAATGAATAATCAAATAATGCCATGTTATGAATGACCTTAATACACAAATAAGCATGCTATCAAAAGTGAAAGTAGTAGTTTTTTTCTAAGTTGACCGCTGGAGAGACAGAGTGATGATTATATATATATATTACCCTGCTCTTAGAACTAAATTGTAAGGTAATACTACAATACATTGCTGGTACCAGGCCCAGGCAGTGGCATTGTGGAGTCCAAAGGTACCCTTTACAGAGCAGCCCCTGAGTAAAGAATCTTTTGAAGGGAAAGGGAAGAATGCATTGAAGCAATATGCGACCCTTACATGGTTAGTGCCATATATGCAGGCACATTAGACCGGTGAAATTGGAAGAATTTTATCATTAACAAGAGCCGAATAAGGAATCTAATTTGCTACAGGGTGATGGTCAAACTCCGTATAGGTGAATGTGTGGTATGTAATCTGGGAGGTCGGAAGACCTCGTGAAATACTGATGGTACAGCTGGTATAGGCCTCTAAACCTTCCCACCGTATCCTTTAGCAATGTAGAAATTATAGTTCCTCTCAAACTAAAGGAACACTAGAAAAGAAAACATTCACTTATTGGACCTATGGCTGTTTTTCACTTGGGTCCTACTTGTGAGATATAAGGCACTTTGGAAAGTCCTTTTAGGAACAAACTAAAGCATGCCTCAATTATATCAAAATGGTAATATACAAAAGTGTTGTACTATAATATAGCATGCCTTTTTTTCTCTGTCAAGTTCATGAAAGTATGGATATTTCATGGTTAATCTATGACCTTATTCACAGACAGATTTGTCGTAAAGATTTGGTGCAAGGGTCAACCGTCTTATTTGAAGGGCGTGTCACTTACCTGTTATCCAATAGTTGTGTAATCACAAAGGAATATACACTCACCTGAAATGAAGGTAAATACATATACATTAGACAGGTCAACTAATCTAGGTATTGATTATGCAATTTTCCAATTCATGAAACGCAATTTCTGAAAGTATACAAAGCAGTAACAAAATGTTATGAACCAACAATAAGTATGCATTCCTGAGGAGAACCCTATGTGATTGAGTCAATCTGATTGCCTGATGTAGAAATACCAACGCTTACAGCCGACAGCTATTTATTTTTGACAATATATCACATTTTTACCATGCTAAATGTGTACAGGCAAGGGAAAAGGGATATCCCACGAAAATGTCAACTTTAAAATTGATATCATAAGCTTTTCATTGATATATTACACAAGAAGATATCATTTCTGGTTTTGGAGAAATGGCTATATGAATATGAGTCGGTATTGCCCTGTCCAAACACCCAATTAGCTCTAAGTCTCATAGTTTCCAAGATTATGTCTATCTAATTAGCAAAATTAGAATAATTAGAAAATGATCATATATTTTCCTCCTATAGGCCATAGATTTTGATCTAGAAAAGATCATTTTATTCTGTTTTGACCATGGTAATCATCATGAATCATTCTATCAATGGGCTTCTTTATTTTCTTTATTTGGAATGAAAATCATGTTTCCATGGCAACGCATATCAACAAAGGCACCCATTTAGGCTCTAAAACATTCCTTTTACATTCCAAATAAGGGAGCTTTTCACCAAAAATGGAATGTTTTGTATAAAACTTCTGAATTCACCAGGAAAGAGTACCAAAAAACAAATATTAGCCTGTTTCTTCCAATTTAGGCCATGGTGGAGCCCCCTGGTGGCCAAAATCGGTACCCCTTTCTGCTTGCCTGCTCACAAATAATGAATGAGAGCCTCCACACTTGCTATACTGGTATGCAAATATATGGGTCATGTAACCAGACTAAAGTGAGAAAATCACCCAAATATAGCTGACAATCATAGTAGCCTTAACCTTGGATAACCAGCCCTGTACTTGACTGACATACCCAGGCTCACCGCTGCTACCTAGAGAATCGAATAAGAACTAACATTACTACAAAACATTATGCACAAAATAATTTGATAGACTTTATTAAGATTTAGACTATGCTTTTAAGATTACGTAGAAATTAATAATGTCCACGCTCCTCCTTGAGGTTGCACAGACGGATGTTTACTACATCCAACACAACAATAAATTGGTCGAAACAAAAAAGAATAAAACTATTATAATTGGATTATTGCAAAACGAACCCAATACACACAAGAGACTGAATTGGTATATGATGACCCAAAGATGAATAATTGGTCCTTTCTATCCTAATTACCCTGCATGTTTGGATAAAACCATACCCCACTTACAAAGGAATAATTAGACCATTAAATTCTCTTTAGTTGGATTCCAGTACACAACAGGTAATTAGATAAATGCATTCAATTCCCCACATAGATTGCTGAATTGAAAATGTAAAGAAATCTGATTATGTTTTCAATGTCGCTACCCCATTATATTGCATGTGAACTGTAATTGTAATTATAACTCTTTCGAAGTCTCTGGTCATAATAAAGTATGAACAAAAACTCCCATTTCCACAGAAAACAATTCTAACAACCTTTGTATTTGAAGGCGACACAACGTATTCTCTTTCACTGTTAGCAATTACGATAGCATGTGTTGGTAAGTGCACTTGCTGTAGTGACATTTTCGCTTTCCCAAAACCACCCACTATTTGACAGCCTTGCTAGGCCTCTCCTCCTCACAAAACATCCAATACAGTATAGGACTATTCCTGTATTTTAACTTCCTTGGTTAAATCCTTCTCTTTGCTATGCTCTCCAATGAATATGACACTGTAAATTATATATACATCCGCTCTTTGTGTGTGGTGGCGTAGTTATTGATCAGTGCGAAATAATTAAGGCGGGCGAGGTTAGTAAATATTTAGCCACTTGGCTTGAGTACAGTCCCCTACGTCTGAATTGATGGAAGGCTCTGGAGAGTCCACTTCTCCAATTTCCTTCGATTGCATATGGTGACAATCCGAAGAGCAATGCTATGAATGGTCTTGTCTAGATCCTATTTACATAAATCAAATTGCTGATTTTATTTTGGAACTTTGTGTAATTATAGCATATCCCCCCGTCCAATACTTTATCATGTCACACCCATTTCCTACTTGAGTCATCTATCATGTAATAATTAATTCATCTCATGCCTATTCATTTTCATGACAAATATGGGAGTATAACAACATCTAAATATGAAATGCGTGTATAATGCTGAAGTAAAGATGTATAAATGGCACGCTTCCTGCATTATGCCAGGGGAGAAGGCACCCATGTAGAGGCGGGGAGTATAGTCATTATGTGGTTGTCCCCTGGGCTAGACCTGCTCTAATAGGTTCGGTGCCCAAGGTAAAAGATATTTATCGAGAGCAAGAGAACCTAGGCCTCATCAGTCTGGCTCATCTGTTTCCCATCTCACAACCATTCACATCACAGCAACATACTTCCTGGATTTGGCTCTCACAACCTTCTGCTCTTTGCTGATAAACTCCCTCGTGCTCATGCCAGGCTCTTCCCTACTGCTTCTCCTGGATGTAACCTGCCACCAGTTCTTAGTTCCATCATCAGCAGTTTGTCCTTTGAGTGGGTTTCTTTGGCTGCCAATTTATCAAACTGCCTTTGCTGCAGCATCTGGCATCATGATTTAGGGGTGACTGCATGTGGTGATATTGCAGGAGCTTATTGCTTGGATGATAATACTATCCGTTTTCATACTTATGACAAGGCATTGCTTTTGGAAAGTTATATAATGACTAAAAGAGAGTTACGTTAGCCATTTGCTCTTGTCATCCATCTCTCTGTTTAGATGGCACATCCAATACGATACATTTGCATGTAGACACTTGCCGACTTTGTTGTAGTAAACACGAATCAGTTTGATGAGACGAAGAAGCTCACACAGGATAACTCTTTCACTACCGTGTACCGTGGGGTATTACTGGCAGGGGGGGGGGGGGATTACTGGCACACTGGCATTGTTGTGTACATTTCTTGCAAGGCAAATCGGCTCAGGGTAGCCAATGATAATTCAAGACATTTTGGAGACCTATCTTCTTACCCTAAAAGACAAAGAATTAGGAAATAAAACCTTTTGATTAGGATAATTCCCTTTAGAATTAGGTTCATTGAGTCATTAAGCTCAAGATTAATTTTGTGCAGCTATAGGTTTTGCCAAGATGTTAGCGAAATTGGATCCAGATTCATAGCTTCACCTACCATAAATTCCTGCGTATAACCCGTGGGTTATATGTGAACCAAACCTCAGTGCGGGTTATATAATATTCTCAAAGTCTAGGTGTGGGTAATACAAGGGTTTTTGTAAGTATAGTACAGTACTTAAATGGCAATTTTCAGACCCCAGGTGTGGGTCCAAAGTTGGGGTGCGGGTATATACGCGAGGTGAGGGTTATACGCAGGAATTTACGGTATATGTGTTTTCCATGACCGATTTATGTCCTCTGTCTGCTAGAACACTCACTTTTGAACTTGGGTCTCAATGCCCCCAAGATGGCAGGGGTGATAGTAATACCAACAGGTTGCCATCATCCTTTCTAGTTAAGATGAAAATCTTAATAATCAGTTTGTTGATTCTTTCTTCAGCACTGCATTGTAGATTTATATGTTTGGTTTAAGAGCAAACCTATTTTCTTAGTTATTTGGATTCTTTGGGTATCCAAAACAACAGTCACAAATAATTTCACTGCAGATGTATTAGGTCCAGCTCTGTGTTTGGGTGTATATCAATGACATATGAGTGTGGCATGTCAGAATGTCGCTGACTTTAATTCCTTCATAGATGACACATAATTGTGTGCCCCCAACATGGGTAGTTTATATTTTTGTAAGACCATGGCATTTTCTAAGGAAAGCATAAGGGTGCCGGTAATACTCCCAGCCATGCCAGTAATACCAACACAATCCTGAATTATTCCAACATAAATATTCATACAACAACATAATTATATTATTTTGTCCTTAACTGATGGAAAATGTGACAAAGTGCATGCTCCATGGATGGGAAAGAGACATCCTCAAAAGATCTCACAGAAATCGCACCAGGGGGGAAAACTCCTCAGGGTGCCAGTAATACCCCACGGTCCTCTACTCATTGACTTCAGTCATTAATTTATCAAATCCATTAATCTGGAACCCTTTTCAGTATAAAGCTCAATTTAACAGACAACCATCACTACCAATTCCCCCGCTAGGTACATCTTATTATATTCTATCGCTAGTGTTGTAATCTTTCCATGCTGCAATGCACAATATGTGGAAGTTCAGTTATATGCACCATAATATACATTTTCTCTCCCTGATCAGTCTCTCAATCAAATTTGTAATTACCTGTATTGCCCTGTCAGTTGATTCACACACAGGCTATTTATTAGAGTTTGATCATAAAACTATACTATACTATCAATGATTTCGGATTGAACAAATGTTCACCCCCTGACCTAAATATATTTGGTCAGGCATAATCTATAAGTTGTACATGATTAACTATATCTAACCAAATGGGTACTATGTATGGTATAGCAGGTGTAATTATTATAGTTAATAACATTATAATATATCCTAATCCGACAATAGTTGGACACACGGACTGATTTGATGCCAGGAGATGCCTGCTAGCTATTATCAGCTTGGAAATTCCATTAGCTGCTGAGCATATCAATCCTGGGGATTTATACGGGCCTTCTAGACTTGAACCATACAACATCATTGGTTGTGTGTACCGTACCTTATATATCTGATATATATCAGTTTACCAGAGGTATCTTCCCCTGGATGAGATACGAGGTCAGTAATACAATAATAGTACACCAGGATATCTTGCCCTCTTTTCTGTAGTCTTCATTGATTTCTGTGTTGTGGGTCATCCCTCAGTGATACAGCTATCATAGCGGTCAGCAAACACTGCACCAAGGCACAGTTATAATCGGATTACAGGCACATGTTGTGTGGTATGGAGACATGTCTAGTAACCAGACTAGGGCCAACAAGAAGACTGACCAGAGACAGGACAGATAGGAGGAGGGTATGGCAAGCCGTTTGGGTAAAGTTGAAATAAACTGGGTTTATTTCAAATAAACTGGGTTTATTTTGAAATAAACCCTGTTTATTTCAAATAAACTGGGTTTATTTAAATAAACCCTGTTTATGTTGAAATAAACCTGGTTATGGAAAAACCCCTCCTATTTCGAAAATAAACTGGGTTTATTTCGAATAGGAAGGGTTTCTTCATGAAACCCCTGCTATTATGAAATAAACCCAGTTTATTTGAAATAAACCCAGTTCATTTAAATAAACCAAGTTTATTTCGAAATAAACCCAGTTTATTTACAATATTTCAAGAAACCCCTACTATTTTAAAATAGGAGTGGTTTCCACAAATAGCATATAATATCAGGGTTTTTTGGCAAATAGGAGGGTTTTTGAGAGAAACCCCTCATATTTTGAAATAAACAGGGTTTATTTAAATAAACCCTGTTTTTTTCAAATATACTCTGTTTATTTGAAATAAACCCAGTTTATTTGATATAAACAGGGTTTATTTCGACATAAACAGGGTTTATTTAAATAAACCCTGTTTATCTGAAATAAACAGGGTTTATTTCAAAATAAACCCTGTTTATTTCAAATAAACCCAGTTTATTTCAACTTTACCCAAACGGCTTGCCATAGGAGGGTGCTGCAGTCACCCTCACATTCACCGACCCAGACCTAGCTGTGTTCGTGGACAGGGGGGCTTTCCTACATGTTAAAAGCAGATAAGGTCACAGCTTGGTAATACAGTTGTCAAATAAAATAAACATACCGGGGTACAGCATTTAGATCTCCCCATAGTAGTGAAGTATGAGATGGAATGTGCTCGTTGATTCCCTGCACTAGATGGATAAGCATCATAAAGATCTATCTTACCATAATAATACTACGGTATTGCATAACGCGACAATCTGATGAACAGTGCTCTCATTGTTCTGTGTCAATTCTAAGTGGTATACACACTGCCAAATTATCTTTATACAGTTTTCAATGTGAACTCTTATGTATAATTCATATTTCTGCCTTACTTATTTCAGACATCTAATCATCATTTCGTCTCCTCTGCATTTTATAATAGGATATCTTCAGCATAATGTATGTATGTGTCTCTGATGAGGAAAAGGTTAATTAATTGCAAGCTTCTGCCATTTTCCTAGGAGGGGAGAAGGCACCCACAGGGGAGAGCACAGTCATTATGCTACTATTCCCTGGGCTATGCACCTACTCTAATAGGCTTGGTGTCCAAGGTAAAAGATACTTATCCAGAACAGGGGAACCTAGACCTCATCAGTCTGGCTCATCTCTGTGCCCCATTTCAGAACTATAGCACATCACAGTAACATGCTTCCTGAATTCGCCTGCCAGAACCTTCTGCTCATCACTGATAAACTCCCTCATGCCTTTGTAACAGAGTAGGCTCTCCTGCCCCCAATCCATCCCTTAGAGGCAAACCGTCAGCAGGTCTTAGTTCCCATTATCACTGGGTTGTGTTTCAAGTGAGTTCCTCTGTGGTGCATGTAGGCACGAGCCTACCCTTGATCCATATACCTTCATATATGGGCAATGGTTCTGAAACCGTAGAGTTGTAATACATAATTAAAGAGATTTATATTAGCCATTTGTTCCAATGATCCGTCTCTCTGTTTAGGTAGCCGTATTTATTGCCCATCATGATTTCTACTCCTGTGCACTGCACGTGGATGGTTGGAAACTCTTTTTCAATAAACATAAAGCTGTTTTCATTCTTTGGTGAGATATTCAACACAAAGGATCTCATATACGGACTACTGTAGGACAACTGTTCCACTACTTGAATAATAACTCTATTTGGCTGTAGGATTTCTGCTATTCAACCCCAGTCTGGATGCATTGACTTCAAGTATTTATCATTACCACTCATATTAACCTTAAGACACTCATGTCGGATAAGTTACTCAAGTTGATCTTATAATTGATATTCATATTTTCTGTATAAAGCTTCACAACGCCTACATGACAAATCTTTGTAATCATAGCAGTTAAATGATAGCTATTCCTTCATTCCACTATGTACAATATACCAATCAGTTTTGAATGAGTCTGCTATCAGTCCGTTAGTGTAGCATATTATGTCTTAGTGACTCACAATTAACTCAGGAAAACATATTCATTAACCGGGCTATTGTAACAGGCCGATAATAACCCTTATTTTATATCATTAACACTTGATACTGGATATTTCGATGGTTTCAATGTCCCTGTAAATTACAACCTCGAATAATCATACCCTTTATTGGAGTATTGGCAGTGTCAGGATTTATCAATTTGCAGATGAACCACAAATAGGCTACATTTATATTTGCACTTTTCGGTCTTGACAGTTTCCTAGCTAAAATACTGATGGATGTGCATCATATAGTGACGTCATGACGCCGCAATTGGTACTGTCAATAAAAGAATACTAAGTTTTCTTGACAATTTTATTTTTGAAACAGTCGTAAAAAGATTTTTTTTCTTCTTTACAGTTCAAACCTGTAACAAGAGCATTGTAGTCTGGTTTTGGAAATTCGAACGATAAATAAGAGCCTGTTATTCTGTTAGTAATAATTGGAACTTTCATTAATTACCACCGATGCACAATATCTAGTGGAAATCCACTTTAGAATACAATGTCCGATTGTGTAGAAGTTCACTCTATGCTATATATCTTACCCTCCATCAGTCCATCTTTTCAAATATGTGACGCCTTGACAGTGCATACCCGCACAAACTATTTTACACGGTGACTATACTATGATTTCAGATAGAACAAAAATTCACTAATAAATTCCAAGACCTGAATTTGGCCAGTTAATATTATGTTATATGATATTTAGATGATATTTTAGTGAACGACTACTATAGACTCATCCTACACTGATATTCTTTGGCTCCATATACCAACTAATGCTAGTCTTTCTATATTAGGCTAAGTATTTTTGGTTGAGTAAGGTATTAGTAGCTATTAGTCATTATGTTGTGTTGCCTCAGTCATTCTTGAATAGTGATTGGCCATGCCTGACCAATGTCCCTATGACCAACCTGGGATAGCCACTAGAGACTAAGGGCCGGGGCAGTTAGATTATCTGTGTACATTGGACTGTTGATAAATTATCGCATGATATTAAACGGTGAAATGTGACAATGTATAAGCCAATGATTGGTTTGATTTCAGGGAATATCTGCCAATAACTATTGTCAACTCATCAATTATCATTCCATTAGCTGTTAAGCATTTCAATATTGGGGATAATTGTATTAAGCCATTCGAGACAGCAGACCTGAACCATATAGCATCCAATGGTTCGGCAGTGCAGCCAGTTGGCAGCTATTGGAGCCTTTGCAATAGGAGGTCAGTAATACAGTAATATACATACACCAGGATATCTTGCCCTCTTTTCTGTAGTCTTCATTGATTTCTGTGTTGTGGGTCGCGCCCTTCGTGATACAGCTATCATAGTGGTCAGCAAACACTACACCGAGGCACCAGTATAATAGGCACACGGTGTGTGGTATGGAGACATGTCCAGTAACCAGACTCTGTCCGAAAACAGGCAGAGCATGCAAAGTAGGAGGAGAGTGCTACAGACACCCTTGTGTAGAATGGAACAATCAAAACTAGCTGTTCCTTCTACACGCCCTTCTTATATTGTATATTGTAGATGTAGATATTTTCGCGAGTATAACCTTATATGAATTTGCTTAAAAAAAAAGTACAATTTTGCGCGTACCTAAATTGCGAAATTTTGGAATATGGTAGTTGTGTGTGGATAAATATTTGCACTGCACATATTTCTGCAGATTTAGATTTCTGTAAAATTCGCGAAAATATGTACAGCGCAAAATAAAATATGTTTACAGTGCGGGTGATTGTACTCACTAATACCCTGCACTGGATGGAGCATAAGGATAATTATATTACCATGGTTGCAGTGTTTATATAATATCACTGCTATGATGTTTCTGTGAACCATCTCATTTCACTCCCCTTTCTTTTCATATTAAATTGATATTGTTTGTAATGCACTCTGATGTACTTGATCGGGTAAACTCTGCTAACCAGCTCATGTAGATACAAAGATGCTTATCAAATATTTGAATTAGTATCCCGTTTATTTTCGTTAATCTCAGACGGATAAATCATAAACAATTATTATTCTGTGAAAAGCGTAATTACACTTCCTTATCATGTTACTGACCGGCTGTTGATAGTTTGCATCATGTAATAGTATACCAACTGACAGATGGAAGGTTACGCTACCAATAGAAAAGCGGACAGCCAGTCTGTTGGCACAGAGATGGAATCTTTCTAAAGTTACCCCATTTCTCTGTCAATCACTCGCTTCCTGAGGCATTTTATGATTGTCCGATACAGTCTGTTGATTAGATCTGTTGGGAATGTTAAATTGAATGTGAACATGGCCGTAATATCTATAGGCCCTGCAATAGAAAGAGAGCTACACTGGTTATAGGTGTTATCCTGTTCTAATGAGGTATGGTTGGATGACCTCTTCCATGTGGAGAGGTCCCGCACACTCAATGATTACACTGTTGCCATGGTTTCACAAGTATATGAGGCATTGAAAGGGACATTGCGGGCTATAGATTTTTAAGACTTACAACGCACTGCAGGGACACATACTATGGTAACTGCAGTTACCAGATAACTCATGGGGGATCCCCACTGCGCATATGAAAATAAGAGTGGTGATTACACTGTATCTATAGCAGTTTGGATATTGTATATTTGTATGCAGCTGATACCATTCATTATGAAATAGGCCACTAAATATATGATGGAATAGTCTAGAACAGTAGTATAGAGACTTTTTTTTAAATAATCAAGAGTACTACTTTTGGTCTGCAATAACAAGTACTATGGTAACTGGTACTGCAGACCAAAAGAAAAGGGGGGGGGGGCATTTACCATAGTACTACTGATGAATATGATATGATATGACTGGCAATAGACCTACATCAGGTGGTAGATCCAGGCCCTGCAATTACTGCAGATATGCCAGAGGTATAGGAGTATCCGTCAGTGTGACAAGGCCTAAGTCAGGTGAAGCCCATGGACACCTCTTTGCCATCTTCCCACACAACACTGTGGAGTAAGCTTCTTGGTATCATTCCCTCCCCCTTAGATGTCAGATAGTGCTGACGACAGGGATTAGGGTGTCGTGAATCAGTCCTCAGGTTTTCCAAGAGCAGTAATCAAAGTTGGCTTGGTGAGAGGGATTGCTGTAGAATGCAGCCCATAGGGTTCTAAATCCATTGGTTATGCTGTGGCAGACCATATCTACACCAAATGTACCGGCTGATAAGAACGGTGAAAGAGAATCATTCCCTGATATACAATACCACAAAACCTAGGTTATTGCTCGCAGATATTCTTTGCTGTATAAGGGTGTGCATGATACACCCTGACACACACTTCTGAGTCATGTTAGCAGGTTAATCAATCATTTCTACCCTATAAATCTCCTCATCACAGAGTGGTTCGCCAAGACCCATTTTCCATCAGCCGATTTAGACGTGCTGTTGGCCGCTAACCGGCATGCAGGTAGAACCACAATGACTCACGGTTAGTGTGGTTGTATCATAGCCCTCACTGCCGATGAGCGGCAGACAGCACGTCCAAATCGGGAAATGGGCCTTAGTAGTGATGGCGCATGTTTGGGTTTTAGATTCCTGCACAGGAATTATATTGACACGAAAGTATAGACGATATGTTCTTTAACATATTTCTGGTGACCACGATTTTATTCTGCCAAGTCACCTTGCAATTCCGTTTCCCTGCCTCCCTATGTCTTTGTCTCTCTATCTCAATCAATTTCTGTTTCCGTCTCTGGCCAAGCTCCCCTTCCTATGTAATGCCACTCTCGCTATTTTAGAGTGGGATGACCTTTTAGACTGTCAGCTAGATTGGGGAATGCAGGAAACACAGGAAAGCCAATACTTCACACAGCTAAACGCAATCCTACCGACCGATATATCTTCAGAATTAATGTACTGCCACTCATGGAATGCACTGCAAGGTCGAGAGTGTAGTATACTTTATTTCTTTGGTCATTCTAGATTGGTAAATGATATGATATTGAGATGCTACTTCTCAGCGATATATCCTGCGAATCTAATTGGGGAATCAGGTATGGGTACCCTCTCAGTCCTTGTCCAATCAGACCTTTCACAAAGTCCTCATAATGCTCATTGCTGGTTAGCCCATTATATGCACATGTATGTAGCAGAATAGTCCACAAAACGTATGTATAAGTACTATATTCCCAACACATTTAGAGATGGCTTAAAGGCCCAGCGCCCCTATATATAGGGCTGAGTACCTGTCCCGACTGCACTCTGACTGTTACTGGACGTGCAGTAAGATCTGCGGGTTTAATGGGAAAGGGTGTCCTCATGCACCTATAGGTTGCTGCTTCAGGGCCCACTGTGGTCAGTTTGGGCTCTGACTGGAACCCGGTCATTTGCAAAAGAAATAGAAACACAGCCACTGATGTCTGCCCAGACTAAACCTGAATTAACCACACGAGTCCAGGCCCTGACGCAGTCAGGGCTGGACACCACCACAAGGAAATCTTGGCAATGTACATAATTGTATTCTCATCTTGCCCCAAATGGTTATAGTACATATAGTATTGTTTGTGCTACATACCAGATGCAATTTTGATGTAAATATCCTCCATACTGCTTGACACTTAGAATTTTCCCTTCTGAGCTGGTGGTAAATATTTCCCTTTGTCGAAACATTTGTGACCTTTATGACAACTTCCTGGTTACCTGATGTCATGTAGGGAGTAAACCTTATTTAAAATCCACAGGGAGAGTGTGGCTATCCCCTATCACCAGAGGGCAGTCTACTGAATAGCAATTTCATTGGATTACCCTGGTGTGTATGTCAGGCGCAGAATCAGAACCAGCTCAATTCCGGAACTGCTCTGGGACAATTCCGGAACTGCGCAGGGCAATTCCGGAATTGCTCCCTATTTAGATTGGGCAGTATCAGAATTCCTACTGTAGCTACACATATAGCATTTAAATATATTTTTCAATGTGATTTGAAGAAGCTGTGCCACACTTTAGAGGTGTGATAACAATCACTAGCAAGGGCCCATGGATGTCCCACCTGACTACAGGTGTTAATATCAAAATGTTGCAATAATCCCTCTGGTGTGATAAAACAATGTGGGTTACATATAACCCAACAATGAGACAACTGATAAAGTAAAACTGCTTTGCACATACAGACCTTACCCTACTGCTCTATTTGTGTGGCCCACTAACTTATCTTAAAAACACTTGTTATTAAGATGCAATAGTTCCGATATTGCGCAAATTCCGATATTGCGCGTGACATGTACACAGAGAACAACATCCAGCCATGCATGATTGGACACCAACACTCAATGCTCCCTCAGGGCACTGGGCCAGCTCAGCCATGTTGTAAACACTCCCAGAATTGCCTGCATTCAGGTGAAAAATACACTGTTTGTGCCTGATTGGGAGTATGGCACCATGTAAATGTTTGAGCCCAAGCAGGAGGATTACCTATTACACACACACATGAAGACAGTTAGTGAGTACATACTTTATTTATAAGTGCAAGCCTTTTTAAAGATTATCACCAGCAATTGAACATACTTGCTCACCAGCCAGCCAAGCTTGCAGCTTGGGGAATCAGGAATTGCAGCTTGGATGGTGGGCACTAGCTAAACCTGAATTGGCCCTGTTTGGGCTTGCTTCTAGGGTTGACTACACACTCACTTTGAAATAAGTGATTTTCTAGCAATCATTATTGCAAAAGCGAAGTTCCGGAATAACATGGCTGCTTCATTGACGTAACCTTTAGAGGCATGCCATATTTTATAATTGGACCAAAATACAGAACTACGAGTATGACGGGTTCTTTAACCTTATCATGTATAACTAAGTGTCCTCAAATAGGAAGTGCATGTGGGTCAAACCATTTGACATTTGGCTTACCAGCTTATTACCCAGTTCACCATGACAGACCTATGGTAGGAAGCCAGATGGAGGGTGAGATACAAATATAGATATTGTAGAGCTCGCTGTCTGTTTTAGTTATTGTGTTCTATAAAAAGGAAAAAGGGATGACTGTATGGCAGGTTTTATAGATAAACAACACATGGACATAATAGCACAAACTTCATAGCATAATAAAGCCAAAATACAGAGATTGATCATTACCATATTTCCCGGTTGATAATAGACTTATCTTGATTTCGAGTGGTACACTGACCAGGCTTATAAACGGGACAGGCTTATATACGGGGCATGCTTATACTATTAATTTTTGCAAGGGGAGACTTCCTATGACATCCTATGATATTTTATGATTAATTCAGTACTTTTCAATAATAATCTTGAAGTAAATCTCAAATCCGTAGAGTCAAAATATAAGTTTTAAAACTTATAGTTAAATATAAGCTGATCATTATATTAAATATTAAATTATTATTATATCTATTAGCTATCATCTATAGTTTATGAATTTAAATCTATTATCTATAGTTTATGAATTTAACTCTAGTTTGTAAACCTAAAAAATCACGTCAACACTCTATTCAGATGCAAAGATATGGTCAGATATGTGTTACGTTGTGATGCTTCAATCCCGGCTCAGTGTTTGTTACCCACATTAAGACGTATTTTTATTCACTCTACATACGTTAACTGCAATCTGAACACAATACTAAATAGTAAATAATACTGTTCTTCTATACATTTGTTATCTACACCTAACAATATATTCAACAAACCGCAGTAGGCCCTATCATGTTTTATTTCAAGCTCTAGCTAGGGAGTATGCCACACCTGTGTTTCAGAGGGACAGACCTGTAATTCAAAACCTACATTAGAGACTAGAATGACAGGCTACTTTGTCATCATTTCCCTCTTTGCTGCAGGCCTATATTTCTCTTGTGACAGACTACATGTATCTGGTTACTCGTGTTTCATGATGTTGTATCTCTGACCGCTGTCATTGCTTCAACTTGTTAACACCTGCGGTCAGGAATACAAAGTTACAGGCAAGTTATATCGCATGGTAGATGCGTACATAGCATAATAAGCAAGCAAATGAGTATTACAATACAAGCAACACTTCTATTGACTCTAATCTGATTCTGATCTTTGGAATCACATAAGGTCACATTAGATGGCTTTCCTGTCGCTTTCCCATTGCCCGATTATGATCTAAAGTAAGGCAAAAGCAACTACAGTAATACGGTACTCCGTCACTGTTAGTTTTATTCTTTCATTATCCAGTTGTTGTAGTGATAACTCTAGACAGCTGGCTAGATATTACATCATACCCTAGATGTAAGAACAATGGCTGCAGGGAGCCCATTATCTCACTGTCTAAGGTTAATGTAAGATGGTGATAGCAAGCAGCATATCAGACCTCCTCTCATTAATTTGACATTACCTGGGATGGCCTGTTTATCATTAGTCTCGATCTCCCCTTGCCTCTCCTACTTATATAGATCACTTTATCTCCAGTGTTGAAAATACCTGTAATCCTGCACTTAATAGCGTAGAACATTACTAACTGCTCTATGATGATATCTCTACTTGGATTGCCATTTCAACACATATCATATGCATAGCTATTGCTGCAGTTCATGACTATTGTATCAAGGCAAATAATAGTATAATTATGACTATGGACCTCTATCTATCTACTTACTAAAAATAGCCAAAACTCAAAAATAGCCAAAACTCACGAAACATCACCTAATGAATTAACCAAGTTTTCTTTATCGCGTTGACAATTAGTATTGATGGTAAATTCTGATTGAGGTTCATTCATTCTAAATATTGAGTATATTTACTGGCCAATCTATAATGACATCAGTTAATTATAGGGGAAGTAATAGAAATACTGAAGATCTCCATGAGTAAAGCATGTGACGTGTGAAGGGACCACCAGTGGCCATGCTGTTATTTCTGGAGGATAGTGCACTAAGGCTGCTTTCTTGGGCCTGTTCACCAATAGCTGAGTTGCTCACTTATTATAGTCGAGTTGCTCATCAATAGCCCGAATCAGTTCATAATACACACATACCAACGTGGGCACAGCTATATGCCCTGCTGTGGTGTGGATCTAGGGGACAGTTAGCAGGGGCTATCAGCTGGTTATTACGGAGGCGAGATGGCAGAATGGGACAGGTCATAAGCCTGGTGCCACTGTGTAAAGATGGATGTTGGTTGTTATATCTGAATGCTGCTGGTTTATGGTATGGGTATGGCAATAGGATAATCGGCAATAGACTTATAATCCGACAGGGTAAAATTGAGTTAGTACTTGGCAAAAAAAGACACAAAAGAAAAACACAATGTTGAACAAAAAATGAGAATCACCAATCCATAGTGTGTATCATATCAATAATATAAGATAGATAACCCTACTCCCATGAGTTGCTGTATCACTGGGGTGATCTCACCAAGATAAACATTTCTGGCTTTCTTCCCTAAATCACATTATCTGTCAAGTAATCAGAGAGTAACCTGTGGGAATCGTCACGAACATGGACATGATCATGGTAGCTTCATTGCATGCAGCTGGGTCATCTATATTGCATCTTCATATTACACGTATCGCCAACATGCAAAAACCGGTCTAGTAATGTAATAAAACTGATTAGTATTGATCTCCCAGCTAGCTTGCTATCTGGTTGATCAAATTGATCAAATCAATTGGTGCATCACATAAACAACACTTTAATATGAATCATTGTTTAGACTTCTGTTCCGGACCATAAACACATAGCTAGACCCCTCCATAAAATCACGTCATTTTTCTTTAAATTAAAATATGTCATGTCATATGTAATACAGTATACGAGATCACAATGGTTTTATTAGACAGCTTCATATCTAGAATTATTTTTCTGGGTACCTATGTATAAGCCCTGCATGCTTCTTGTGCAAGCTGTACAGAGCGTATAATATACACGTTAGAGATGGAGTGGTATATCCTCTACTTAAATGGCCTGCCACTTAGCACCAGACACAACACTATAGGTAAGTGATGCTAGCCCTACATAAGGAGAGTAGAGTTGAAAGGGTACACCCAGAATATAAACTAGGTTATAACACAATATAAAAAATATTCGATGTAATGGTGCGCTGGACATATATATGCGATTTAAAGCTACTATGTCAGCTAATTTTAGGTGATTTTCCCATTTTAGGTTGATAACATGATCTATATAATCTGCATGCAGGTATGAAAAGTTGGAAGGCTATATTCATCATAAGGATACATTGATATCATAAAGAATAATGTCAAACACAAGGAAAATGGTGATCCAAAGCAATTGAAATGTTATTTTATAACTTAATTTTGGGGCGTTTTAACTGATATTGTATCTTTAACTTTGCATCGTTGATTTGCTTTGTTAGTTATATTATTATTCTAATATGACAGGCAGCCATTAGTGTGTAAACTTAAATATAGCTGCGAACCCCCTGCATGATAAGGATTAAAGGCTAGGGCCTGGAGATGTTGGTCTTGTATCCTAGTGCCATTGGTAGGGTAACTGAAGGGCATGGATTCTTCACACCTATTGATTAACTTGCATTGATCCCTTCCCTAGCCGTTCCCACTTAACTGCTCTGAACTGCTCATTGGGTGACTATGTGAGTATGTGAACCTCAGACTGCACTCTCCCTGATCTATAGACCTATAAGTACACCCATACTGTCACCCCCTTCATTCGGCATCTGCACACCGAGATAAAACAATTACTCAGGGATCTGCATCCGTTGAGGGCTTTAAGGACAATAGGTGCAATCAATAGAGTGGCTAGTGGCACGGCTTTTAAACCGGGATTGGACACTATATTGAGCCACTACAAGCTAAATGGGTGCTTGCAATGGGAAAGGAGTTTGCCATGGGTTGTGCTACCCTTGGTAATCCAAAAACAAGTTAACCCTACTTATAATTATGATTTTACTATTTTCACAACCTTGTGCATTATTGTCAGCTAGATACATCCCTCGTTTAGAAAAGAATCTATGCATCTCACTAAGGATGAAAGCAATATATACGTAATAATGAAGAGTATTAACTACAAGAGAAATGTATGCCTTTGAAACAATTTAGAATTGGGAAGAGGAATTAATAAGTACCATAATAGACATGGTAATCTGTGGAAATTGCTTTTGATGACGTTATCACTCGCCATCATATTTTTATGAAACATTATCACCAGAAACCTGACATACAATTAGGAACATCATATAGGACATGATTTATCTAACCTGATAGCGCTCTGCAATCCATGATTGTCGGGTGCACTGTACCTACCATTCACTAGACTGTAAACGTTGCTCTTGAATTGTGAAATATTTAAGGCTCTGCTCTATAGCTTTTTAAATAGAGTATGGTCGGGCACTGTAGAAGGCAATCAGTTATCCTCTACTTCAGGAAAAAGCCATCCGATATATTTATATTATGGCGATTCAGAGTTGGGGTGTTATGCCATCTATAAAAAAGCCGACGATGTATGACTGGAAGGATACATTTTTTATTCCAGTTTCCTTGCCTCACTCTCTTTTGTTTTGCATTTTTTGTGTTTACCAGACATCTATTGAATGTAAACAGATGGTAAAATAGTCATACACTGAATTAGGTTGCCTACATTGAAGGCACTCCATGTTGGGAACATTACTGTCTGAGATCCACAGCTGTTCTAATGACGTACGCTGTGATGGCGTCTTCTTTGTCTGGCCTGTTGGCATATTCTTCAATAGCTACACTATTAGCATTCTGTATAGTGTAAGGTATACTAGTAATTAAAAGGGCACTGTAGGACAATACATTCTAGAGTTACAAAGTTGGCATCATCACGATTGGTTTCAGAGCAAACAGACCGAATACATAATGGGATTATTATTATGATGCATATTGGTTATTGTTTGTTTATTACACATTATGGAGATATTCCCCCAAGATAAGTAGGGTAAGCTCACCGATTTCCGACCTACTACCATGTGTCAACCACCTACATCATCATAAAATTGTCAAGTTTCTATTGTACTATCATCCTTTGCACATTTTCTTATTTTGATATACATAATAATGCACTGAAGTGAGACTGTATGACCTGTGTTTATATGAGAGAAATTGCCATAAATGTCTGACTTGCATTTGCTTTAATTGATTCACTGTTTTATGATGTTATATGAATGAAGATGAATCAAATGCATTTTTATGAGAATATCTTTATAAATCTATTTTAAAGGTTATTCATTAAAACTAAGAGATTTCACCATAAAGCGAGCATAATGTCATCATAAGACGACCTCTATCTACAGTGTGTTAGCTGGGCCTTCAAAGTAATGGTAATTCCACAAGGGCGCCTACATGTTGAACCTATTTTTCAAGATGTCCGAAGATTAAAATAAAAAGGAAGATTAATTGAGAAATGATAAACCAACATAATTCTACTATCATTTTTCGAAATAAATCAAGTTTGTATGGTGGTACATTTAAATGGCATTATATTATTCTGATTGAGTTAAGACTGGTCGACTCTAGGTCAGTTTTGGGTACATTGAATGATAATATGCCGTTGAGATTTTCTAACGTGAGGACAGTAATGTACAAATAATATTGCTTATGAAATTACAAAACATAATTATTTGAGATCCTTGAATCATTATCTGTTGTCCGGTACAGCATGAGTGTGGTCACATCTATATTACATAACATTATCATGCATTTTCTGATTATCACGTAAAACTGTGGGGGGAAGGGTCGACTTATGGTGAATCTACCCTACACTCCACATAACACATCTCCCCTTCTTAGGGCTACACAAAAGTTTGAAGAACTATTGTGGATGTATGCATTAATCATACGTCATTATCAACGGTGGTTATATGCTGAGTGATTTACGCAGTAACTATATATATAATAACGATACATGCCTGACATAAACAGACTTGCTAAATCATTATAAGGTCCTATAACTACTGAGTTCTGCCAAAGGGCAAGTCTAATATGACCATTAAAATGGCCACCCCTAGGCCCTGGACAGTTCACTGATACATCTTTGCCAACTTCCCACACAGCTCAGCTGAACAGCTCAGCTCAGATATCAAATAATGCTGACGATGGGGATTAGTGTATTGGGAATTAGTGCTCAGGTTCTCTAACAGCAGCAATCAGAATTGGCTTGGTGGGAAAGATTGCTTTGGCAGCACACATATTTCTAATCCACATGAGTGAATGCCACCATGGCAGCAGCCCACATTTGTACTAAATGCAGTCGGACAATGGCATGGGGATTAATAGAAATCTTCGCATTATTAAGTATATCCATTGGTAATGGGAATCTATACCGAACTTAGATGCAATGCAAGAATGAGATACACTTCTTGGATACTTCTCCGTGTATTCTTACATCCCAGTGGGCACAGAACATTGAATCAACATTGACAAATGGTTATCAATGTTGATTCAATGTTGTTTGAACATTGATTCAATGTTGAACTGAATTGACAGAAGATGCCCCCTAAAAGAATTTAGTTTGAAGGGGACCGAGGCTGATTGGATGACGAGGGAGATTAAGGAATACATTGTTGAGAAGGGCAGACGAGCTATACTTTACTCTAAATTCAAAAGACCACAGGATCTCACTGAAGCAAATAGACTCAGATCTCTGATTAGTCACATGAGAAAAAACATCAAGAAACATGAGGTGGATGATGCTTTTAGGGACTTTAAAAATGGGCACCAAAATTTCTGGAAGAAAATTGCTGAACTTATTAAGCCAGATAAGGCTAACTCGTCAGCGGATTTTAAACATCATGAAACTGGGGAAAAGATCCCCAAGGATAAATGTGCCGACTACTTCAATGAGTTTTTTGCCACTGTCGGAGAGAAAATGTGTGAGAGAATGAACTTTAATATTGATGATAACCCCGATGTTAATTACATAGTTGAGAATGAATGTCCTCCCCTTGACATTGACGAAGTCAAAGTACGCACCTTAGTGAGTAAAATAAAGATAACCAAGTCTAGTGGGATGAAGGGTATCAATGCCAGAGTTTTAAAAGATAGCCTAACAGTACTAATACCCCAGTTATGTGACATATACGGCAAAAGTATACGCCATGGTATTTTTCCTGACGCTTGGTCGGTCAGCTCGGTTGTGCCAATACCTAAGGCTGGGGCGACAGACGAAATAAGTAACTGGAGGCCAATAAATCTACTCCCCATACCAGGCAGAATATTGGAGAAATTAGTGCATAGCCAAATACTCAAACACCTACATACCAATAACCTCCTTAGTCACACTCAATACCGTTTTAGGCCTGGTCTAGGAACAGGAGACGCTATTTTTGATTTTATTAATTATGTGTACAGCGAAATGGATAAGGATAAATACATCAGTGCTTGCTTTGTTGATGGGTCAAAAGCCTTTGACTCGGTCCACCACTCCCTACTTATAAAGAAATGTAAATCTCTTCAACTTCATACACAAATTATAGATTGGTTGACTTCTTACTTAGGAAATAGACGACAAGTAACCACCTTAAACGGTATCTCATCGAGTGAATGTAAAGTATCTTTTGGGGTCCCACAGGGCAGCACATTGGGCCCATTGATGTTCTTAATATTTATTAATGACTATCCCAAATGTTTGAGAAATAGCAAAATCTACATGTACGCGGATGACATAGTCATAGTAAGCTCAGGTAATTCGTACATTGAGTCAGCAGACCGGCTTAGAGAAGATGTTAACGCTACTGGTAGGTGGTGTCGTGAAAATTGCTTAACGGTAAACAAGAAGAAAACCAAAGTGATGAGAATCACCAGAAACCATATTTGTGGAGTGATACCGGAGTTAGTCATCCATATTGATAATTGCCTACTGGAGAATGTTAGCGAATACAGGTACCTGGGGATCATTGTTGATCACAGGTTTACTTTTAAACCTAATGTACTAAACTTGGTTAGAACAGTCAGTCATAAGATCTCCATGCTGGGAAGAATTAGAAAATATATGGATGAGAACCAGTCATTCTTGATTTATAACTCCATGGTTGTACCTTATTTTGATTATGCGAATTTCGCCATTGAATGTACTACTGATAGTCTCACTGGCAAATTACAAAGACTACAAAACCGAGGACTCAGAGTATGTAGATACAGCAATATGTACCAACGTTCATCTGCCACGGAATTACACAATCATTTCTCAATCAACTACCTAGATCACAGAAGGTTTACTCAGCTCTTGCTAATGATGTTCAAACAGTCAAAAGTAAAAGGCATGGTAGTTCCTTTAAATGCGAGAAGAACCAGAGGTGACCATAAAGTTAAATTTAAAAGAAATAGATTACCAAACAAATTTGTAAGCACTGACAAAAGTCCCTGGTCTAGGGGGGTTGTAGCATGGGATAAGCTCCCTGCCGAGACACAGAAAATTGAAGAATCAGCAAAATTTAAGCACACCATAAAGCATCTTAAGCCACCCAAAAAGCAATAGTTGAGTAGTACCTGCCTATACTAATATTGATTATCAACAATGCTTGCTTGTATTGATTATAGGATTTGTCGTGCCTTATTTACGTGACCCCTAGCATGGACTGATGACAGTCATGCTGGGTAAAGCACTCATAGCTCTAAGTCAGTTTTGGACTGATATCAGTCAAGGCTGAGTTAGGGCTGAGCATTGAAGCATACTCTGGACTGGTTACAGTCAGACTCAAGCTATGATATGCCATGGGATACCTGCCGATCCAAGTATGATTGCCCAAGTATGATTGCCCAAGTGTTAAAGAATGCTAACCAATTGTTATTCAAATTCAGGGTGAGGGTTTATGGTACGAGGTGCTACCTGACTAGTTGTGGATGTGCATGTAACCCCCTGACAAAGCGGGCCGATCTAGATGATACTTCGGCGAAACTAGCTTAATTATCTACTTAGCTTAGGTCCTCCGTGTGCATTTATAGTGAGTAAAGAGCATCTGTCTCTTATTGTGATATATATATTTCTGAAGGCACTTTACAGTGCTAGTCATATGGCAAGGTTTATACTATCATGCTTACATGTACTGCTAATCAAATATCATTGTTATTATGACAACTGTCGCCAGGCTCACAGAACACTCAAATTTATACTGTATTGAAACAGAACGCCCAGAGGAGGGCCCCCTGTACCACTTGCAAATAACATGACTATAGAACTTTATCTGTACCAGCGACAAGAAAGCCCTTTTTCTGAGACAAGGACTAATCTATAATTAGCCAGTTTCAACGAACAGTAGCATACAGGTCTTTTACATACTAGGTTACAAACAACAAACAACTCGTCTTTGTTACATGTACCAACTCTTTATTGTTAAAATCAGTAAACGCATGAGACTTTGAAAATTGTACGGGGACTGACCGCACCCCGGATTGCGGAAGGTAGATCATTTCGAATGAAGAAGCAATAAACACTTATTAACTTGAACTTGAACTTGAACTTGTGTGCCCGCTGGGATGAGGATAAATTTATGGGTGTTCCTTTTGCGTGTACCCTTGTAGCCCCTTCCCACACCTGTAGGGTATTAACTCAGGTGTGCATGAGACGACCCTGAGGTAGACATGTGAGGGGGTTAATCAATCATTCCTCCCCAACCCTACTCACCAGTGTGACCTGATTGGTTGTGGAAGCAGCTGTCCGGGTTCTAAGTTCCTGCTTTACGATGGGGACGGAAGGATTAGTACTAGTAGGTGTATTCTTCTACATGGTGTCTGCATGTGGAAAGAGCCACATACACTATTTTGATGCTAGCTTTTGTTAAGTCGTTCCTACCTACCATACCTTTTGTCTTAATGGCCACCGTCCACTGGACTCTGATCGGCCGAAGCTATATAGGAAATTGGCTTAGTCGGCCTAGGTACCCCACAGGACGGTGGCTCCCATCATCACCAATTTCTTCATTTGAGAACCCCCTGCATCGGTCTGTCTGTTTTACTCTCCCCTTTTTGATCTATTCTGTGTCCTATATTTAGAATTAGTCCAAATACAACCCAATTTGACGGTCGACACACACCATACCCTGTAGCCAGGTGTCCTGAAATAGGAAGTACAGTCAGATCAAACCATGACTGTGTGTCTGTTTGACATTTGGCTTACGAGTTTATTACCCAGTTCACCATAACAGGCCTATGGCAGAAAGCCAACAGGAAGGCGACTATATTCGGTTTCAAGAATGTAACTATAGAATGATATTCTAGCCATACAGGTCAGTAAAAGGAAGTAGGTTTTGTCATAAAATGAAGCGGAAGCAGGCAATACCTCAATATGGAGCATTTCTTTTAGATATACTGATATTTGAACACCCGTATGTTTATATGCAGGGAACAGAGTCAATTATAACAAACAAGAAAAAAATCTATGACCCAAATTATGAAGGTAACCTACCCGGTAGATCTATAGTATTGTTTATCATGTCTATGTGCTGTCAGAGGCAATAAACGGTCTGTCAATAAGCTATATCAGTGGCTATTACTAACCCCTACTGTTCTCATTGCCCTTATTATTATCTAGAGTATGATAATTAATCAAGCCGCCCCTGCAATCTCCCTCAGCCACTGTTTATTCCATTGTTTTATGCAGAAACTTCAATAAAAACTAAATTAATTTATGGTAAGAGGTCGAGTTTAAAGCTATTGCACATCCATTCACCTGCCTAGCTAATATGAATGTAAAGGTGCTGGTGTTGATAGCAAACATAATATCAGCTTATCAGATCTCCTGCCAGCCCTATTTGCACTAGCTGGGATGGTCTGTTCATCATTATAGTCTCCATCTCCATCTCATCTCTCTATCTCGTCTACTGTTGGGACCACCACTTTGCCTCAAGCACAGAAAATACCTTTATGTTTCTATTTCATATCTAACATAATATACTTCCTAGCTTATACACGTATGTTGAGATCTCTACTCATTTTGTCATGATGCCAAATGCTGGCTGTGACAAAGGGGATGCATGGCGACAGGAAAGCCATATGTCATATGGATAGCGATACTTTAATGATGAATAGAAAAGCACACCTTTTGTATATTCCTCCAGTTTTCTCTACTTTCAACTGCAGGATATCAATTCTACATAACCCACCCAGACTATGTCCTCCCTGCCGGTAGAAGCAATGCAATTATTCATTTCACGTGCATGAGTATGAAGAGGGGAGGTATGTATAGAGAGGATCGTTATAGAACTAAGTTACAGGAGAGGGGCATATACACACCTGGATCTATAGGATATGTATAGACAGGTACTGCACTGAATATTGAGGGCGGTTTACCTCTCTGGAATTCTGTTAGGCGGACAGAAAGGGCCCCTCGCTGGCACTTCTTGGAAGTGATACTTGCAGTAAGATGGAATGATTGAATTCTTGGAGATTCGTTTAACATTGGATTTCATTTCCTGGATCATCTAAATGCTAAACCCTGAGTTCCACTGCAAGATGATCCAATAATCTCATTGATCCCAACCATTGGTGCCGCATCCTATTGATCTATATTATGCAATCCGAACTTTACTGTGTCACCCATTCCCTATGCTACAGACTCCTACTCCTAGCCAACCAAATCCTTATCCAACACGATTGGACCGCTGTCATCTATCTTCGCTCGGAGTATTGGCTGGCCAATCCCCATAGGATGGACCTAAAGTAAAGGAAAGTGATAGCAATGCTGAGAACCTCCAAGGGTAAAGCGTTTGATGTGTGATGGGGCCACCAGTGGCCATGCTGTTATTCCCACGGGGCTGGTGGATAGCATACTAAGGGAGTAGTCATTCTTTTTAACAACGGGGGGGGGGGGGGGGGTTGGGGATTGTACTCCTTTTTAGCAAAAGAAGCCCACACGTTACTATAGCTCAAAAGTGTCGGCCGTGCTCAATTCCAACCTGCCTTGGGGGGGGGAGGACTGAAAACATTCTGACCTGCTCGCATGAAAATTCACCAGCCCGCCTTTTGGTAAAAACTGACCACTCCCTTAGGCTACTTGATGGTGCATAGACCCGGGCACCAATAGCCGGGGTGCTGCCTCATAGGCAACCTGCTCATCAATGGCAGGGATCAAATGACAATGCACATAGGAGGATGTGTGCACAGTAATATACACCATTTTAGTACAGACCTAGGGGGCATTTGGGAGGGTTTATGGAAGGCAAGGTGCACGTGGGTGATATGAATTGGTCATACGCCTGCATGATTATGTAAAGATGGACATCGGCTATTATTACGGTAGTAGGAGCATTGGTCTGTGACGTGCCTGGGTGTGTAGAAAGGGTGTAGGCCATATGAAGGTGAGGACGAGGTGCAGAGCATTGCGCTGCCATCCTTAAACAATTATCATCTCCCTTTAGTATTTCTAGTTGCAGCTGTATTCCACTGCCAACATCTACTAATTTGATATACGTGGCAGAATTGGAATAGAAGGGGGCTGGTTATGATGGACAATAGACTAGAAGAGATTGGGCCAGAGTACAGTGTGTGTATAAAGCTAGTATGTGTCTTCATTTGTTCAATAGTTAGTCTACAGAATATAATTATGTTGGTATAACGTTGCAAGGATAACAGGATAGCAAAGATCACCCATTCTATCATAAGGGTATTCATTCTCTAAATCTACTGAGGATATCTAGATACCAAGCCACATGCTGAGTGGGATGTGCCCCGACCCCCACAAGTAAAATACATCAGAGTACGGTATCAATGCAGTTGGCTTTTGTGTTCATCTTTCTATTTGAAGCCATTTAATGAAGGAAAGACAAACTTTTCCTATTGGGTGCATTGAATACGGCGCTTCCAGTACTTAAGCATAGTAAAATTTGCATTACAAAATAAATAAAGGGTATCCGACTAGGAACACACTAGGTGAGTTCGGGAAGAGCCAAATTGATTACTTTCGTAGTTATGACAAAGACCAGCGTGCCCGTACCTTCAGGTAAACAACTGCAAAGAACCAGCTTCAGCTGCTGAAGCTGGTGCCCTGCAGGAGTGCCCCAAGGTATGGGCACGCTGGTGTTCGTAATTACGAAAGTAATCATTTTGGCCCTCCCCGGACCCACCCAGTGGATGTACAGCATTGAGTTGACTTACAAGCTGACACTTCCTGTTTGCCTATTGCATAATGTAGCTTGAATGTGAATTCATAGGACAATGCCTGGGCATTGATATGTGGTCATCTCCTGTAGACCTGCCCATCTCTGAAGGCCCTAGTGTTTGAATAGAGTGTGTATAGATGTTTGTCAGTGTTGGAGAAATTACACCGGGACCTGCAACACCTGGGGGATTTCCATTCCGCACTGGAGGCATGCAAACCCAGATCCATAATTGGTAGAATGCATTGGAGGCTTCAAGGCCCGGGCTTCAAGGGCACGCAGTTTGGCGATAAGATGCTCACGGAAAGATCTACTTTGCTGATATTTGATACGTGTGTGACTATAATGATTAGGTTAGTAGCAAAGGTACAAATAATACCCATAGATCCGTCCAGGAAGCAGGTGAATATAGGATGGGAGGGGCATAGGACTGACTGCCAAATCTATTCCCTGCCCCTAATTCTTAATTTTCTATGGTTTGCATGTCCCAAATCGGCTAAAGTGTACTCTGTGTCACATGTGAGGCGTCCTAACCACACAACATCTGAGAGTCAAATACAATGAAAGAGCTAGTCATGTATATAGTAATAGCTCTTCCCAGACATATAAATCGGATTTTTCCTCCCATGCATGCTCTGGGCTTTCCTACATATAGATGACATATTGTGTACGAGACACAATGTTCTTGTAGCTAAACAGAAGCTCTTCGAACTCAACTCCCAAAGTGATTCCAGTGCAAGAAACACTTGCAGTATTCTTTTTTTTTTATCTTATTAGTCTTATCAAAATTTCCTAAAGCACCCTATTTCTCAACTAAAAAGAAGGCAACTTGTGGGAATAGTTGTTGAATGATGATAGATTCACATGTTTTACACGTTGCATGTAGCATTGTTCTTTATGTCCCAGCCTTAGTAACTCACTAATTCTTTTCGCTGAAAATTTACCCACCCCCCTTCAGGAGAAGTCAAAAGAATTTTACCTTCCCTGTTGTTCGACAATGACCACTCCCTATGTCAATATTCTGGGTGACATTCATTTTACCATGTAGAGAGCACTTTAGCACTTATTTAATACAAACTGTATAGTGCAATACGTATAATATACCCCCCCCCCCATCGATAAAGAGGAGTGATATCCTATCGCCAAATGGCCTCCCACTTAGCACCGGACACTGGTACTATAGGCCTAGGGGGTGCCCTGCACGCAATACATCAGGTAGGTCAACAGTGGTCAATGCAACCTATATAGGGACGTACGGTGGATCGGTGTTTAACCAGACACTATTTGCAATGTAGTATGGCTCTCCCTCATTGACCGTATTTAATAAATTAAATAAAAAATTATCTGCATCAGCCTATGTATATGTAAATATAATGTAGGCCTATTTGTAAGATGCTGTCCCAGATCCATGTGGTTTGAAAATTATGACATTTTATATACATTGTTAAATGTAGTTATATCAATACTTGGCGTGACCACTCATAATTAATTACACATGGAGGGGGGGGTAGAGGGATAAGGTCTAAGGCTTAAAGAGTAAACTACTTGTAGCACTGTAAGGGGCATTGTCATGCCCTCAGGAGGGTCACTGATGGACAAGTGCTCTTCAGACCGATCGATTTAGTGTCATTGATCTGTTCTCTTACTGTTCCCTCTCAATTAATCTGAACTGCTCATTGAGTGACTCTGTGAGTAGGTGAACCCCAGATTGCACTCCCACTGATCTATAGGCCGAAGGACACCCACCCAGTCACCCCTCCATCTGCAAACAGAGATAAGACAATTACCCAGGGGTCTGCGTCAATTGAGGGGAATGGGTACAATCAATAGTATAGCTGGTCGAAATGACTGGATAGCATTATTGAGGAGCTAACAAACGTGCGGCTGACATTTAAAATCAATGTGCTATACATTTTGGTGGTGGTCATTATTCGCAGGAGGTGGGTGGTAGATTTGAGGGCAGTCTTGAGACATTCAAATGTGTGGGTGGGTGTGTGGGTGGCATGCATTTTCGACCCCTTTTGATGGGGGCCAAAAGAGAGAGAGAGAGAGAGAGAGAGAGAGAGAGAGAGAGAGAGAGAGATTTACAGCACAGACTTCCTACATTGGAGTAGCTGTGGATATGCAATACAACAATACTTCATAATTATGAACATAATTATGAGACTATTTCGTAGAGCAATTTTTAGAGCACGCCTGATTGATAAATATAGCTTTAAAAAAGAATACTAGAAGTAGAACCCCGACCCGACCCTTTTAGCTTGTAGAAAATCTGAGAAAGGGCAGTCTGGCGAATTGCCCACCCTTCAGTGAAGCTGCGGGAAATCGGAAGTAATCTCAGGATTTTGATGGGGAAAAGGTCACTGCTTTAATTTCAGGACTGCCAGCAATTATTTGGCCCCAAGACAAGAAGCTTTGATGTGCTCCCTTTCATTCCTTTTGTCTGAGTGTAACATAGAACTAACTAGTGCTTACCTAATAAAAATACAGACTCGGCCAACGTGTTTAGCTAATAGATGAAATGAAAGTTATCATGTGTTGATAGACACTCCCCTCAAAGTCTGCACGCTCTATTATTGTCCGGATCTAGAAGATAATGAGCATAGTGCACAGGTTAACTGTCTGGTGCTAGCAAATGTATGAATTAAATGGCGTGCGAGTTGACAACAGAGGAATCCCTTTGTGAAATCAGCTGTTGGAGTGTTTAGGCACAAGGGAACCATCCATAATAGAAAGCACCATTAATAAGTGGGTCATGTAGTCGGTGTACTAACTCATGTCGTATACTTTGTTGAGTCTCCATGTTGGTGGACAACTTGAACAGTCATAGCAAATGGCAAAATAGGTGAGTTTCGGAAAACAAGTAATACTCATCATTTCAGAGCCTGATTTCTCAACTTACAGGTCGATGTAGCTAGTACAGACGTATCAAATCATCAATATCTCCTAGCATTAAAGCAGACATTGAATTCTGTCAAACAATAAACAGTATAGAAATATAACACACTGTTATGCTGACAGTTCCATATAGTGCCCATGTGAGACACTACCAATATATGGCCCATTTATTTCACCCTGGATAGTATACTTTGACCCAATATGTCTGAGCCCATTGTAAAGTGACCGCCGCATCCATAGTTTATACAAATGACAGAGTCCTGTGATTGATGAACCAGACCCTGGTGTTAGATATGCATGAAAATGTTATTGACTTTGCTGATAGAGTCACAATGGTGTACCTGTGATGGCTGTCCCATATTCCGGTGAATCAGATTTACTTTAAAAATTAGCGCACAGTATATTACTATATAACCTTGAAACAGTACTAGCAAAGAGGAATAGTGTGATTTGGATCTTATTTGAAATAGCTGTATCATAATGGCGTCTGCTAGGCAAACACTGGTCCTCTCAGGTGAATAACAGTCTCAAAATCAGAGCAGCCAATTTAGTTGGGGGGGGTAATTAAAATTAAGCCAGGAACCAACAAAATCTCTTTTGCTAAGCAAATATGTATTCAGAATTGCTGTTGCTAAGCGACCATTCAAAATACATGTAGTAGCAAACCCCAAAAAACACAAATGGATTCCCATAGATCAATTACGTGGAGGATATGTATGGTTCAACAGTTTCTAATGGCAATATCAAGCCATATAGGGCGACCAAAAATGTTAAATGCTAGCAATGGGGCATGATTCTTTGGGTACGCCTATGCTAAATCCCATGTACAGTAAAGATAATTATATAGTCAACATTCGCTCCTCCTAGTGTATTATAGTTTATCTTCACCATAGGATGGATGTTGACAGCAGGTAATGCCATGTCGGTGTACATTTAAATGTGGTACCAACTTCATTACACAGTATCAGGTTTCACAGGTAGATTTAACAGCGTCATTGTTAATGTTACGCTTATGCAATGACTGCTCCTGAGAGATCTAATGAGAAAAGAACGCACTGCTATGTCTAGAGACTAACGACTGTTTCTTTAACCAATTATGTATCATTGTTTACTATATACCTCATGCATATGAGTCTAGATAAACCATGCAATTTCCACATAGATTTACCGTTGATAAGTACTGCGATCTAGCTCTACTGGGAATTACCATTGCAGTCTTCTTTATGTGCAGTTACTAGCCCAGTTACTACCCCCCCTCGAAAAAAAATGTATTGAGCATATGATTATACAATATCTAACAACGGCAGATACGGCTTCAAGCTCATTAAGTAAGGTGATGGGAGATTATTTAATGACAGCAACTGCTTGCCTGATTAATTGGCCACCTTGCTCTGATCACTAATTAAGAATGCCTGAGCATAACCATCCGGGCTATGCCATATAACGTTACAAGTGTCATCCACCTGTGTACAAGGTACATTATATCGATAATTGTTAGTTTCTCTACGTAAAACTGCCAATTTATTATTACGACCAGCAAATCGGTGTGATCCAGTTCCAAGCTTGCAGTGGAGGAGTACAAGCCTGTACAATGTGCCACCAGCGTATTATGAACATATTCACACACTGGCCATAGCACACTCAGAGAGGAGATTATATAACTATAATGGGGTTACAGCAGGTACTTGCACTCTCATACAACTGGAAAGATGACCCTAATTGAATAAAACCTTGATGTCACTGGTCTATGACGTTGACTGCAGTATAGAAGATCACTATACAATCGTGTGTCCATGTGTTTACACATCATTAGTAGGCCCCATCTATACTGCATAGATCCAGTGTGACATGGACATTCATTCCGCAGCCATCTACTTGGTGAAAGTAGGTAGCATAATAACCCTTCCATCAACGTATTGGTTATACACAGGTAGCAGCACAAGAGCATAAACTGATGGGAGAAAGTAACAACGAGGGAAATTCCAATGGCTAAGTTGGTATTGTTGCACATGTTGATTGCCATGGAAACATGATTTTCATTCTAAATTGAAAAGTTGAAAAAGGCAATTGAAAGAAGGCCTCGTATGGATTTCTATGCTGGAAACAAAATATCAATACCATTTTAAAATCAAAACTTATGACCAGATATTTGAATGTAATGTTTAGATATTTGGTAAATAGCATAATTATGTTAATTAGATACATGTATCTTGAAAACAAAGAAATATATCATTGGAAATCTGATGACCTAAATTCTATATTTGATTTTTACATTGGAGGACCCTTTTCCCTGGACTGTACACATATTACCAAAGGAACAATAAAGGTGACATGTCCTAGTCATTTTGTATGTACGATTGAGCCTTGTTATTAACAGCTATTCGTTTTATATTGCGAGTTCAGCACCAGAACATTTAATTTAAAATAAATGAGGTCTACATATTCAATGATGTCTGCAGCAGCTGCATGGACTGTAAAACAGAGAGATGCCAATGACATATGGACATATTAAAGTAGTATGGCAATTGGGATACTTCTCAAGCGAATTTCTGACACTTGTCTTGATATAATTATATGCTCCATGAGTCACTACACCGTCAACACAATTTATTACGGGAAGCTGTGAGGAACTAGGATAGGCAGTGGAAAGCGTGGGGGGGGGGGGTGATAGTCTGAAGTGCGACGCCAATCAATATGTTATTGGTATAATAGGATGGATAGCATCAGCGAGAGTATGGAGCCAGGGACAAATCAAGGAAGGAAGACATAAACAAAGGGGTCAAGTGACGATGATTGATGGTGCATGGGTGGGGCAGACACACTGACAATCAGATGGAGGACGGGGTATGTATGACGTAGTCCTACCAAGCCAATACCTCCCGAGGCAACTTGGTAAGTTGATAGATTAGTACCAGTCGTTAAGTAATCTATCCCTAGTGATAATGATAATGGCTTAAAATTGTATACATGAATCCACATCTGAGAGAGAGAGACAGACAGACAGACAGTGGCAGACAGACAGAGACAAACAGCCCGAGGGACAAAGGGACAGAGACAGAGGCGAGAGTATGATTGCATATTTGGTCCAGAAAGGAAGTGTGGCATAGAACGCGAGTGGTGCACATAAATGTATCTATCAAAGCAGTTCCAAGTGAACCACATAAACTAGGCGGAGCTAGCCCTCTTGTGCAGCAGGGGGAAGGAGGGTAAGTCTCAGTCATAGGGCTCATGTCCCTCCATGCATCATCGTGTACCCAGTACTTCCAGGCCTGTCCGCAAAGCCAGAGTCGGGCAAAGCGACCATTTCCTGACAACCCAGCTGGCTCATTTCCTGGTGTGGACTTTATGGAAATCAAGCAAACAAAGTAAGTGTGGAATAAATACGTGGCAGCAGTAGTACCACATGGGGTAAGGCTGCTCCCCACTCTGTTCTCCCACTGCCAATGTATTGACTCTGTCTCCCGCCGGTATCACCAGTAGTGGGGGACTTTAGTGTATGCTTTAAGTTTGGAACCCAATTTGTTACTATTGTGCATTGTCAGTGTATTGTATGGTAGAGGAGCCTGAAGGAGACATCATTGTGTTTCTCACTATTGGACATAAATGACCCATGCCTACATGCCCCAGGGCTGAATGTCCAGGGAAGTGGACTTACAGACCTCCTCCTTCCCCATCTCTACCCCAATTCAATTGTATACATTTTTTCGTCATTATGTTGCACTACAGCCCTACAGCTACGTGGTCAGCCCATATCTTATCATTGTATTGTTGAACGCAGAAACATGCAAGCACTGGACAACTGCAGGAGATTCCCATTCTACATTTAACATGATTTAGTACACTTCCCACTATAGCTATCTCACTCTCATCAATATCTCCATTTCCTTCAGTCAAAGACTTGACATAAATGCTCCTTAAACTCCGATTTCCCTGGAAACTGTAGAGCTGGCCAATTGTGTCATTGTCTCTTTTTTTTTATAATAGTTATAGAATATCAATAAAATTAATAATTATGACCTCTACAATTCATTGAAAAAGTGGATAATAACAGTTAAGGACAGCTCATATCAGCCCATAAAACCAAGAGCCAGGACATCCTATGGCCCACCAGGTCCTGTAGGACAAAGGTCTGTATAGAAGCCTAAGAAGTGCGAGACATGAATAGATCATCACCCTCTAACCCACCATGGTCTGACAGGTCATTTACATGTACCCAAGGTGAACCTTATTTATATATGCTGGGTACATATACTTGAAAACTCCACTTACAGTCATGAATAGAAGTAGTAATAATAGCATAAGCACTCAGAGGTCAACTTAAGTAACTGGGCGTAGTACAGAAGGTCAGTGTACATAGATGTTTCATATCAAGTTCATAAGTCAAAGTTTAAAATCAAAAACCAAAAGTGATTAAGTGTTTTAGCAGAATTGGCCTCCACCACAATGCTGCCACAGTACGAAAGCATAGGCCTGCTCACATGGTCACAATATAACATTATGTGGTCCCTGCCCATCGGTCCCCATCAGTCTAAAACACCTCGCAACATGGTTTCCTATAAACTTGCTCCAAGATGTCATTCGATGGCCAGCCCTGAAATGTGTAGGACATTACAGGACACAATGGTAGCCACATCATTTTCATATAGTATTTCTTCATAGTATACCATTACCGTTTAGTGGAGGAGGGCCAAGAGCGGTGTATGGACTTGAGAACCAGTTTCCTCCTGACATGGCTCTGACTGGGGCTGAGCTGGGCGTCAGACGAGTGGCTCCTGGTGCTGGAGTTGTCACGGCGCGTGGTGCCAGGACTCCGGGGAGGCAGGCGGACTCTCTGACCAGTATGGGCCCAGAGGTGCTGGTGTTCAGAATGCTGTCCTCCTCCCACAGGAGAAGCTGCACGGTCCTCCAGGGGTGGGGCTGGTTGTTTCAGCACACCTGTACTCTCAGGTGAAGAGTGGCTCCTCTCCATGGCTGCCATAATTGTGAAATTAATCAGGAGTGATTAAGGTAAGATCCGCACTGCTGCAAGGATAGGAGGAGATAGGAATAAGCAGAGGAAGCACAGAGAAGGGCTACATGTATGTATCCTCCTATGTTATGTGGCTCACGTATTTTTGTGTGAGAACGGCGAGCAAGATAATTCCCTCAAACATGTAATCAATCACTCAGATAATCCAAACGCATTTTTGGCTTTGCTCTACTGCTCCCGAAGTGCTCCTACTAACTCGTAATCTCCTTCCTCCCTTGTAAAGAGAGGAACACAGTATCATATCCACGTCCTGCCGAGTTACAAAACGGTTGACTGGGTATAGTACACTGCCTCCCTAAGTGGTTTTGGCATATGGTGGAGATAAGTGGCTGTACTTCTCCATTGCTTACACCAACTAGAACAGGGGTATGCTTAGTCCGCTATCAGCTGTAGACATTGCCATACTTTTCTACTGCCTATCAGCTCCAGTGACTCTCCTCTGTTACACTCCCAAGTCCTCTATTCTTATCCTGGGTACTGTATGCTTCTCCTTATGATCCCTCAGGTCCATTCCTCCAGCACCTCCAAGGTCCAGTTAATACGTCCCACTCCGTGCGTCTCCAGTCCCATAGTACACCACTCTGGCCGCCACACGCGATGCCAAACCACGTGCTGCTTCGTGAGAGGGTCACGTGCACGAGATCAATACTCCGCAGCTTGTTCCCGGAGAGCTGTCGCATTCTTACTCTCTACACTCGCTATAACCAGCGAACCAGCACAACTATATGTGAGTGTAGTGCTGTATGCATTATCGGTACGATCTGCAGCATATATGAAGCAGCAATGGGATTACACAGAGGTGGTGTCATGATTAGTAGGTCCATTACCTTTTTGTGGCTGATAGCTAGGTTGTGCAGGCCTGGCTAGTGTACTGGTACACTGTGAGCTGATCTTATCTCCCATGTTCAGATAAGCCTTATCAGCAAGTTAATGCTTTACTGAGTCGCTCATTCAATATGAAGGGAAGTAGCTGATATTATGTGAGTTGAGTAATGGGACTGCTCGGAGTACAAGGGAGCCATACTCCATAGAACAACTAGGAATGCTTGACATTTAAAGGACATTAAAGACTTCCCTGTCCATTTATAGTTGTACATCAGAAAAGTCTCATTGCCTGGTTAGAGATGCTCAGCTATGATATGCACATGAACTGCGGACGGATTATACCTGTTTGAATCATATATTGTAGTCTTTCTTTCTAATCATGTACAAAGACCCAGTTTTATTATCTTATAGAAATTTGTTTTACAAAAGAATAATTATGCTTGTGATGCTTGTGATGAATAACTATTGTCTGTTCAATGTCCTTATCTCTATTGTATCTGCCCTTAAGTGATTTTAGTAACAGCTATTTGGGTAGTCTACCTTTACTGTATTATCTTCTTGCTCAATCGATACAAGCTCATACATCCACCATCCTTTATGGTAACACAATCAATTACCGACCCTTCTATATTTATAGTCCGGAAGCTTTTTACAACAGGAAGTCAGAGGAAGCCAGGTGGTATGGGAGTTGGTCTCTATAGGGCATTGAGGGTCCAGGGAACACCTGTATATCCAGGAGCGGTGCATGCATTGTATAGGGCTTCTTCCGTAACACCTGTGTTCTCTGTTGGTAGCTGGAGGGGAAGTGAGCTTTAAGGTTAACCCTTCGTATGAATGGAGGAAAGGAAAAATGAGGTCGGTTCATGTTTATATGTATAGCACAGGATTTAAGATATCTAAAGATAAGTCTGAAACATGGTTGAGAACAAGTTTAGGTATTCACAGGGCCTACGTTTGTTGTCAATCAAAGTAGTTAAAGCTACATCAGTACAGTACATGTAGTACTTATTTTGACTCAAGTGTATGCATTCATGCAGACTGTTGCCTTTTGTGACTAGGGAACGATTTCCTCCTGAATGTTATTCTATTCTTTCTGCCTTAGAATCTGTCAGGTAAATAGAGCAAGGACACAAGGCAATATCCACGTAATATCTCTTCTTACATCACTTCCAGTGAAGTAGATTTAGTGGAGCGGGCGATGTGGGTCCATGGTTCTGCACTATTCCCAGGTTTTCATACGGATTGTAAACGTTTGATTACAGCTTTAAGATCCACTTTGCACTGATTAAAGGAAGGATTAACCCATTAGGTTATCTAATTATCAGTATGATAAGGGATTGGTATTTAAGAAGTCCCATTTAGTCATAAATGCTGTATATTGGATCAACCCAAAATACCCTTAACCTTAATGTGTCCTTCAGACTATCTTTCCCAATAAATCCATGTAAGGATGGTCGCTGTATAGGCACCGTGGACATAGACTAATGGTAAAGATGACCTGGTGTGGCCTCTGCACGGCCCAACCCCCAAGGGCAGCTGGTCAACAGTGTCACAGTACATCACTGTTGGTAAAAGAGCAACTCACATGCTGCCACACTGAGCTGTTCCCAATGTGTTACATCATGAATCAATATTGTACATCCTGGTTGGGAGCCTTATCACTCAATTCCATGTCCGCGGCATGAGCTGGAAGGGGATTACAGTTTACAGAGCTTTGTGTTTTCCTGCCTGTCCCAGAAACTGCAGTCACAGAGTTTGTGATGATCACCAAAACACCGGCAAAACAGAGCGGGCGATGTGATCGTTCCCTATTCACAAAAGGCAACAGTCTGCATGAATGCATGAATGCATATATATATATATATATATATATATATATATATATATATATATATATATATATATATATATATATATATATATATATATATATATATATATATATATATATATATATATATAAACGTGTGTGTAATTACAGTTTTAGATAAAATTCGAATAACTTCAGGTGATGCAATTTTATTGCATTAGTATTTTCATTCTGAAGTCTCACACCTGTCTACCCAATATCATCTTCAAATTTTGGAATCCACCTAATTATTCCAATAATGTTAGGAGAACTATCATCTGGATTCCAATAACAGTTGGCCGCTGAGTAGAATGATATCATATGATTATGTGGTCTAATAGAATGAATTGGCAGAATGATAAATGGTGACTAGGATTCACCTTCTTGATACATGAATCTCCCATGAATAGGCCTCCCGGAAAGAGCTCTGGTACAGGCTATGTATAGAGACAAGCCGGGTCATATTTCAACCCTAAAGCAATGTGTTGACATCAAACTGGATTCTGTCAGGAGTGAACTGATAGATGGACAATGAACTGGGGCTCGATTCATAAGTTTCTACGACACAGAGAGCCATTTTACTGCTACGACCATTGCTGATCGTCCAGGTGTCATTTTATGCCATACCTACGACACCTGTATATCAGTTGTAAAGGTGGAGAAAAATAACCACACTTCCGACCAGCTTATCTCATACGACTAGCTTATCTCAAGAAAATCGTAGAATGCTGTCGTACAAAAAAAGGGGTGCATTTCAAAAGAAAATTTTAGCAAATTTCCAATCTACCTGATTGTACAGAATATCTGTAAAAGGGGGTTTTAAGGGCAAAAATGCCCATTGCACAACAGATGGCTGAGACAGCCTCTGAAGTCATCTCAGCCATTCAAAAAATCTTTAATAATGGTTTATTTTGTACCAAACCAAGATGTAATAAATCACAGTGATATATAGACTGCCCTGTAAGAATGAGTGCCTCATAAATTCACTATATCATACATTTTTTGAAAATCATATTTCAACTTTTTCCTCCTGAATCGTAGTGTGGGTAATGTTCTAATGTACTCTGTAATACAAAGTTATATTTTTAGCATAGTTACTTTTACAACAACTTTCTAAAAGCTAGTCATACGACTGAGTAAAGGAAATATGTCCTATGATTACCATTGTGAAATGCACTACATTTTTCTGTACTGCTGCCTTGTACGACTCCTTGACTACAACCAGTAGAAAAAAAGTATTTGCTCTCTTTTCCCTACAGACATATGCAAATTGATAAAACTTTATGCATGCGGGCACAACAATTGTTCCCATTTGATATCAACATGGATGAAA
This sequence comes from Harmothoe impar, assembly GCA_947462335.1. Lineage (NCBI taxonomy): Eukaryota > Metazoa > Annelida > Polychaeta > Phyllodocida > Polynoidae > Harmothoe > Harmothoe impar. The sequence goes on from OX381705.1 coordinate 47,741,843, forward strand.
CCTCCCCAGCATCTATTGTTTTATTTGGGCCCTCACTTCCTTCAAATAGGACGTAGCACTTAATAGTACTATAAGCCTGCATTCCAATAGAAACTTATAATGGGAGACTGCTCCATTGTAGAGCAGTGTGCCTACCACAGATATACATGTAAAGCATCTGTTATATTATAGTTAACACCATGACTCAGAAAAAGATGTCTCCTGTGTTCCATAATAACCTGTAATGGTATTTATGTATTCACACAACATCACACCTTATCATGCAGATTCCGATCGCCAAATAGCATAATGCTATAAGGCAACCTACGCACATCATCAAACATTATCACACTAATTTACAAGCTCATAGCTATCTTGGAATGATAATTCCTCAGATCAAAATAAGTAATGCCGGTGTATCATTAATGAGACAAGGAATTCACATTAAACTATGTAGTACCTTAGACCATCTTGTAATATAATATATATATTTTACAATGTTCCGATGTCAATAGTTATGATTGCTGACGTATGCTAATTAAGTTTGCCCAGCTATGGAATGCGCTATGAAGACACCTTGAAATAGCAGACTTCTTTTTTTTCTTCAAACACAAGTAATCATAGTCATCTAAGGAAGGAATAACATAATTAACTCTATCAGGTCATGTGCTTGATCTCTCTTTGCCGATGATCTAGGTGATGTGCATAACGTTGCCAAATGAAAAAGAGCTTTTATAAATAACCTCTGTTTCAAGAACATTTGAAACTCGAAACTCAATGAGTCTGACTTAGCGATGAACCAGTCTGCGAACACAAAGATCCCATTGTGCCAACACTTCTTCACTTCCATTTCAACTTATCCCAGGCCAATTACCAACCAAAGCTTCCTGCTCTCCTCCTTTCCAGCAGTGCAATTGGTTCACTGAACCTATCTTGTCCCCACTCCTTCTTTTTAGTCTATATTGTAGAACATTGAGATAGGGTGTGGCACTACTACACTGCTCCAGTCCCATCCAATCCGCTTTATCAATTACCTCACTTAACTAGCACAAGCTACTCCTGCCGGAGTTTCCCACTATACAAACCGAACTACTTGCGGAGGGGCGGACATTGTATTTACGGTAGTTCTTCAACGGTTGACATGGGAGATCAGCCGTACACTGTTAAGCTGTAATGCCCTATTGGAACGCTATCGGTCCATCGATCTATGGCTGATGCATCATGAAGACGTTGATTGTTTGCCGATGGTCTGGGCATGATCCATATTCAACATTGAAGTGAACTATTTTAATACTGCTGCATCAGGTATAACAGCCAGCTATGACGTTACTCCATGACGTTCTATCATATATGATTGGAAATACCATTAACATCGAATTAATCTGACGTGCCCACTCGTTTAGGGGTACAACAGGGGGTGGTTAGTGGATTTCTAGACGAGGGGCCGAACTTATTTGACTCCATTGCCGATTTTGTTGATTTAGACCCCAGAATCTATTTTTGACCCCAAAGTCGTTTTTTGACCCCATAGTCGATTTTGACTCCAAGGTCGAATTCAATTTTGTCTCCAATGTCGATTTTGACTCCAGGGTGAGGAACTGTCAATGAGATAGAAATCGTTGTGTTATTGACAGTTCACATGATGAACTTTGCATATGTACATTTATTTTTTGGAAATACAAGATCTCCTATGCACTGGAAGACCGTATTGAATGCCCCCCCCCCCCTTTGAATACAATGTGGCTGTATTCAACGGGCTAAGGAAAAGTTCCTTCATTAAATGGCTTCAAATAAAAAGATAAACACAAATGCCAAATACATTGATACCGCTCTGATGTATTTCACTTGTGGGGGCTGGCATTTGTCTATCTATTGGTTTGTGCTGACAACCAGACGTGTGTTGCCGAGAGTTCATGACAATCAAGTCGTGAATATACACATTTAACCTGATTCTTTCATTCAATATTAATGTAAGTGGATCATTCTCTAAATAGGTACCCCAGTAAACAAAATAAATCACTATACAACGTTGAAATTCTATAACGTTTCTCTATGGCTGCTTATCATGGCAAAATGTTATATAACGTTAAAAACGTTATTTTGACGCAAAATGTCAGATTTTTGTTAGCTGGCACATGTTTATGGACGGACAACACCATTCACGGTATCTCAGAATCTAAGGACTACTACATCGATCTATCTCTTGTTAGCTTGTTATGGGAAGTGTCTCCGAGGCATAAGATCATTATCTAGGATCAAAAGTAAAGCCCCTGTGTACACTTGGCAATTAGGTCTAATAACCCACTGCAGGTCCCATATAGATCTTTGTGATATAGTATTGACCATGCACCCTATTATGGATACACCCTATAGCACACTAGGGCGACGCTGATGGCTGCGAGAAATTACACGGCGATTAATTTTTCTAGCATATTGTGCTTCATTTTGCTTCACTTTGCTTCTTTTTGCTTCATTTCGCAGGAGTGTCGCCCTGTTCCTGGTGAATGTCTTTTTACCTGCAGATAGCACCTCCAGACCAGGTACATTATAAGAACTAAACCTCTCCCCACCCCCTCTCCTCTTTGAACTCTGTGTTGCAGGTCCCCTTCTTAAAGCGATGGGGAACATCAGGCACAACACCAATAAAGTCACAATCACATTGTACCCAAAGCTGGTATAAATCACATTTCAATAGAAAATGACATTGATCCTCGTAATTGCACAAGATCTCCCAAAAATTTGAGAGATTGGGGCCATTTGAGAGATAGGGACCATTTGAGAGATAAGGGCCATTTGAGATATAGGGACATGTCAGGGCCCTATCCTACAAAACATCCCTAAGTATCAAATTAAAAACCCCTATCCAGCAAAAGCATTTGTAGTCAATTTTAAGGACTATTTCTTACTTCAGTAGTAAGCAGAACGCATGCCTCACAAGAACACGTTCAAGGTTCGACCAAAAACGATAGAAAGGAGGATGTCCAATTTTCTTTGGTCTCCCCCCCTTCAGGTAGGTTGAAAATGAGCTAGCCGACCCCTTTGTGCTATAGTGATGTGCCGGTTTATGTTGCTGAAAAGGGGTGCAATATTTTTTGGTCCCCCCTTCAAGGGGTCCAAACCTTGTGGTTCCCCCCAAATCCACCAACCCCAACCACCCCTCCCCGTTGCTCCAAATTTACCACTCCCTAACAAGGGGTCGACATTTTTTACACCCCCTCCTGAATCTACCAAACACCTTGTAATTAATAAATGACCACTCCCTTTCCTGTTTTCGGAGCGGTTATCAACAGGGGGAGGCTGGTGAAAAGTCTTAACCCCTCCTGAGGCACAAGGGGACATTACTAAGGGTGGAATGGTAGTGGGAATATTATCCAACATCCTATAGATGATTTATCTATTGCATAATTTTATTTGACCTATGGGACACTTTTGAGGGATAGTGGCTTTTGAGAGATGAGGACATGCCAACAAATATTTGTGACTTAGGGACTTCACATAGGCCCTGTGGCTCAAACCGTTTTAAGAGGTAGGGGCTGTTTAGCACAAAGGGACTTCGTGGTCCATATACCTCAAACGGGCCAATTCTGAGGGATTGGAGCCTTTTGAGGGATAGGGGCCTCACAGGTGTCCCTGTTCCTGGCCATGGTGAATGTCCTTCTACCTGCAGACAGTACCTGCAGACCAGGTACATTATAAGAACCCCCTTCCCCTCTTTTTTATGACATTTGCAACTTGGTTATGCCTTGTTTATTGATCCACCCAACCATTAAAGATAATTACCTTATTTCCTCGTTACCATCCCAGAATTTCTTCTCTCTGAACCCTCTAATGCAGGTCCCCTTCTTAAATCGAGTTCGAAAATCAGGCACTACACCACAAGTCACAATAACCTTGTAACCAAAGCTGGTATAAATCGCTTTTTGGTAGAAAATGACATTTATCGATTCAGAGGTTTCCAGAGAGAGAGAGAATTGTGTTTTTTAAACTTCCTCGTGGATTTTGGATAATAATTAGGGATACTGTCTGCTATTGAAAGGCAAGGAAATGGAGTATTCGTTTGCATCGGCATGGCTTGAACCCTTTTTTGCTGATCTCCAATAGTATTATTCACAGACCAATGAAGATAACGTAATTGGGTGCGTTTGTTTTCCTCTTGTTACAATTTTGCACTGCACTACCTTTTTGTAGTCAAGCGATTGACCTGCAGATTGTCTGTGTTGTAAATTAGGTATTATGATGAGGTAGGAAGAAACATCTCAGACAGCACTCTTCACTTCAATGTTGAATAATGAGCACGCCCAGATGATGTCCACATCTTTGGTTTCTAGAGAGCGATTAAGAATGATTTAGAAGCCATTTTCTAATACCTACGCAAATTTGACCTAATGCAGCTAGAATTTCTAGCGGACGCTCATTTTGTTTTCTTAATCATAGGTTATCTGACTTTGACAATGAAACTGTCTGAGGCAACATCCACCGTGTACAGAACTGTCCAACTATTAAAATGCAGAAGGCAATTTCCTTGGGGCTTGAGATTTACAGTAATTCACATCCGCCCATGACTTGCAATTGCCTTTTTGTGAAAACAACTGCGCAATCTGCCTGGTCCTCGAAGTGTATACAAAACCAATTCAGCAGCTGACTAAGAAATCCCCACCACACAGGTCTGATATCATATAGTCATATAGATATACATTAAAATTCATCTCACTATATGGCCTTTGCTGATATATTAACTAGATTCATGCAGACCCTGAAGTGGTCATTACAGCTTTCTGATACAAAATGCAGTGAATAGGCATATTCAGATAATGACTGAGTGTTGATTTATACTACACATTCATAATTTGTCGTTTATCCTTGTACAAATTGCTACGCCAGAGCATAGAACATGGTCTAGACCATTTGGCCATGCATATTGGGCATATTCAGGTTCATTGACCTTCAAATAATGTTAGTATCAGGAAGTTGTTCTTTATGTTGGTAATTTCCCTAGGGTTAGAGGCTAATGGTTATCCTGATTCCTGGCCAGATATAAGTCACTTCAGGGGGCCTAGTTCCCCTGACCTTTATGTCCATGGCTGCAATAATGATACAATTACCAGACATTGTATGTCCCTTGGGACACCACGAAACAGTAAGCGGATCACTGTCTGACTTGTGGTGTGGGATGGGCCCCTCTAAGCACTGTTACATGTTTGTGACTACTAGGCAAATATTATATCTCTACTGTACATACAAATCAATCAGTTTAATAAAAATGAATGAAATACATATATGTGAAATATATGACCGGTATTATCTTTGCCTTGTGTAACACATCCTAACTGCTTTTGCGACTACAAAATACATGTTGCTATAGCTTAATACCTAGGTTGGCGACTATAAAAACACTACATGACTTTTCTATGAAAAAAGACGATTGCGAGCACAGTATAGCAAAGAGCCAGAGACATGTGTGAGAACAACCATTACTATTCTTTATATGTAATACTCTTGGAACCTAAATGCAGTGTATGACTATGAATCAGAATAGTCTTGAATAACATACTCCATCACTGGGATAATATAATATCTATGAATGATTATGATATGACAACAATAATAATTGTTCTTACTCTTTAATCTTGTAACACCTTTTTACATTATTGTTGTGGTGATTATTACACACTATAATACCCATACGTTGGATATTGAATCTGATTTTAATGTATTCCTTTTTATCCTATATAATATCACAATCACTGTGGTCTGAGGTTTTGTCATTGCCAGTTGTCACTCCCTTGTATTCAATAAAAACCCAATGAACCCAACGCACTGATTTGACGCTTCCATTCTAACCTGCGACTCAATTACTGCTCAATCACTTTACTTTTTAATCTCAAACGGCCACATTAGAATGACAACACAGGAAAGGCAGACAATCTGCGCCGCTGACTGCATGCGGCCGGTCACAGCCAATGCTTACACTGTCAGACAATAAAAGGCCTGATAATATTTGCTGCAATAACTCCTGTTCTACCTTTGTGTCACATGTCAGGGGACCCGCGGAGATGGAGGGGAGTGGGGGTAGGAGGAGGGGGTTATTGATCTCTACCTTCATTTATTATTGAGGACCATCGGCTGGACGGGGGTGGGTAATGAAATAGGAAGTACTGTGTGGGAGGGTGGAGATGAGGGGCTGTGGGCAGTGACAAAACATGGGATTGCATGCAAGGTGCAATAATAAAAACATTAAGAAAATGGGGACACATCCTGGTCTGGTGTCAATATTGTGCTCATATGATAGGTATTGAGAAGGAGATGAAGTACAGATGGGAACTGATGTAATTACGTCGGGTTTATGGTGCTCTTCGGCAGATATGATGCGTCGGAGAAGCCGATCTGATAACGGGTAACTAATAGACAATACTACGTCCGGGGATAGTATAACTGTGAACCAATTGATTTGATATGCGTCATGAAACACAGTATGTCGTATACATTGTAGACGGTGCTTCCCCCAATCACAAGATGATTGTTTAGCTACTGCCTCCATTTGAGAGCTTGTGTCTTAACTGCACTTTGGAAGGGGCTAATGGCTCATTTGTCGAATTGTATCTATAGTAGGATCAAATAATCTTTGATTGTTGCATAGCCTAGGTGGTCTGGATTATAATAATATTACGCTACTTCGTGTCTTGCAGCTGCAACAGTGGTCAGAATAAAAACAATAGTACACCAACCCGTAACTATAACAATGAGTTTGGCGTGAGCAGCTCGTTGGCTCATCTTTTCCCAACTCGGTAGGTCCCAGTACTAGCACCTCACTAGATGTAGGTCAATCCATGGGCGAGTCACTCCTGTTGAACACAACGGCAAACACGAGGTTCCGCTGATAACACACTGTATGACAGACCCTTCTAATCATTCCGCTTATCACCATCTAATCACCAGTAATCGTGCCGTAGCAGGGTGACTATAGGTGACTCCATGCCTCTCTGGTTATTGATTAAAGCCTTGCTGGTTACTACTGTTATTATGTGTATTCTTTAGTTATACCACATTTTACTCAATCCGACCTTTGTCTCGTCAATGTTACAGTATCAACAATGGAACTAAATATTAATTAAAGGCGCTGATATAAACAGGCTGGGAAAATCATGGGTTTCTCTGGTCGCAGTGAGAAACCACAGCACTGTGTTATCTCACTGCTCCAATTTAGCAGTGAGATAACACAGTGTTGTGGTTTCTCACTGCGACCTGGGAAACCCATGATTGTCCCAGCCTGATAAAAGGACCATTGTCATTTTGGCAGGAACAAAATATAGCTGAAACCGTTCCTAGAAGACAGGTGACCTTATCTTATTCACTATACTGTGGCAAGCCATCTACAAGGAAACCCCAGCCTATCCCGGCATGAGGCTTTGGGACCGATGTCACCAGTGCACAGGAGACATCACGAACAAGACCACGTTTACTGCAGCTCTGACTGAAGAAGAGCTCGCCCAACTACAAGCACAACTTATCCAGCCAAAGAATGAGAATCTAACTATTGATCTGATGTGCGGTTTAATGTTGTATTATTATCATTATTATTATTATTATTATTATTTGTTTGCCCTATATGATTTGTCAAGATTCATCGCCTACTTGACGTATATTATGGTAGCAAAGGGAAAACTATTCTAGTATTGAAAAGAAGTTTGCCAAATCAAACAATTAACCTCAAACTCAAGCTCGGCGAAATGTTCACATAAGGTACCGAAGTCCGATGCAGAGGTCTAATTGCTTAAATCGAACAATTAGTTGTTCAAAGCGACCTATCCAATATTCTGAATTAACTCCATTGGCCCCTCATTATGATGGTTAGCTGTACAATCCCACCTTTTAACAGACAATTGATAATGTTTACCACGGACATTGAGTTTCTCAAAATCTCAGAATTCTACCAAAATGAGGGTTTATATAGGCAGAGAGGAGGGGAGAGAAGCCATAATGGTGTGTCTAGTACATTAGTGCCTGTCGACTCTGGTCCACTTAAAAATATATTTTATCTTAGAGAAGCCAGGGTAAGACAGGGACCTACTGAGGTTTGGGAAATTGACATTGAGGTAGCTACATTTAAAGCAACGGCACAGTAGGTACTGCCAAGATGATCTATGCACTGGGTGACCAAACTGCAGAATCTAATATGATTAATCATAATGTTATTACGAATTAAACATATTAAAAAGACACCCCCATCGTTTGTTAAGAGAGAAAATTAGATGGTGACAAATTAATCGAACTGGCAAGCCCATGTGCTAGTACGATAGCCTTTTGGCCTAATCTGATCAAAAGCAAACAGCAATGAGCATTAATGAAGATCCGTTGAACATGCCAATTCTCAGAGCTGGCATAAAGGGGCAATCCTAGTTCTGATTTAATTATTCCATGTCTTGATTTTACCCAAAAATATAATTATGTAAGAAATATCCTGACCACTTGATATATTCATTTGGTCTAGGTGTTTCCTGGGCAGAGTAATACTAGTGGTAGTCGAAAGCTGGAAAGTGGGGATAGATGATCTTCTAATAAACACCCATATGGTTTGTTTTGATTACCCCAGTCAACCAAACTATTGTGTTTCTGTTACTGGGTATCATTTATCGGTGAAAATTTCTCACTCTTCCAGGCCTAATGTCTGACCTCTTCTGGGGGTACCAGGTACTGAGGAAGCCATGCATCAAGCCCTCTCTTATGGAGTTGAGTGGCTTTCCGCAAAAAAGACAATTGACGAAACCAAAAAGCTGCAGTTATCATAAAAATATGTTGGCACAATTCCAATATATTCAACAGTGCTTTCACACTGGAAGTGTCTTAATAAGTTAAAACAAGTAAGGACTTATGCAAGTCTATGGTCTAGGTATGTTCTCACCTGGCCTTGACCTCCCCCACTACTAGGACCAACCTAGACACACCTTAGTAACTGACAAACACCTACCTTTGTCCTGGTGGTGTCACATGGTACAGAAGAAGTTGTGGAGGTGAATCTCACCCTGGTCTGTGTCACACTTTCGGTCTAGTAACAGGGTCGCCCACCTGTCCTCATCTGCCAGTCCCCTCGGACGGCATGTGTTTCTGTTACTGGTTATGCTAAGTATGCGGGAAATCTACCAACCTACCCTCACCTCTCACTCATGCGTCAAAGTTTATTTTTCTTGACCTAGTCGGATGAGCAACTGATGAAAGAGATCCAGCAAACCTGTCGACAGCCTGTCGATAGCCTGTCCCCCTTAGCCTGTGTGAAACAGCAAAGATATCATCTCAATCCAATGGCCTTTCCTGGCTATTGCTAATGCATTATAATTGTGCATTGCACTGCTGTAAATCTATATTATTGACCTATCATCTCACCTATTACTTTCTGATGTGGTACTAAATATGAACTAATGATAGTTATCACGAAGTCTCTCAGGTGTATGCCCATGCATTAACACATAAATTATTCTAAAGGTATGGTATTGGACACACCCTATCTTTGAGAGCCCATTGTTTGCTCATTTAGCGCCTAATTCTGTAATGTAGAAATATGATGTTCAGTCAACAATTTTCAGTAAGGATTCCCTTTGGTTTGCTATATTCATATACAGTAAAAACGGAAGCAATATTCTTAGATTACATAGCAGTCTCAGTAAGCACTGTCTGAATCTCGCATACATCACTAGTTTTTGGGCTTTTAGAATGAGATCATTTTAATGAGTTTCCTACTTTGTACCTAGGTCGATCTGCATTGTGTAGGCGGGAGTGGTGGAGTGCCCTAACTGCTCGTGAAGGCTGAGCAGGTGTGAGTGACTCTCCATGTGCCAAATCCATGCTAGAAAGGCGTCTATAGTGGCAGCAATCTCTGCTACAGAGGCCATTGACACAAAGTGTGCTGGTGTCGTGCTAGATAATATAATATGCCAGATAATGAGTGATAGGCATCTCACTAATTTTTCCATTAAACCATAAAGCAAAAAGAAAGTGTGTTTATATACAAAATTGATGTTACTTTTAAGGGATGATTCTCATCTTCTTTTATCCAACTGAGGAGACCGTTGATATCTGCGTTAATTTGTAGAAGTGTTCTTTTCAGTATAATAAACAATTAATTTGAAATTGAATTGAAATTGATTTAGCTAGTGTATAGTACAGACAGTACACATCAGATGGAGCAATACACGCTCTGGTAAATCTACGGACCAGCAGCCATTATTGTAGGTTCACCTACTTGGAGGTGACGTCACACATACACTGATCCCCTGTGCAACCCCATCCAAGAGTGCAATTTATTTCATGTGGAGAAACAAAGTTACTATGCTTAAGTACTAGAACGGCCGTTCTCCACACCCGTGTGGAGAAACTGATGCTCAGTCTCCATGGGCTGTTTCTCTATGATGATGTCACTAAAATAGCTATGAAACCAATCTTTTATGTCTCGTGTGATATGATCCAAGGTACCACTCGTGGAGAAACCTGTCATTCAGACAGATCAGCGTGAACCTCTGTCTATGGCTTTCCCAAACTAGATGCCTTGACCAACCATATAATCCTTTTCTCCAAGAGTTCTTGTCATATCTAGGCAATCAAATATTTTGGTTGATTGACACTCAATCAGTGATGAACCCCGGTACCATTTTTAGTCTAAATGCCTTAGACTACCCAGACAGCATTGCTTAGTGGGGCCATGTCAGTTTTAATTGGGCAAGCTGGGCTTGTACGCCTCTGGGAATTGGTCGTTTCTGCAGGGTATTGAGGTCATGCTTGGAGAGTGATTCCCACCGAGAAATTACCGGCTTGACTTTTCACAGAGGGCAGAGTTATGATCATGGATTGAGAAATAAAGTGAATACTGAAAACATCTTCATTTTGGTGATGTTGTCGAGGGCCTTTGATGGGACCCATATATGGTGCAGCCCACCAACACCATCAAAACCATACTTATCTGTGTTTATTCGCAGAAATAGAAATCTCAGAAATAAAAGACTTTATGGAACCCACTTACAAAACGGTAGTGGGTCCCACATTGCAGTCCAACTGGGACCCATATGACACTTTTCTAATAGTATTGGACAATGCTAACTGGGTACTGACTTGGTATGTAGCTGTTACCGCTGTTATTTGATGCAGCCAAATTTGGCTATAATGGGATTTACCTAAAAAGCAAAGGATATTGATCAACCTGTGAATAGGCCCATAACAGAACCATATATAGTAGTACTTCAGTCAGGAAGGAAATCAAAATGGTGGTATAAACGTATGCAATTCACCCTCTTAGGGTGTGATTTCCGGAGATTTGATGTAGTGAGTCCAAATTCAAGAGGGTGATGGATCTTCATCTAAGTCTAAGAGGGCATGATTTCCTGCAATTCCTTACCCAGTCCAACTAACATGCACACAGAAGTCACCACTGGTAACTTCAGGGGAGATGTTATTTCTTTCCCCCCAAAAAGGAATCACTTTTTATAGCATGTTGGCAGTATCCAAAGGACACACCTTTTTTGCCAACACACCCTGGAAAGCTGGCAGGTAGTGCAGCGACCTGCCAGGCGTGCTGTGAACACTGTCTCCTCCAGGGCTGGAGTGGTGGCAGGCTCTCCACAGGTGCTCCAGTACCCGGCAGCTGTCAGACCTCAGCCACCGACCGTCCTCCTCCAGCTGCCATTAGACCTATTCACCATATCACTCAGTGCCATTTACCTGTCCCTTCATCACCTCCCAACAAGGTACCCCCATCACCAGACTACCTTACACCTGTGTGCCACGTAATGATATACAGATAATGCACATTCCTACTTCATTGGCTGTAAGCATTATGTGAACGCCCAATTGCTACCAAAGCAGACACGGCGATATAAAGGTGAATATATGGCTGTGTCTCACGACCTTGAGCCAATATATTTGTCTCTGACCGGGTGCCGTCTCTGACCGGGTGCCGTCTCTGACCAGGTGTCAGAAAAACGTGTTTTTTAAATGTTAACCTATACTCATAAATATAAGGATATGTAAAAACGTTATGGCAGCTGTTATATAATTATCATTAGTCTCCTGCTGTTGGTAGAACATAACTAAACTCCCAAAGTGACATCCGGTCAGAGACGGCACCCAGTCAGAGACGGTGCTTAGTCAGGGACGGCACCCGGTCAGAGACAAAATTATTAGTTCAAGGTCGTGACACACAGCCATATGGGTTACAACGAGAACATAATGACGGTTCTACTTAGAAGCGCCTATGAATGAGTGACCATTCTGTGTACTTTGCTAGGAACAAAATGGGCCGTTGGTGACATATTAGACCTTATACCTGAACCTTTCCGGGACGCTGGCTTAACAATGAAACTACTTTGTAGAGGGCTGACAAGTTATTTGGGCGGCCTAAGTCTATAGTTTCCTAATCAAATTAAGCAGGGGAGTGCTCCTGCAGCTGATATAACCACAGACAGTGATGTCACACGTCTTAGGGTAAACAAATCAGCATGCATAGGCAGTCACCGTATCCAGTGAATCGTGGGCAGGGTAGCAGGTGTTCAGTAGGTTCCTAACGTAGTTAGTGCACTGTTCTTAACACAGAAAATACACACTGATTACATGAGGATCTAGCAGAAAAAGTACATAGGCTGTGCTGTGCATATCACCAAAGAAAAAGTAATGGATCTTAAAATGTGTCCGTTTCCCTCTCAAGATTCTTATCTGTTCTCTCTTCTTCCCCTATACAATATATGTCTGTCTGTGAATCTCTGCCTGTCGCTGTCGATCCCTCTCTCTCTCATATTTTTCAGACTATAGAATGATAATTCAGGACATTTCATGATGACGACTCCAAGAGCGACAGTAATCGCTGTGAAGAGGCGAATAACATAAATGTATACGATTGCCCATGTCCTAGCTGCCCCGGTGGCTAGCGATTCTGTAGCTCCTGTTCAAAGTATGGGCCACGTACATCCCCTCAGGTGGCCTGTGCTCACTCACACATGTTCATGTGAGGCCAAGTAATGAGGAATATCCCTGAGCACCATGTCCTGTTTACAGCTGAGGTAATTATTTGGTTCTGTGCAATAGTGATTATTAAAAAATCCAATTATCATGGGTCGTTAATACTTCTACATTAATATCGTACAACGGTTTTAGTGTTTTCTAATAGCAAAATGCAACCCTATACACAGTTCTCTGGCATACCACTGGTACCGGGTGTATACAAAATGTAGTACCGATCCTGCAAACTTATACGAGCAAACTGGTATGGAACTATCCTACATCCCCTAACTGTCTGAGATAACCTCCTTATACAGGAATGGCCAGGGGGCGGTGTATGATTATGGAGATGAGGCCTGAACCATATCAACTTGTGTACAGGCCCTAGAAACTGGACACACACAAGAAAAAGGGCACACAAGGAAATCATGTCAGGTTTGTAGACATTCACCAACCTCCTTTGTGGACTTTCCCCAATTCTGTATTAGCGTTAATGTTATTCCTATTTCCACAATCCATAATCGCCAATGGCCTTATTTCTGTATGTGTGGTTCCTTTGGTGAGGGCACTACAAAGACGGCATTGTTTATACCGTGTTTTTTCCCATGACTAGGTTAACAAAATCAATGACACTTGGCATCGTGTGTAGTCTCTCATGAGAGACAGACAATCAGGCATTTATCACATTAGGCAGTTGGTGGTAATCTAGTTATTGGTAATATTTGAATAATCATGTTAACATGGTAATATCTGAATAAATTAGGGACGGGGAGAAGGAAAGAACCAGCGTGAGGAATCGTTCATAGAACTTCAATAGCTGCGCATGTCTGCTGAAGCAACGTCAGATTTCTCAGATGGCCACTAGCGCCCTACTGCAAATGAAGGGCCAATCATGAGGTAGTGATGATGCAAACGGGTTGTGTTTTCTAATTCACATTGGCTAGTGTAACCATCTCCTATGGGGAAGAGGTATGTGACCACATTATCAAGACAAAGTGGGAATCCCATGAGAGTCGAGTGTACTATATTTGTATAGGCTCAATTTCCTGTGACGTCAATGGCTGCCTGCATATATGCCTGGCCTGACCTCCTTTGTTTTCAGCATTTGATAATGAATTATCATATCTTTACATTAGTATTATATTATCAGTATATTTTCAGAATTCCTTTTGGTCTTTTGGGTTTACCTTTATGGTACATTAGTTGTAACTCTGCATGTGTGCATTAACCAGGGGACTCTGCAGTAATAAGATAAGTACAATGCCAACATAATTATCATCAGTGGACTTTACTGTAAAATACCTTCCTGCTTAAGCCAATACTTTTAACAGCAGCAGTTGTGATAAAAGGTCAGGAACAAGTGGATATCGTAATGGGCAGAGCGAGGCCAGAGCGATAGGGACCTTTTTCTATACTACTCACTGTATTGTAGCCTACCGACGTTGTGTATTCATATGGCACTTTCACTGTACTACTTACATCATTCTACGCTCCGCAAAGTAGCTGAGATTGAGAGTTTTTCTAGTCTTTCAATTCATGCATGATAAACACATTTACAGATATTAGATCAGTGCACTCTTTTCTTTTTAAAAGGAAATCCAATAGGAGAGCTACAGCGGACCGAGATACCCATAAACTTCAAACTAGGCGACATACAGCACCCTGTCTCACGATGCCGAAAAGCAAAACAAAACATTATTAAAAGAAATTGACATATAGGGGTCCTGTGAATTGAAATATGCCACATAAGTAGCTGAATAGAACACGAGAAACATCGATACCTATTATGCTTTCACACCTTTTCAAGAAAAAGGGCTAAAAGACATCTTATACAAGTCATTTAAACTCAACTACTCTTATTAGTATTGGTTTAGGGTGTATAGCATCGCCTCTCAGACTATAGGCTGACCAGATTGTTAGAGTAGGGTTGGCATTGCAGTCTGGATGACATAGGCTTGCCTGGAGTTTAGTTGCTTGTCTAAAGGATAGATGACGCCACCTGGCATGCCAAGTCACATCAGGCAGTGCTGGCACTACGTCCGTAGGAGGCTACAGAACATCTACCACGGGGTACACTGTTAGAAGTAGATGTAGCTGAGCAGCAGTATCTACTGTAGTTTTACAGTATATACTCCGGTATTAGAACCTGCTGTTGGTTTACAATAAAAAGGGTATTATTTTGGGGTTCACTATAGTGTAGAGTAGGCTTCAAGCACGAGTCTTATAAAGGGTCCAACCTTCAGCCATATCCAATACATACACATACTCAAGGTAAGCTGGTCTTTTAGTGTTCAATATTCAGGTAGAAATGTAAAAGAAACTAAGGAGAAATCATGGATGCTACCCGAATCTAACCATGTTGCCTGATATCTGGATTCCTGATACCTAGATGTGAAATAAACCTCCGTTGGATTAAGTTGCACTTAACTGCTTAATGTCTGAGCAGGTCTCTTGGGTGTTTTAGGTTGTCGTTTCCTATTTATACTACGGGGTAAAATGTGTTAAGTCTGTCAGTGGCTGTCCTCTCACTGCATTACTAAAGTCGGCTGTAATTATTTGATTACTCAAGTCCACAGGTGGATGAAAAAAGTTATCCACGGCTTGATCGACGCACAACCAATGAATCATGAAAATTATTTTGAAGTGTTGAAGCCTTTTGTGAACTTAAATGCAGCATTCTTCTGTAAGGATATTCCTTGTAATTAATGCCTTTTCATTACAACATCTCATCCCTATATCTGCAAGATTAAAATGTTGGCACTATCCGGGTGTAGAACAGTTATATGTATGGATAACCTGTTGTGGCCAAACACAAGTGTACACATTTCAGCCTGACTAGGTCAGTAGCGAGGCTTAAGCTAATATTCTTAGCAATATGCAGGGTACCTTACTGAAATCATGCATGTATTCTCATTCTGAGGGGTATATAGAATAATGCAATTGATTTTGCATTATAAATCTGCACAGAAATTAAAACTGTGACACAAGGCTTGCAATTGGGTCATAAAACGTTCTTGTAGATTGATTGAGTGTATCAATCTAATAACCCTAAGAAAATGGACACATACTCATACTGCAATCTTATCTTCATGTGCTCGAGCTATACCTAAGATGGTAACATTATATAGGCGTTATATACCTCTCCTCCAGTAGGTAGGGAAATGTCAGCTTGTCAGAGCAGGCCCTGGAGGTATCTAATGTCCGGGTGCCTGGGCAGCTCACCAAGTCGTGCAATATCTCTCATATCGGCAAGTTATGAAGACAAGGGGGATAAAGTCAACAGCTGGCCAATGTGTCAAGCACATTGCATCTACATGTCTGGGATGAAAATGACATTGATTTAATCCATGAAATAATATCATGTGAGTACCCAGCAAACAAAATCTCGAGAGGAACTCGAGACTGTCTCACGTTCTCTTTGAGAAATACGCAAGAATGTTGCCCGAGAAAGTGTGGATGGCTTTTCGCGTGTCGGATTCTCGTGACCTTCTCATCTGTTACATGAGTGAAACCTGAGAAATACACATCTCCATGGAATACGTAACTCAAGTGGAGAAGACACGTTCATAGAAATAATTCTGAAATAAACCTAGATACTAACCCCGTGGGGAGGGCAGGTGCACATCTAAACGACAGCAGTTAAAGCAGAGAGAAGCAGAGACTAATTAGGTCCTAATTACCTTTTTCTCTTGTGGTGGGGCGGGCCATCGGACTTGAGAGGTGACCCAGGTGTGATCTGAATAAAGCAGTGGTAGAAAGAGATTAACGGGAGCATGGAGACGTCTAGAAAATACCACGGCTGTCTAATGAATTAATGAAATGTCAATGGATTATACCCCGCTTTGGCAACATCAAACATGTCCTGGGCTGTGGACGTGTATTGCATTTAAATACGTCTCTGTGTGAAACAGTGGAACGAATAAAACAACAAATGAGAGATTTCGTTATTGATAGCTCAACCTGTTAGCGGCAGAAACACACGTGTTGGTAGTTTGGATTGTCCGCCATAGGATAGCACTCTACTCTTGCCAGTGAATGATACTGATGATATAGTTTCCCATCCTGGACTATAAATCATATAGCTATCAATATTATTGAGGAAAATTCCTGCATGTGAGAATTGTATTGTCGTGATAGTTATCAGGTTATAGCAAAAAGTTAAAAGTATACTTACTCTCTTGGTTGCAGTATGAGCTATAGTATGCACTATGGAACACCATTTACACAACTTTAAGGCACCTATACATATCTACTTAACAATGCGCAGACGGAAGCTATTAATACGTTAATATTTTGCCTCAGCCCTTTCAGGGGCTAAATATCTAAAGATCCCCCAGACACCGCTAGATTTACAGCCGTGGAACAGAAATGCAATGAATTGATATCGGCAAATTATGCAAACAGTAAAAAGTGTCACCGAAACTAGGGAATCGGCTTCGCTGAAAGCATAGTTTGGCGTGTGTTTTTTGCTGTTAATTAAAATTGGAAATAAGAACTCGTTAACGTTGCACCACCACACGACCCCAACTGAAAGGGATCTTAAAGAGGACTTAAAATAACATCAGGATTGGACACATTAACTAATTATCTACATAAAAAGAGTCAAAGATAATTTGTCATTTGGGTAGTTTAAGAAAGGGGATTCCAATCAATTGTCTTATGTGAAGAATTTCATATTTTGTACGATGGTAATAATTATGGTTTGATATAACGTGGTATCTATTTTAAAAAGAATGGAAATGCTTGTATTCATAATGAAATGTTGAACCTTTTTCCCCATTTAAAAAAAAAACCTGATCTTGCACACCCCCAGCCCCACGTCATGAGATTTGTAAGGCTACACATCAGCAGATCAGTTTGAAATAGGGCTATGGTAATAAAAGCTAATTGATATCATAGATAACATCATTTACCTATAATCGATGATGAACCATCATTCACTCTATACATAAAATGCATGACAATGGCAATACCTGTATGATTGGAGCGATGAGAAGGCGGTTTGGGCGGCGTAGTCGTAAGAGGTGGTCTCCAGGGCTGGTAGGGGATACGGACCGGGACCTGGAGGAGGGCACATTAAGGGTGACGAGAGAGTCAGAGTCGGACGGCGGTTGACCATAGTGACCAGGGGTGACCACCCTGATAGGGGGGTGATGACCACTGAGGGAGTCTCCATGCGGCGTTAAGACACTGGTGGCGCCACTGTCGCTATCGGCGTCTCCGTCGGTGGCAAGTGTCATATGGCCACCACCCTGGAAAAGACACAAAAAGGATTTATAACTCAGTTTTGAATATGGAAAATAGGTCTGTTTATTCGGATTAATATTACAATCACTGGCAATGGCATCAATCAATATTCTACTCAGGTAAAAGGATGAATGCTCTAGATGATATGCAACCTTGCATGGCTTCAGACATTCAAACATGAATTCATGTGGATAACACATCGCTTAAAAGTGGATTGGAGGTCCTGTTATCAAAGTTCCTTGTTAATCTGAGTTATCATTATGAGTATCAAGCCATTCAGTGAATCTAATAGACTACTTCAAACCCTACAAACACAGAACTATACATGTTATCATTCTTACAATGTCAAGTCCTCTATATAATTGTATCCTGCGTGTGCCCTCTCCATAACTCTTCATAATTTATAAATTTAAGGATGACCGACCCTTTGTGTGTCATACCTATATGAGCAATTCCCGTATTCATGAAATAGGTTTTAGAACTAGACAACGGTTTCTGCCCCAGCTATATCATCTCTATCACGTTATCTAGTATGTTACAGGATCAGTCACCATGTTAATGACCACCGTCCACTGGACACTTATGGTCCATTTTATGCACATTTTATGTAGGAAATGCATGACCTAATCGGCCGTTTGGCGTCCAGTGCATGTACCAGGGGGAGGGAGGGCATTAGAGGGTAAGGAGCTGAAGACATGCTCTCATAATGACAGCATTGTCTCTGGAACTTGCAATCTCTTTTTATCCAGATATTTAGATTCGAAAATGTTGACAAATTTCAATGTAATATTTAAGAAGAAACTCGCAAGAATGCTTGGGATTTAACCAACTTTTAAACAAACCACAGAGGGTCCTGTCCTGATATATCAGCCTGATTTGCGCTTTAGGCTGTGTCTCGCCACTTTGGGCCAATGTGAATGTCTTTGACCGGCTGCCATCTTTGACTAGGTGCCATCTTTGACCGGGTGCCATCTTTGACTGGCTACCATAAAAAAAATAAGATTTAAAAAAAGAATGTAAGGGATAAAATAAAGAAGATGGCGGTGGTTATATCTCCATAATTATATATCTTCACCTGCCCTAAATAAACCTTTTTCTGTCAGGAGGTCAAAGATGGCACCCGGTCAAAGACGTCACCCGCGTCAAAGATGGCACCTGGTCAAAGACGTTCACATTGGCCCAAAGTGGTGAGAAACGGCCTTTAATTACCGAATTACATGATAGGTGTGTGATGAATGCTCGTGCTGCCTGTATTATGTACTCGTGCTGCCTGTATTTTGTACAGGTCATCTTTTATACAATTTATTCTACTCCTGCTTACCGGTATATCACTACTGAAGCAAAATGTTGCACCCCCTCTCTGGCGTTACTGCCATGCCTGGTATTGGTGATCATATCCATCCCTCCTCTGGAGCTGACCATCAGCACCACTGACACAATTCTGAGACTCCCTTCATCTATAATCAGACTGGCACCGTTTAGTTATTGGTTCAACATGGGAGTAGCGTCAGGAGGTTTCACTTCCCAGCGTTCAGACAAGTATCTGTCTCCCAATGCTGACAGTGCCCAGTGCAGGGGTACAGAACTGCTCCGTAGGGTGCTATATTTTATGATGATTATGTGATATGAAGATGAAGAGATTCATACAAAGCGATTCGCAAATTGGGGATCAGCAGTAAACTAATTTAAAGAATCCATGTCATCAGGTGTGGTCAGTGCAGACTTGGGCACCGGAACACAACAATAAACTTTGTTCAAATTGATGGCAAAGTTTACTCCTTCCAATTCCTTTGTTTATTATAATGTGTATTCTTTCTATTATGGTTATTGATTAAAACCCTTTCACTAACTAAAGTTAAATGTCACGTTGCGCCCTTCATTTACTGGTTTTAAACCATACTGCTGGATTGCTTATTACAAAATTATCAATAATTGTCACAGTTAAACAATGATTCGTACGCTGTTGTCGATTCGGGTGTATTGTCCTCGCGAGAAATGTCAGTAATGGTGAAACTCAAAACAAATGCTGTCTCTAAATAGGTTGGAGAGAATTGTTTCCTGGATAAAATGGAAAGAAAGAAATTACTGAAAATAACATGATAATTGTAATTAGGTCATTAAAATCGAGACACATAGTCTGAGTCAATGGGCAGCACTACTCTAATCAGGAATATTAGTACCAATCAATAGACGATGCTTTGTAAGTAAACTGGTAGTGAAGTGTTTCCCAAATAGGATAGAATATTCTGATTTACAGAATTACGGTTTCTATATTTCAATAAGCCACCACTTTCATCAACTGTGTGTAAAGGTTTTTAAATGTTAATTGTTCCATATGCTGCAGTGTGCCTTGAAATTAAACTATTTATATAAAGGCCTCCTGATTGATGCTATAAAAGGTGACACATACCAGTTGCTTCCTTCCACTGATTACCTTGTGCTTTGGAGCAGAAACTGAGATAAAGAAATAGAGTTTTCACTTTTTAGCAGAACCAGAATCACCTTCTGAGCAGAGCCAGATATTTCGGCCAGGCAAGGAGAGGCCATTGGTGATGAGGGGAGGCTGGTGGTTGGTTCATGTTTTATTTCTAAGGTTGTAATTAGCACCTTTTATGAAATTGTGGCAGGCTGGGAAATCACCTTGACATCTTTGATGGGACAGAGACAGAAGACACCTAAATAGGTCAGTACCTAATTGCTAAATTACTTCAAGGAATCGATTATTTTTCAATTCTACTGGCCTGTAACACATTATATCCAATATCAGTGTATGATGTGGTAACAAATATAACCGAGTATGTGCAATGTGTTTCTACTCCTTTCTCTTAAATATTATGACTTCCGAGATAGCAATTAATCCCAATGGACGTGTTGTTGTGATCATGGTATTTCGAGCCTACATCCGATATCAGTACGAGACAGACGACGGTTTTTAGGATCGGAATTAACGTACATAGCAACGGCGGCTGCGTGTAACGTAACGTGGTGGTATTCCCTGGCCTCTACAAGTATGATTATAACTTAATGTCATCAAATTGTAGACATGCATACAGGAGGTTATTTATGTATTTGTTTAGGGTAAATCTTGACTTAGATGAATTAATCATAATGTAATTACCTGGATTATTACTCCATTGTCGCCTGCATGGTGACCCTATCATACCATATCATATGTAGGCCATGATCAGTTACTGGTGTTATATAAAAGCGTGTTTTTTTTTTGTATTCATAAATTCATACTTGTACCTCTGCTGCAAAAGGGGCCTACTTTTAGTAGATTACACGTAGGCCCTAGCTTTAAGTTCCACAGATTCAAACTGTCTAATGTCACTAGTACTTTGGATTTGGAACCAAGCCCTCAAAGATACAATATCAGAAAAAACGCCCCAAAATTAAGTTATAAAATAGCATTACAATTGCTTCCATCAACTATTTTGCTTGTGTTTGACATCATTTGTTATGGTATCAATGTTTTTCCTTTTTGTGATTTTCAGGTAGAAATAGACTGAATGTAATGGTTGTATGTATACAGGTTGTTGTGGTGTGATTGCATTCTAAATCCAATGGTGTTTTGATGCATCCCTAACATGTTTTGATTTCTGCGAGCCAACAGTTAATAATTTGTGACAATATAATATTATTGTAGTTTTAATATGGTAAATGATGAATGAGAGCCTTCCAATTTTCCATACCTGCATGCAATAATATAGATCATGTAATCCACCTAAAATGGGAAAATCACCTAAAATAAGCTGATATAGTAGCTTTAAGTAGGACTGTCAAAGCCTTGGAGTATTACTTGTCAAGTTCTGAAGATTTCACATAGGGTTCACAATTCTTCTATATATTAGTTCTTCATACATGTTCATATCAAATCATATTAGATGTCCGACATACTGAAGGCCTAGTACTCTAGTGATTGGACTTTCCTTAGCAGGCTTTACACATGAATTTACATGAACACCTCTGACATTTCACTACCTCACACATACCACAGCCTTCCCGAAAGTGTGTCTCAAGTCACCAAGACCTTCACCACACAGTCAAGTAGTCATAAAGCTTAGAGCTTCCTATATTATAGAATATCGCTTTGCAAGTAGCCATAGGTATCATCCGCAGTAGCTTAGACTGAAATTGATTAATTTCAGGGATCAATAATTGTATAGATCTGTTCTATTCATAGTGTCATTTCTTAGGCTTAATACACTGATTCAAAGTATCAATTGTCAGTAATAGAAACACGTTTCCCCAAAGGGTCAACGCTGCCCAAAACATCAGATTGAATGGCAACTGAAAACAATACGTTATACAGTTCCAGTATCAACTGTATTTTCGATCCAGGAGATATTGGCGATAGGAGCTCTCATTATGTACCATATCACTTAGTATAAAAAAGGAGGCCTATCGTATTACATTACCGCTACCGGCTAAACAGACCTTTTTGTAACTATAAACACCTGAACAATTGAATATATCTGCCCTTTATTCATTTTCTTAATTCTCACAACCTTTCCTTGACGAGAGCTATCATTTACCTCATTAAAACCATAATCATACCAACTACTTAGGAGACACTTTTAGATTTAGTACATCTAAAACGAGATGTTGCGATGTTCCAGTTAAGCACGCAATCCCATAGAGTTGTTGATTGCATCACTTGAATTTACCTCACCTGATATAACATGATTTCAATACTGTTTTATCGTGTTTAGAAGAAGAGAAGCTTGACACTTCACCTATTTGGAAAATATCAATCTAAAACCAACAGCCAACAGACATATCTCACTACCGCTCCCTCCAAAACCTCTCATAAAGCCCATTATGAAATATATTTTGTGATTCTAGGACCGGGGGCCCCCTAGACCGAGGGCCCCGGACTGGGGGCCCCCTGACGAGAGGCCCCAAGGGCCCCAAGGCTGCTAGGACTCAGGGCCCCCCTGGAACAGAGGGCCCCCCCAATCTTCTCTTTTTTACATTATACTTATACTTTCCCAGCTAGCAAAACTTATATGAATCATGTTATCTCTATGTCTTTTCTCAACAGATATTTACTGCATTTGGTTATGTCATATTGTTGAACTCATTATGTACTATGTGCAAATCTTTAAAACTATGTAATAACCATGCTATATAGACACAATGTAATTTGGATGGCCATGGGTGACATTAATCTGATCTCAGCATAATTATGTTAAAAATATGTAAAACTATAGCAGTATTTGCACCTATTTCCTCTGTGTGTGGTGTTCCATCAGAAGCAAGTAGCATCCAGGCAATCAACATAATAGTTTTTTTTTGCCTGTAGACATCACCAATAGTCCTACAGAGACCTAGTGCATTGATGCTAGCAAATTGGTCAAGATGTGGTGCTAGCTCATGGTCAGTATTTTGAATTGAATAGTTGTAGCAACCACAGAAAAGGTGTGCTCATACTAATCTCCTGGTTCTCCCTTAAATAATCATTCAACAGGAACAAACATAACATATCATACATTCCAGACAAAAGTTGTTCAAATTTTAATCTTTTTTTGGAAATTCATTGTGTTGAATAAATACTCATTTATGGTCAATATTGCCAATGTAGATTGGATTCTATCCATATTGGTTAAGGGAGACATCTTGTGTCAAAAGAGTGAACCACTTGCAAGGTAAAGTACATATGTGTTATAGACGTCAGAATCTGACCAGATAAGGATGTACCACATAAAATATACGTAATATTGATGTCAAATCTATCACATCATTTTAGCATGCACCTCAAGTCATGAATTTAACATCAATGTATTATGTGTATAATTTCTCCAAAAAAAGATGTAATATTCTGATCAAGATTTAACCACTCGTTACATCAAATAGTGACCACATTCAAACGTATGGATGATATCAAATGACTAATGTCTCTTTCACATGGCCATTTAGATGTAAATAATGTGTAAGTTTCCTGTCAAACTGCTACGTAAATTGATTTACTTCCTCAAGACGTCATTATGGGGTCCATATCTACTCCCCCCCCCCACACCACATCTCACTCAAAGGGGACCGGCGCGGGAACTCGGCATAGCTGCGTCCCACTGCCCCAGATAGCCCTTGTTACATCACCATAGCAACTAAAGCGTCCCTTACTACTGGGTGCCGCATCTCACTCTCCAACCAGATGTTCTCGGAGGGGCCTGATTCAGAAGTCTAGGCAGTCATATCTCAATAATTGTGGCCAGGTGAGGGAAAACATGCCTCCGGGGGCATTTTTAGTACTGGTTTTGGCCACCAGGGGGCAGTATATGGGTAAAGCACTGAAAATATACTAAAGAAATGCTTGAGACCAATTTTTCATGGGGAATCCAGTGATATGCTTAGAATTATTTCATCTCCACTGAAAACGTTCCATTTTTGGAATGCAAAAGGAACATTTGTTGCCATGGAAACATGAAAATTGGCATAGATGGCAATTTCTGATTGCCATGGAAACACTCCATATTATTCCAAATGGGAATTTTTTGCCTCGAATATTTTTGAATATTTCACAAGGAACTCAGAATCAAAAACAGACCTCGTAAATTCCCTCTAGAACCAATTTTATGATAAAAACATCTGATGTCTTTGGTTATTTTTCAACAAAACTGTATTTTTTACATTATTAGTATTCATAATAGGATATAGTGGATTTAGAGCTTATTTGCCATTATCAGTTGTACATACCAACCCCGGTTTGACAAGCAGTTACAGCAAATCTACTTGGGATATTTTAGCTCAAGATATCTCATTTTAAAGCCTGTAACATAAGCTTTGAAAAGCTATTTCCCCCCTGGAGGCACGTTTTCCCTCACCTGGCCACAATTATAGGTTTATTGACAACATTTCATGTAAAGTAACACGATCCTCCACAGAAGCCTTTAACATCATATTTAAATAGGGGTGTTCAATTGATATGTACTAAGTTATTCTCTTGTATTTGGTCCACAATTTTCTCTAATAGTCTTATAATAGTGATATTTTATATGCAAAAACAATGGCGGACAATTGTTAAGTTGGTCCTCTTTTCTTGCCAGGCACTCTGTGCGAGAGTATGTGTATTATATATCATTTTTCTTTTGAATACAATTGGATTATGCAAGTTCATTTAATAGGGAGAACAATTGTTGTATGTGAGGTTCTCTAAATATTATTTGAAGTGAAATGAAAGAAAAAACGAGTTAGCTTTGAAAACAAAACATATAGTTGCATGCAGCCTCTTTTGGTTCATCTGTTCCCGGCAAGCACCAAGACCTAGTTCAATGGGGTGGTTTGCTGGTCCCAACTAATGCCGTTTTATATCTAGGGGAATAACCAATACTCACTGCCATATTTTTCTTGATTGTCTACTACAATAAATTGGGGAATGTGATGTATAATGTTGAAAGATGGCTCTCTGCAGCCTGTATGCTAGGTCTTAACACTCTGTGTGCATTATATTTATACCCTCTGTATTATACTCAATAACCGATAGATTTCATACTAAACTTGGAATGAGAGTCCATTTTATAAAATAACCTGGTGTAATATAATACGTTATAAACTAAATTAAAAAAGATTGTTTCAAACTATCATCATCATTGGGGAAATATGATGAATATTGTTTTTTTCTCTATTTAATATCTATTAGGGGTAATGGACAAGGCAATAGATTAATTACCCGATTATTTGTGTGATTATTTTCCACTTGGGACAATTCATAGGGCCCGGGGGTAGATGGAAACACTTCACGTTGAAGAGGTGCTTCAATCTCCCAGCTGTCAGTTTCAGGCCATCCTGCCCCTTCCAAGAACGGGCTCTAAATGCCTTAAATCATGAACTGCTCAGCCTCTAACCACCTTGATTTCCTTAATTGGCTTCTCTAATTGTTGGGTTGTTGGAGATGGAAATAAGAGGCCATGACTTGTGGTACTGGAACCTCTCATCATATGGTTCGTAGGGATCATTAAGGGGGACCAATTGGAGCATATAATGACATTATTAAGTTACATAGATATCATATTTACCATTTTTCTCATCTATAATAGAGTATGTATATGGCTTTTATTATTACATTATGATGAACCAAAAACGTCTATGCTAAGATGGGTTTAGGGAGAAATTATTATTTAGCAACAACAGGGGCAAAAGGATTCAAGTGAAATGAACTATTTTAGTAAAAGAGCGATGCAGTGACTTACTATACATGAAATACCATGTGCACAAACGATTTTGACCTATCGGCGGTGGAAGGGATAGTGAGGTTGCAAGGTGAAACGAACCTCCGTGAGGGAGCACCAATTGCGGCAATAGTGGGCATCATGATTGACAAATAAGTGTAAAAATTGAACAAAGGCTATCTAGACTACCTTTTGATGTAGAAAACAATTATACCCTTTCAGCAAACTCCAAGTCTAGAGATTTTATTCCCAGTGGCACCAGTTTCAGCACTACCTCTTAGGCGCAAGGGAATCGATGCAAAACTCACACATTGGGGTTGTGAGTTCGCCCCTTGGTCGTTCCACAACCTTACATACAGGTACTGCTTTAACCCATTGAGGCCGGCCAAGAAAAATTAATTCTAGCCAGGGGGCCGGATTTCATTTTATTTCCCAGGGGCCGGGGGTTTCCAAAATCCCATAGAGTTAATCCGGCCCCACATGGTGTAGTAAATAGTCTACATCCGGCCCGGGATGGATGTCAATTATAATCGACATTCGCCCTCAATGGGTTAAATAAATATAATACATTTTTACGTTTTATGACTTTTTTTATATACAGTATTTACCTATTTGAAAACTATGATGTATTGCGCTTTAAGAACATGCTTTTGGATACTAAGTGGGATGACATCCTGCAAACAGCTGATATGGATCAACTGTGGAATAAAATTTTAAATGTAATTAGAGCATGTCTAGATGCTTTGTGTCCGTTAAGGACCATGGTACTACCTGTATATACCCCTGAATGGCTAACGCCAGACATAGTTAATGCCATGCAGTATAGGGATAACTTGTATGCTGATGCCCGCTTATCTGGTGATGAGGATGACTGGAGGATTGCTGATTTTTATAGGAATAGAGTAGAATCCCAAATATTTTATAGTCGTAAAAATAAAATTAATCTATTATTACAGCATAGAAGGGATGACCCTGCTAAATTCTGGGCTGGTATACAGAAACTATTACCGGTAAAAACCAAGGCTACTTTTCTTAAGCTCAGACATAGTTTAACTAATGAAATTATCCCCCCCAGCGAATGCTCCAGTTATGTGAATAATTTTTTTGCTGATGTTGGTTCTAACCTGGCTGCAGTGCTGCCACCTGTTGACCCTAATATGAACTATGTGGCTCCGAGGGGTGTTCCAGCACAGCGAACATGCCTAATGGGACCGATCAGCTATTTAGATATGGTAAAGTCAATAAAAAAGATTAAGGACAATAAGCCTTCTAGTATTAAACATATAAAAGCCTATGTATTAAAGGATGCCTTTATGGCTATACCTGATATAATGATGTGTTATTTTAATAAATGTCTAGCACAGGCATACTTCCCGGTTAGCTGGAAAATAGCGACTGTTGTACCTATACCAAAGAAGCCTAATTCTTTAGATGTTAGTGATTTAAGACCTATAAGTTTGTTGCCTCTACCTGGTAAAATGATGGAAAAAATAATATGTACGAGACTCCAGTCTTACATGGAAGATCACGCGCTGTTGACGCCTTACCAACATGGGTACAGATCTGGTCATTCCACAGTCTCTGCGATCACCTCTCACCTTAACTATATTATAAACAATATTATTTCTAATAAGCCTACATTGTCCTTATATCTAGATTACAAGAAGGCGTTCGATACTGTCTCACACTTAATTATGATAAAAAAACTTTCGGGTTTTGGACTTAGCGATAATACATGTAAATGGTTTAATAGCTACTTAACTGATAGAAAACAATGTACCATTGCTAATGACTGTATTTCAAGCCTTAAAACTGTAACGTATGGTGTACCACAGGGTTCCGTTTTGGGCCCTGTATTATTCTCTATTTATATAAATTCAATGCCGGAGATTGATAATTTTAATATATGTCTATATGCGGACGACGCTGTTATTTCTGTACATGATCCTATTAAGATGCAATCCTCTTTAGATAAGCTATCTGTCTGGTGCAAACAGAACAGCCTTACTGTTAATGAGAAGAAGACTAAGTGGATGTTATACAATAATATACATAATTTCAACCCTGTACTTAAGCTAAATAATGTAACACTGGAGAGAGTAAACACCTTTCCATATCTGGGCATAACCCTGGACGCTAATTTAAAGTTTGTTGATCACCGCCTAAATGTAATGGCAAACATAAGACATAAGATAAGGCAGTTAAGAAAGGTCAGAGATCATACTGATGAGGAGACTGCCCTTGCTATATATAAGTCTATGGTACTGCCAACTATAGATTACGCTGATTTTATCTGGGATAGGGAGAATAAGGGGGAATCAGAGGATTTACAGAAATTACAAAATAAGGGCCTTCGTGTAGTATATAAAGTTAAATTAGAGAAGAATCCCCTGATGGGTACCGAAATGTTACATGAGAAAAGTGGCTGTGATAGACTTATTTATAGAAGGGATAAACATCTTTTGTATTATGCTTTTACCTTGAAAAAAGATCCTATGTATGTTGATGTACGAGCACTACCCACCAGGCGTAACCAAGGCACACGGCTCAAGGTGCCAAGGTCATTAAAACCAATCGTAATACGCAGTGTAATGTATAGGGGCATAGCAAGGTGGAATGATTTGAAACCTATGTATACAGAAATTGAGACCCTGTGGAAGTTTAAATTAGCAATTAAGAAAGATTACCCTCGCTGCTTTATGAACATTAATTAATGTAAATCATACGACATACCATGTACTCATCTCATCTCATCTCATCAGTAACGTAACGCAACAGTTGTATGAAATATCTTTTTGTATATGCCATTTAATAAGCTGATTTCATATATCAAGGATGCCATTGCAATAGATTTATAAAAGACCGTCAAAGAATGTTTGTATAGATAGGGGTGCTGGCGGCAGAAGGGCAATGCGCCCAAGCTAGTTTTCGCCTGAAAAGGTGATTTAATCCAATAAATCCACGTTAAAAAAATAAATCCACCTTTATTGACATAGTAATATTACCCATTGATTATTTGAATAGGTACATTAGTGTAACTCAGGTGCATTATACAGATATCAACAGTACGACCTATTGTGCCAAAGAGCGATTCGAATCCATGATCTCCCCAGTGTTGACATACAGTAGCAGTAGCAGTTACGTCAAACTACGTCGATACTGTTACATGAATTAACCTGCCATTCATTCTGTCACTGAGTTAACACTGGTTAAGGCTGCCATTTGTATAGTTATGAGGATCCTTTGTATAGTCCTCCGGAATCATTTGTATGGTGACTGAGGCATATTTCTATTGCCACGGGTAGCATTTATATGGTCACTGTGCTACATGAGACCTCATTGCCATTAGGGATCGGGCACCACACATATTCGGAAAGCCAGTTCTCAAAAACTAGAAGTGATAAATTCTCATGAAATATGGAAAGCACATGGTTTCAATTTAAAATGGACTTATACCTTGGAGGACGCTTTTCCCTTGCCTGTGCGTAGCATGGGTGTTGTGTCGTACCGTGGGTTTTTGAAGCTAAATGCATAGTGTGATCGTATGTACCAGAATAAAAGATAATCCTTTGTATTTTATACATACGTATACATTATTGTACATGCGTATAAGCGCACATTAGTACCCATTAACCTTTTATAGCGCATTTCCTCACATCATGCACTCACTGCATTTATCTTGTAAGCCATACTGCATCAGTGTACGCTCATTACAAAAGTATCAATTGAAGTGTGACAGTTAGCAATATGTGGCTCAACACGTGAGAAGGTACCTTCGCGGGGGATTTTTAGTACTGGTTTTGGCCACCAGGAGGCATAAGAATGGCAAAATAGTGAAAGATATGCCCAAAAATGCTTTAAGGTAATTTTTTTATGGAGAATGCAGTAGTCCTATGAGAATTATTCCATTTTTGGTGTAAATGTTCTATATTTGGAATGTAAATGGAACGTTTTTTATGAGAAATAGGCACATATTGCAATTTCTGGTTGCCATGGTAACAATTCCCGTTTTTCTAAATGGAACATTTTGGTTCTAGTTTCTTGGAAATCCCATCAGTAACTCAAAACTGAAAACAGACCTTGAAAATTCCTACTGAAACCAAATTTACATAGAATATGAACACTTTTTAATGGATATTTTTCAGCAAATCTCATTTTTTCATCAATTTCAGTAGTTATCATTGGATACGGTGCATTTAGAGCTTATCTGTCATTTTTAGTTACAAGTAACAACACATGTTCAAGATATGATTCTGACAAAACTACAAGGACTATCTTAGCTCATAATATCTCATTTTAAAGATCTTGACACAAACTTAAATTGTCAATTCCCCCCTCAGTATCCCTTTTCACGTGCCTGGCCACATATTATGTGTCCCTGTCTCTACAGCTGGTGCCAATTCTGGTTATTGTTCACATAAAATTCTAGTATCGGGCAAACTGAAAACAATACCCGCCTTTAAATAGGTTGGAGACAATTGCTTCCTCAATTAAAAAGAAAAAAAACCAGAGAGATGTAAACTCATAATGGACCTCATCTGACAATTTTAATTAGGTCATTAAAATAGACATACGCAGGCACAGAAAAGGGCAGCAGTGATTTATCAAGGAACACCAACAATATGTGGTACACAGATAGAACTACCAGCAAGTCATTTCCATAATGAACAGGACAAAGATCTTCTGTTTATATCTTTCATACCAAATGCTGTCATCAATTGTACATTCCACTTTAGGTTTAATGGTAGTTGTTCCATATACCATAGTACTACAGTGTTTGGATATGATAATGGCCTCATGATCTGTGCTATGAACGGTGAAGAAAATGATAAATTCCAGTTGTTTCCTCTCACTGATTACCTAGCGGTCTGGAGCAGAAACTAAGATTAAGAAATAGTGTTCTTCACTTTCTAGCAGAACCACAATCACATTTTGAGTAGAGCCGATGAGGACCACCGTCCATGAGTTCGGAAAAAAAGGAAAACAGAAATTAAGATTTTCAGACCATCTAAACTGAAAGCCACAGGTCTTCTATTTGCCCAAGCAGACAATTTGTATAAAGTGTATACCCTACAAGTATCTTTTATTTACATTATGTGCTGATACACAAGATAACCGTTTTCACGACATTTAGTGGTGCTTAACTGAGTTGATGGCATTTTCAACGTGGTACTTTTCAGGTGTTATTTATTTTATGGTTCACATGTCTATATATAGTTCTTGCTGCTGAGATTTCTGAATCAGATCATATCAGATGCCTAGCAGCCTGCAGGCTTAGCACTCTGGTGATTGGACTTGCTTTACCAGACCTTCCACATGGATTCACACCAACACCTCTGACATTTTATCTCTTTCCAAACACCTAGGCCTCTCTGAAAGTGTGTCTCAACTCACCGAGACTTAGCACAGCAAGGTAGCAATAAAGCTTAGGGTGCTATGGTCATACTCCACCCAGAATATCCTTTAGAAAGAAGGAATATGGATTGCGGTTTATCATGGCATATCCAATCTGAGGTTTAACAGGTGCTCTTGAAATCAAGGGAGGGTGCTCTGTAATATTAGCACGCGTATGTATCATATATAGTAGAGCAAGTGCAAGGCGTTGTACACTGCCCATATATTCGAGTTACTTTACTATATCATTCCTGTGATTTATCCTGTATGCTGGGATGTAATTGAATGGTATATTCACTTACAGACTGTTATGCAATTAGGGACAGGGGATCTGGTGGTACAGACCGGCCTAAAGACAGATGTGCCGTATTCTGCGAAAAGGCACCTCGGACAGATTGGAGTAGCAAAAACATCTTGAGACAAATACCCAATTCTTAAATGCTCTTAAAAGCAAAGTAGAAACTAGAATCAATATTCTGATGGAGAGCAATGGTAAAGTCATACCCAAAGGTATAATTCATAGATTTTCAAGACAAATTTAAGTCAACAAATCATAAACCTTCTTCTGGGTTAACTACCCTTTGGTTAGCTTTTGGGTAGCTATATTGAAAGTCCTTCCATGTAAAGATTACTTGATTAGCCAAGTTTAAAATCAAAACAACAATAATGTCCTATAGTTCATCTCACAATGAATGAAAGAAATGTAATGATATAGAGGAACACTGACGGTTAGTGGCAAGGGAACTGTCAGATGATTTTGTGCTGAATAGGCAAAATCATTGGAAACGGCTGGAAGATTATCTAAGCAGGCCTCACTCTGCTGACTACCGATGTCCTTCAGGAGGTCTACAATGCTGACAATATTCAATAAATGGACAGACAGTGCCTCGTGTGGCCACTGTTGGATCATTTGCAACATATGATAATGTTCATGATCATAATACCGTATGGCAGCACACCCCGGCCCTCCCAGAGACAAGTTGAAGATGGAGTTGGAGATAAATGAATTTTATTATTATTATTATGTATAATAACAATTGATAATGAATTGTAGAGATATGTATAAAATTGTGAATGTTTATACATAGGGTAGTATAAAATGTGAATTTATAAGACACGTTGTTTTAAGATAACGACGAACAATACACAAATACAGAGAATACAGTGACCCGTTATAGGGATTTTAAGTAGTAATTTTACCCTTTATGGGTTATAGTAATTTATTACCTGATAAAGGTGGAGAAATGGGGTTGGGGGTGGGAAGCGTGTAACCTGGACTGTGGTTGACGCCTGAGTAGAGGAGCGGAGAGAGCCGCGGAGGGTTATATTGTGGGAGGAACCACTTATGGTGGAGGGGTGAAAGGTAGGTAGGGTGAGGGCCATTGTGAAGGCGGGCTGGGGGGTGACAGGTAGGTAGATTTGGTCTGCGGGCAGTGACCGGATAACCGCCATACGGACACTATGATAATGTTCATGATCATAATACCGTATGGCAGCACACCCCGGCCCTCCCAGAGACAAGTTGAAGATGGAGTTGGAGATAAATGAATTTTATTATTATTATTATGTATAATAACAATTGATTATGAATTGTAGAGATATGTATAAAATTGTGAATGTTTATACATAGGGTAGTATAAAATGTGAATTTATAAGACACATTGTTTTAAGATAACGACGAACAATACACAAATACAGAGACCAAACATTTATAGTTGTGATATGTGAGAGGCGATCTTATGCTGGAGTGACATTGTGGAGTTCGTATGGACATACCGGAGGTATGCCTGTGATCGCCAAAGGCCGAATTCCATGATTTCCCTCTCCGTGGCACCAAGACGGGCCGCCAGGGTGGCAGCCGTCTTTCTAATACATTGTAAGGTGTGCCTGAATGCAGGGATCCCTGCTGCCACAATGGCGTCCGACCACACAGTGGCCAGGTGTTGGTAGCAGATAGGGATTTGAGAGTCTGGAAAAACCAGTAGTGGCTGGAGAGGGTGTGTGGTAGGGGCGTCCTTGAGCATAGCACTGAATAGACGGACCACACATAAAGGATTTCCTGGTACCGGTAGAATGGTTATGTCTCTGTAATGCCCTGCTCTTTGTAAGTTCTTTGCCCATTTCTGGCGGATGATGAGTGAGCCGTCTAACACGTTGAAGTCCTGGCGTGTAGGGTGGCGAGATGGGTCAAATGTAGCCGGGGTAGGTGGAGCCACATTAGATGGGCGCCACGCGCACACCAACATGAGTGAGAATGCAGCTATGTAGGTGTTAGTATTCCGTGTGCTGGGGATAGAGGCCAGTACCCTGTTAAACTGATTGACTGAGAGTGGCTCAGTCGCGCGTGATACATATGTCTTGTCATTGGCCACTGAGCGGAGGGACTTCTTAATAGCTCTGTGGGTGAAGGCATGTATGGGTCTATCAGTTGACTCCAGAAAGACCTTGGCATGGTTAAAGTATATGGGCACGGTGGGTGGCGCGTAAAACGCGTCCAGATACTCCAGATACGCGAGGAGTGCCTGTACTGAAACATTGTCAATGTCAATGGCTGCATGTGCCATAAATGATAAGAATATGGTGGCCGCCCGATTGTAGTTGGCTTCTGATCTGTCATTGAGGCGAGCATGGCGAGAGGCTGCTTGGTGGCACATGTAGGCGAACATGTATCCTGTAATAATAAAATGTGGAATTAAATGTCTGAATGTACCAGCATTTTATATGGGTCGACGTACACACGTGTGAGGCCCTTGTCCCTCACCATTTTATCAGAGAGGGACCTGAGGGCAGGGTTTATTAGGCGGCGTGACAGTGCGTCGGCTAGTGTGAGGGTGGCACCAGGGACGTGTATGGGGATGATTCTCACTTGACACCTGGCCTGGTGCCACCATATGTCCCAGGCGGCCTGTAATATGACCTGGTCCTTGCCTCGACCGGACTGGAGGACCGCTACTGTTGTGGCGTTGTCAGATTTTAGAAGGATTGTTTTCCCGGCATGAGTGGGTTTTATGAAAGTTTTGACAGCGAGGGCGACATTGGATGCTTCAATATCACATATGGGATTATCAACAAGTTCATCGGGTACAAACGAGCCATAAAATTGAGTGTCAGAGAATGCCCCAATACCTGTACCACATGCGTCAGCCTCGATTGTGATGTCAGGTATGGAGATGGGGGTGATGACGGACCTGCCGTTGTACCTGGAGAGGAACTTAACGAACCACATGAAATCAAGGCGCATAGACTCACTAATGGTAGTTATATCCCTGTGTTGGCCCATCGCCCGTAGTGCCTCGAGCAGTCTGGAAACAAACAGTCGGGCCGGTATAACGGCCTTAGCAACATGGTGAAGTTTACCCAATATAGATCTCAATTGCTTTCGTGTAATAGCTCTCTGCTTTAAGAGTGAGCGTATCACTTCCAGGGTTGTGGCAATCTTGTGTTGGGGGATTCTGATTTCCATGTTGGCCGCGTCCACTTCTATACCTAACCATGTGACACAAGAGGAGGGGGGTTGGAGCTTCTCTCTAGCTATCGGAAGGCCTAGTTCAGATAACAGTTCAATGGTAGCCTTGTATGCCTCATTTGCTGCCTCGAGGGAGGGGCCGAGCACCAAAATGTCATCTAAATAGACCTTTGCCATGTGTCCCTTGTCGGCGAGTATGCTGACTATGATGTTGGATACCCGCTGCATGTATAATGATGAGATTCTTTCACCGAATGGGACCCTGTTCTCAATATAGTACTCGCCCCTCCATTTCAATACATTGAGGGGGAAGTCCAATGGGTCGCACGGGAGGTTCTTGTATGCAGCTTTAATGTCCACAGAACCGAGGAACATTTCTGTGTCGGCGTCAGCTATGATTTGTGTGACGTCATCGACTGTGGGGAGGAAGTGGGGCCTTATACGGCCCAAGACGTTGCCTTTCACTATATGTTCGTTAATAGACCTGCCGTAGGAAAGATCTGAAATTATACGGCGAGAGCCCGGTTCTGACTTCTCCGCGGTCATGAGTGGTGAAATATGGTTCCACTCCTGGAATGGGAGGTGAGAAAAGGGGCCCAGTATGTGGCCTTTTTCCAGGGCTTTTCTGAAATAGTCATCAACCTGCACAGGATAATCAATAGCCGATTTGTGGTTATTTATAGCTGTTTGGTTAGATGAGGGGCCCTGGTAGCCTGAAGGGAAGCCGTAACGGATGAAGTCGAGGATCTCGTCTTCTCCCATTTGTTTTAAATATTTTTCCCATGCTGGGATGATTAAGTCAGTGTCAATTGGTATTTTGGCTTGTAGGGCATTGGGGAGACCTGTAGCCTTGACCTTGGTGTATGTTTCACCCGCCTTTAATGCCGTAAGCTCAGCGTTGGGGGACGGCCATGTAGCTAGCCTGTCGTCACGTAGAGCTATAAGGTGTAAAGGGGCCATGTGGTGAGGTGGAGGGATGTGGATGTCATCTGGATGGACCTCGTCATCGCCATGCGTAACCTCTGAACCTTGGGGTTGGCTCAATACCTGTGATAAATCATGGGGGAATACAATTGTATGGTCACCTGTGCTACCACCCGCGTCCAGCAGGGGGTCCTCGTCGGCACCTATGGACGTCAAGTTAGAAAAGTCATCATTGTCGAAATTATCAAAGTCAACATGGTGGTGTAGTACAAAGTCACCTGAGTCATAATCGACATGACAAACATCTAACTGACCCATGCCAGTGGTAGCACGGACTAATTTCCCTGGTTCTGTTTGGTGGCACCGGGGGCACCAGGGGGGTTGTTGTCGTTGCCATGGTTACCCGTGCCGCCACGGCCCTAGCCCTGGCCCTGCTGGCCGCCGCCGCGGCCGCCGCCCCGGCCACCCCCACGGCCTTGGTTCTGGCCTTGGTTCTGGCCTTGTTGGTTACCGGAGTTGCCACCTATAGCTTTCTGTCGGCGGAAACATGAGGCTGAGGAATGTGGGTAGGACTGGTCATTAACAGCATGGCAGTATCTGCAAATGTGAACCAACGTTAATCTGCCTTCACAGTGGGATTCTTTGTGAGTGCAGGATCCCCTGTTGAATGCAGGGCAAGGCAATATGTCAGCGCTGTTTGTGTTTTGGGAAACAGCAGTGAAAGATACCTTGTAGCGGTCACGCTGGATTGCCGCCTGGTCAGCCCATGTGTAGAACCTGGCCTCGATCTTGCTAAAGACCATGTTAGACCATCTGCGTACATTAGCCCAATCACGATCCATGTTGTCAGCGACGACCTCCCTGAGGTGGGACTCGATGTGGGGGCGGTCTGGTACAGGGATATTGCCAAAGTCAATCATGTTCATAAATGCTGAAACATATTCTGCAAATGACATAGATGTCTGGGCGTCAATTTTGTCTTTGTCGTGGAGAACTCCCTCCCTCTGGAGGAACATGCATGGTTTTATCGGGATGTTTGGCTTACCATGGTCCGGGTGCGGGGGAGGGAGCGCGGCCGCGGCGAGCGTAGCCTGGACACCTGGCCGGATCTGTGGCGCGGCCACTAGTTGAGCCGGGGCAGGTATAGCTGGCGGCTGGTAGTAGTGGGCGGCGTTGTAGAGCATGTCGTGGCGCTGAACCGGAGGAGGTGGTTGGTGCTGGTGATCTTGAGGAGGCTGTCTCGAACCACCCCAAGTTGGTGGGGGGAGGCCGAGGTGCTGGTTCCAATCCTGTGGTGGTGTCATGGCGGCTGGTGGTACAGGTGCCGGCAGCTGGTGCACTGGTGGAGCAGGTGTCATGGCGGCCGTGGGTAGCTGGGGCGCGGGACCTCGGGCGCCATCTTGGATCTGGAGGTGAGGAACAACATGGTCATGAACACGGCGTGTGGCATTCATATCATTCACAATTTTTAGGATAGAATCCAAGGTCTGGAGGCCAGAGTGGCTGCATTCTGTTGTACTTCTATTGCTAGATCTTTGACAGTTTTAGCTTTAGGTTTTGTGCTCGTCACATCAACAATGGGTAAAGGTACAGGATTAGTCAACTCACCTCCGGCGGCCAGGCTATTGGTAGCCTGGCCACCTTCCAAGTTGTTGGCGCTGTTGGTAGGCTGAGGCGGTATGACCGGGCGGGGCAAGTTGTTGCCCCGGGCCGGTGTAGGCTGAGGCGGTGGCTGTGCCTGCTGGGCCGGTGTAGGCGGCGGCGGCAGCTGAGACTTGCGTGCCGACCGCCTCGGCGTCTTGGGAGCTTTCTTCTTTGCCATTGTGCGGTCAAAGAAAATATAAATCACTGTGCTAGTGGTGCACTGTGACGATTCTCCCGGTAGCAAGCGTGTAACCTGGACTGTGGTTGACGCCTGAGTAGAGGAGCGGAGAGAGCCGCGGAGGGTTATATTGTGGGAGGAACCACTTATGGTGGAGGGGTGAAAGGTAGGTAGGGTGAGGGCCATTGTGAAGGCGGGCTGGGGGGTGACAGGTAGGTAGATTTGGTCTGCGGGCAGTGACCGGATAACCGCCATACGGACACAAATCATTAAATGGGTGACTGGTTATACGTGCTAACCGCGTAGTAAACATTGATGAAACTTCAAAGAATAATAAAGACTGTTATAAGGAATGGGGACATTAAATAGATGCATTATCAGGGTTTCTTCAGAAAATGGTTGTCATGGCAAACAAATTCAGATTTACATTTTCTCAAACATGTAAGATTGCCTAAAATAATGACAAATGTTCATATATTTGGCTTCGTTTGAGCTACAGACTCTAAATGGATGTTTCAAAGCAGGGGTAATCGATTTAATAATACTAGAAATCCCATAATGCAATGTGTTGGCAGCCCCGAATGTTTCACATTCCAAATTCCGAGTCAACTATAAATACTAAGAACACTGAAAGCCCAGTTTTTAGTACAAGCCCAATCCCTACCACAGGTATATACATAAATAAATTTAATTTTTTTTTCTCAAAAACAGTCTGTGCTGTTCAGCCTTAGTCACACACAAAACATAGGGACCAAACATATAGGCCCTAGCAGTGTGAATACACCTATAGTCACCAACAGTTAGTGTGTCAGCAGGGTCAGTGTCTAGTAAAAAGTGCACTTGTAAACAAGTGTCAGTATGACTGAGCCTCAGCCTGGCCAACAGGTGACCAGCTGACCACAGGTTGACCAATGAGACCTAATGGAGGGAAAAATCATGCATAATTAAGTCCAGCTGGATTTTGCCAGCAGGTTTGTTGGGCACTTTTGTAGTTGTGGTCAAGACAACAACACCCCCCGCCCTCCTCGTTATCTACATCACATTCCAAATGCTCCACTGTCTATATAGAAGTCGCTGACAATAATGGAGCACCAAAATTGAGGTCTAAGGCATGGAAATTGCATTTTTGGTCAATACAGACCTCATTAATCTGATCAATGCATTGTTTTGATTTAAAAGGTGTAGCATCATGTTTGTTTCCATGCAAACAGAGGAAATATCAATTTTAATATTTGCAGGACTGCATCTCATACATACACACACAGCCAAAAATCAAATAAAAATAAAAATAATATTTTCTTAAAACAAGTGTCCTGTCCGCCAGACGAGTTTAATAATCTTATTTTCTTGAAACGGGATAATCATTTTTGGCTGTGTACTAACTTGGCCGGATGACTATAGTGTTAGTCTTAATACGTGGGGAGGGGGGGGGGATTCCGGGGAGGGAGTTGTTCCAGAGTAGAGGTCGTCTGATACCTTATTTCTCTCTATTCCTTCTGGTAAATCCTTAATGGGTGATGAAATAACTATATGCTCCTTTTTCATTATTATTGACATGCCCGTGCTGTTTAATTTACTTGATGTTGGAGAAAACTAATTTGCTGTATTTACCTCACCAAAGAAAGCATCGATTGCAATTGCCATGACATCATAGCTGACCAGGTTATTCTTTTCACACTCTTAGATAACACAGAAAATGAGGA
Organism: Harmothoe impar; assembly: GCA_947462335.1. Classification (NCBI taxonomy): domain Eukaryota; kingdom Metazoa; phylum Annelida; class Polychaeta; order Phyllodocida; family Polynoidae; genus Harmothoe; species Harmothoe impar. The sequence continues at coordinate 47,781,521 of OX381705.1, forward strand.
CCAGTGATTTGGAAAAACCCATGTCCAACCTTTGACCTTTTGGCGTTGTACGTCCAGTTTAAAATTACAGCCGATGTCTCGAGTTCTGTGAAGTGGAAATAGTGTCACATATTTCGTTCATATTAGAGAAAGAGAGTTACAGGTTCTAATTATGTCAATTGAACAAATCTGCAATAACTTCTTGACACTATCATTACAATAAGGATTGGAAGATGGTAATCTAATACACTTTGTCATAGTTTTATTATTCATTTCACCACGTGTCTTTTGCCATTCATTATCCTAAAAGAGTATGCAGCTGTTATCAATCTTATCCTGTCTAATATAACTGTTTGGAAGTGTTTGGAGTTGCACATCTCAGCAGTTCCATGCCATTAGTATGTAATATACCTACACATATTAACCAGTTCAATAGACCTTATTAATCAGAATAGGCAATAAACAATAAAAACAAGTATACTTGGCATAATCATACACTGTAAAAAATAGATGTACTTTTTACACATTCACTCTGTAAAATTTAACGCTGGTTCACCGTTATTCGGAATACAATGAAGCACCGTAAATATCAGCCATTTCACAGTGGATCCTTGTTAAATGCTAACCTGGTTTGGATCACAATGATTCAACGTAAATTCATCTTCTAATGTCAAATCCCAGAGGGAGCCACATATAGTGGATCTTGCCATAGATAGGTGGCCTGGTTTGTGAGAAGATTTTTCTGGAGAGTGTGAGCCCTTGAAGTGGAGTATACATGTTGAAATAATGGTAATTTTCAATTAATCTATATGTTTGACAATTTAACAATTCAATCTTGTAATAGGTTTGACAAAATACCATGATCACTTGATAATATCCAGAAGAAAGTAGCTGTCTGGATCTATACACCTACTTTGTGGTAATATACTATGCATATATCCTCACCTCTGGAAACTCTGCCTTGTATCAATCCTATAGAGTAAAACCTCTCGTATAGGCCAGGGCTAGTATGCAAGTCAGATTGTCAGTGGTGCATATAGGATAAGGACAAAGTCAGAGTATGGCTTATCCGTAAGTTTTTAGATGTATGCTACAGTAACTAAAGTCACCATAATCAGACTTCCTGTGAGGCTTATCGAACATTCTCTGTTTATTTGAATACTGTGAATCTATTAATGCTGATTTAACGTAAAATTAATGGTGATTCAACGTGAAATGAACAGTGATTCTGTGTAAAATGAACAGTGATTCTGCGTAAAATTAACGGTGACCGTCACCGTTAAAAAAACGGTGAAAGTTATGTCCCAAAAGTTGCCGGTGATTCAACCTCATTTTGACGACATTTTTTTTACAGTGTACATTATGGCTGTATATCCCAGCTTATATGTTACGTTATTTTACATCAACATAACGTTGTTTAAACGTTATATAACATTTCTCCACAATAAGGAGCCGTGGAGGACATTATAAATTATAATGCTGTATAACTTTCTTTGTTTACTGGGATATAGTAAACCCATCTCCTCTTGATGACTCTGGCCGTGTTGACACCTCCTTACTCAGTCCAGGCCATGCAGCAACTCGACCACGAGCGAGTTGAGGGCGTACAGCCATTGTAGTATTGTTGTACCAGCAGCGTTTTGGCATAATGCATCTGTCATATGATATAAAGTAAATAGTAGAGCATGAGCTGCCAGTGCTTGACGACTACACCCACATCTGCAGACCGAAGCTGACGTCCCAGCTGATGCCAGTCCCAGCGGGCGGAGCACCGAGTTTGGGAATGGGCATAGCTCGCGAGGCTGCTTCTTCCAGTGTCTAACGTTGCTGTGGTAACCGTGCCAAACCCAACTCTCTAACGTAAGCAAAGCACTCAATAAAACAGTTTTGCTCATGTCAGAGAATTGACCTTGCATGGAGTGTTTCCCACGAAGCCTTTCTGAAGAATGATCAAAACTATAGACATACATTATGTCTATAGGTGCTAAAACGACGCATGCCATCCACTTGGTAGCCTACCTATGCTTGCCATTGTAACGAAATAGAACATACACAGCATGATCGTTTCACACACATAATCGTGTACAGGCAAGGGGAAAGGGATATCCAACGAAAATGTCAACTTTAGAATTGATATCATAAGCTTTCCGGTGATATATTACACAAGAAAATATCATTTCTAGTTTTTGAGAAATGGCTATATGAAAATGGGTGGTCATTGCCCTATCCAAAACTCGAATAAGCTCTAAGTGTCATACTTTCCTAAGTATCTCTATCTAATTAGCACAATTAGAATAATTAGAAAATTATCACACTTTTTTATCCTATAGGCCATAGATTTTGATCTAGAAATGATAATTCTATTCTGTTTTGACCATAGTAGTCCTCGTGAATCATTCTATTAATGGGCTACTTCATTTTCTTTATTTGGAATGAAAATCATGTTTCCATGGCAACATATATTAACAGAGACACCCATTTAGGCTCTAAAACGTTCTTTTTGCATTCCAAATAAGGAAGCTTTTCACCTAAAATAGAATGTTTTGAATAGAATTATTGAAATCTCCGGAAAAAAGTACAAAAAAGGAAATATTAGCCTGTTTCTTCCATTTTAGGCCATGGTGGAGCCCCCTGGTGGCTAAAAATGGTACTAATCCCGCGGGGATACCCCTTTCTGCTTGCCTGCTCACAATCTGGAAATACTTAGAAATACCTAGAATAAAGACTTTATGTTTGCTATATGGCAACTCATATCCAAGCTAACAAAAATTCGCTAATTTACGTTAAAAAAACGTTTTTAACGTTTTGCCACAACAACAATCATATGGAAACGTTATATAATGTTGTATAACGTTTTTGTTCACTGGGTATGTCCATCAATAGCCAGTGTAGGCTATGTACAGGACAGGAGGATGTGGCTTTTATCGTCATTAGGAGTGGGCGGGTGAACACGATGTTATAGAGTTTTCAAATCATTTAATATTGTCATGCAATACTACTTTGCAGGGCATGGTAATAACATAAGGTACGGTGTACAATGATATAAAGCACAGGCAATATGTGAATTTACCGTATATAGATTTAATCGTGGGAGATAAATTAGTTTAATGGTATAAATGCAATGCCCTGCCAGGGCTGTTTTCTAAGATACAAGTAGGTTATTATCAGTAATACTATTACTCTGACTGCAGAAAAAGATTAGACATCTTAAATTATCAATCTTTCTTCTTCTATAACAATGTCATAGGGCTTTAGAAATCTATTGGAACATAGAACAGTGTAGAATGCAAATGTTTCCCCATGTCTATTTCGATATATTTGGTCTCCAGATTTGAAGTCATATGAACACGAAGCCCTGTATATCAACAGTTAAAATCTTGATAATACACTGATCAAGACATGTTGAGTATTGCTATTTCAATGGCTAGTATAGGTCTTTTTGAATGCTAGTATCTTAACCCATCTTAACGGTTCGATTGCATGTTTATATAATCTGCCGCATAAGTTGACCGCAGGGCGCCCCCCCCCCCCACGTTGCAAGTATGAGTCTTTTTAAGCAATCAAAACATATTATTGGTTATTTATTAAAAATGATCTACCGCATTATATGACACAAATTACTTTTCACCTTTTCACCATGGCCTTATTCACAGTAAAGGTGTGTCCTTATCAGCTTTTTTTTTTACATAAAGTTGGTTGTAGAATGAATATTAACTTGAAATATGAAGGTAATCTCAATATCCTGACAGATAGTCTCAAAACTGCGGGATAGTCTCAAAATACTATAGTTTTGCTAGTATCTTGAAAACCATCAGGCTAGATAATCCTGACAGATAGTCTCAGAATTGCGAGATAATCTCAAAATCTTGACAGATAGTCTTTAAACTATAAGATAGTCTCAAAATACTATAGTTTAAAGACTCTCTAGCCTGAGGGTTGCAGGATAGTCTCAGAATTTTGAGACCATCTACCCCGATCTGTGTTTTGAGACACAAACCCCTAGTACTTTGAGACAATGTTGAAACTATCTAGTCTAACAGGGGACAGTGTTTCGTGTTTCTCCATAATTTTTCCAAAAACTTGAAAAGTGTCTATCTCTGCTTCTAAACACTTGGAGACACATAAGAATATAGACAATATACGTGTAAAGAATATATTTTGGGGTCAATGAATCCAATAGAACTATCAATAAAAGTGTATATGCTAGTCATTTTGAATTATTAACCCATTCACTTTCCTTTTCTTTAGTTACTTGTGTTATACAAGGCTGGATAGGCCGTCCTCTTAAATAAACATCTAGATCATGACTTAGGAACAGGTGGTAAAATATCCCTCCATTAGAGGAGAGCTTTATAGCAGTGTATGTCAAGCAACGCTGCACCAGCATAGTCACCTGCTACAAAGGGGGCGCACCTAGCGGATTCTGAAGAGCCTACAGTACTGGTGGTATAGTCATGTTATATTGGCACATGAAGGTACGTACTAGAACGCTGATGATGATTACATTTTTAAAACCATCAGTATTATTTGTAAATTAGTGTCTCCTCTTGCACCAGTAACACTTTACATCCAAGGCAGCTTAACCTGTCCAGCGAACTCAGCACACGTCATTAGAGCCCAGCTGTCAACCCACTAGCAGTATACCCCTTAATGTCTTCTACCCTAAAGGAGAAGTCCTTTAGCAGCAAACTGCCTAGCTCGGCCTTGTAACTGACTCACTAATCACTTCAGGCCTAATGGAGTGACCATAAAGGGGACGCAAATAGCAACTGGATCCACTATATTGTATTTTATTCACTAGATGGAATGGTGTAAAATATCCCCATCGTCTCAGCTTTCCTACTCGTTGTTCGTCAAATAGGCTATGTATATGATATATATATATATATATATATATATATATATATATATATATATATATATATATATATATATATATATATATATATATATATAATGTATTATAACATAGTTGCTGCATGTATGTATTATACATGATGGAATATCATAGATGTGTGACAATGGCAGCTTAATCCTGCCTGTTATCTTTGTCTTCTGGTTTTTGTCTTACATGTATTATATATGTCGAGGATTAGGGCATCATAGAGAGGTATTCATCATTAATGTTGTTTATACAATAATTACAAGACATATACAGTGGTCTATGTGGTTCATGGTGTATTCCTTTCAGACAATCCCATACAACATTAGTCTTCAAGCTAATATATTATATTGGGTAATTTCCCTAACGTCAGCAAAAACAGATCTACCTCCAGGGCAGAGGGGCCCAGGGTGAGGACAGGATACACGCGAGAGCAGGAAGGTGGTGACTTAAGACCTCAGTCCCAATTGTCCCCTGCCCTGTCAGGGCATCAGATTCCACCCATAGGCCACCCAGTAATAGTTGTCTGTCCAAGGCCAAGAACCATAGCTTCTATTCAACCTGTAATTATCTTGGTATAATTATATTCGAGTCAATCTAGCTACATGAACATCACATTGTATATGTACTGGGTACATACATGACGTTTTACAATACTGCATGGCACTATCACATTTCTCATTCTTTAGAAATAGACCTCAGTAGTGATGATATCCACCTTCTGAATGAATTCTTCCCCATTCTTCAATCTAGGCAGGTTAGGTCTGCAAGTGATCACCAACTAATGACCCTTAGTGAATATGAAATCTATCAAAGGTTCTGAAATAAAGATAAATGATGTCCATCTTCCCTCCCATCTCATTCTTGGATGGACTGTAGACCGAGGCCTCAGGTCGGCGCCCCACGTGTCCGCCTGTCATGTAGGGTTTCTACACAAGGGATACAATGCTTTCCGTAGGACGCCTCCACCTTTTGTATGTTTCTAATGTGGGCTAGACTTTGGATGTGGCTGTAGGCATATCATTAACTTCAAGTGTGTGTGGGCGGTTTCAGTTTTTGCCAATTACAAATTGAATTTACCACACACCTGCAGCGAAATCATGATGGATCACAGGAGCATTTTGAGCTCTGTAATGCTTTGATAAGAATACTAGTTGCGGTACTAGTTTGCTTTTGAACGTGATTGTTTTACTTCTCTAAGGCTGTTGTAACTGTCTGCACGCAAATGCCCCATTGCCTCGACCCATGCTGATAAGAGGAACACCCGCAAGGAACAGCGTTAAGTAGCCGGTGTGTGATTCGAGCTAATCTGTATCAGATCTGAACAGATGGCCCCTGCTCCCCCTCCTCAAATCCCCCTCCCCCAAATCCCCCCCCCCACCTCTCTTTTTCTCTCGCTCTCCTGCTCCGTCGCTCTCTCTCCCACACTCACACTCTTCACACTCTTAGGCTACCAGTAATCATTCAGTTCAAACCTAAATATTTTATTCTATTGATCACTCCCCAATTAGAAAATTAATTAAGTCATTCATTCTATAACGGGTCAGTTGCATGGAATGGGCTGACCCCGCTCTTACAGGAGATCCATTTGAAATTAGGAAAACTGCAGGCAGGATCTTTTGTCTCAAAGAGGAATGCTTCTAAACGAAAATATTCTAGTTATTAGTTGAGAAGTTTGTTCCAGAAAATTGGAAACCCCATTTCTGTGGTGATAATTCCGTGTCAGACTATGGGCGAATGTTTCCCTCGGCTGTCTGACTTCAGGTTGAAATGTATGGGAGGGGGGGGGGGGGAGCTAGGAATCGTTTTATATAATCGATTTCATTTGAACATTACACTGAAGAAGAACATAACATGATTTAAGGAGAAACGGATTACACTTCTATCTCCTACTTTTCACAACAGGGACAACCCTGTAGGCCGTCACTTCAACACTTGTCCCCCTCCTCCAGCGACACCATCTCGATGGAAAGGATTCGACATAACCGTTTCATCTGAGTTTCATCAAGAATCCCCCCAGATCCCTGGCTGGGATCCTGGAACTGAACCTGGAGGAAAGGAGGTGGATGCAGCGCCTCTGCAGCATCACACCTAATGGCTTAAACCTACTAGACTAATCTATATTCAGGTTCTAGGCCCCCAATAATCCGTTAAAACATAACTTGATTTAATGGCACAGATAGAATGAGATAATTATCAACATTCGACGGCTGACAGTGCTTTCATGATAAATATATTACCACAAAAACCACCAATTCTCTCCAGTTTACCGGTATAACACCTACTTTGAGTTCTTAGTAGCACCTCCGGGGCAGCAACTACCTATAATATTATATCACCCTTCAGACACGCCCTTTTCATCAAAGGACACGACCTCTTCATAAAAAAAAGAACTACCTTTTCAAAAAGAAAATACCCTAAAAACACCAAACGATTCACAGAACACCACTCACAATTACTATCATTTCGTGTTAACGATTTTGACAGTATTTCCCGTCACGAATTAGTTTAATCCAAACCAATTTCCTTCCCTCTCATGGAAACACAAAAAGGGAAACGTACTTCTGTATACGGCGATCGTTTAAAAAAAAGAGAAACCCCCTCCTGAAGCTTCATGGCGGCGCATCCAAACATCCCCAAGTTGGTTTTAACTAGCAAACTTGGAGACAGTAAATATTTAATTGAATATCCTTAAGCCTTGTTCGTGCCAGGGTGAGATGCCAGCATGGCCTCTTAGCCGTTCATTCCAAATGATTCTCAATTAGTCAATAACACTAATGACTCTGAATAGCAGCTCCTCCTTTGAGTCATTGTCCAATAGGTTTACCACAGACATTGCTTCTGGTCTGTATATTGACAATTATCATTAGAATTATGCTTATTGTGCAGCCGTTCTTGATTGATGGACTATACAGAGGGATGGATTGAGCCTTTTTATAGGGATTGTTGCCGATTTTGGGCCTTTGTTGACTACTCCGCCTGACCGAGTTGCTCTCATCATTGTCAAAGTGGTAGGAGGAGCAATAGGAATGTGTTTCTGTGTAACCAGGTAATAGGCAAACAGAGCATACCCTCAGGCTCTCAGATGACAATGTCGGATGTCAGCAGTAGTTTTAAAAAGGCATAGGGTTCACCATCGAGTAGTATATTCATTACTTCACACCAGCTGCCCACTTGAAAATATTATCCCAACAACATTATTTCAATGTGTTTTGAACTCCTTTTGTTCGATTACACTATGGGGAGTATTCTCCTTATCTAAAGAAAACACATTCCTATTACTGTTTCATCACAATGTCTTATATTCATCGTTAGATTCCTATTCCATAAGATATTCTGTAAGAAGTAGTTTCTGTACTGTTGTAGAAGATGTTTACGACGTGAAGATAACAACCATGCACAGCTAAATAAAGACGTCACCACAGCAAGGTGGAGTTCTCTGGTAGTTGTCAATGTTAAAATTACTCCTTTTAAGTGGCACCTTTGCACAGACCGCATAGCATCTCATTGTAAAACCGCCATAGCCCTGGGATTTTATGGGCCACATGGGCAAACATGTGAGTGTTGTTTCTAACGGACGTTGACATCATTTCAGTATTTTCTTGGAATAATAAAAGGGGACAAAGACACCACAACATGCCTATTTGCCTATCATTTCCGATTTGACTGTTGGATTTAAAGACAAAACACATGCCACCGAGACAATGAGAAAACAATTATTCGTGATGAAATAAACAAATTTAGCTAATTGATGTTTAGTTGTTTATCAGATGTTGTCTGTTTATTGGGTAATATGATGATCATTATCTTGGACTATAAACCGTTCTACTCACAAGGATGAAAGATCACACCTTGCCCAAAAAATACGTATTGGTCTGGGTCAGGAACGTGTATATTGTGTGACTGTTGTTCTATGTAACTCATTATCACAACATGACACTGTACAACATAGGAAAATTAGGTATTGGCACATATTGACATATATTGGCACACCATGACACATAATCACACAACATGATGCCATGTACTGGTGCCATGGTACCAAAAAAGGCTTTTGTATTAGACTTCACATTTATCATTTTGGAAAAGAAGTAATGTGGAAAGCGTTATGTTTGTAATACTCATCACATCAAGTAGAAATTGGCATCAGGCACCAAAACAGAAACAAGTTATTGCACTCACCAAGGTTCTTACCATGACAGTGTAGGCCTAATGCATTTGTTTGTGCTTCATGCCAACAAATAACACAACAATACACAAGTGTAGCAGTAGGTAGCAGCCCTTTATCCAAATAAGATCACCACAAGAAAGATGGCTGTGCTCTCTGAGGGGTGTATGGTTTGATTGTAGATGTATATATATATATATAGTTTTAGGTATGAAGATATAACCAATGAAGAACCAAGACAGCCCCTGGTGTCAAATCTCTGCACTGTTCTAATCTAACGAAGATGGAATGGTAATGGTGCTTGAAGATGTGTGAATGTGTGCCAGAAGTACAATACAATAAAAATACAATAAAAGAGTGTCACAAATGAATAGCTGTCCGCCTACAGAAATGTTTACATGGTACACTTATGACACAAAATGCACGAATTGAGCTGACAGTCTTAGGGGTGAAACAAGGTGAATCAATCTGGGACTAATCTGTTGGGTTAGATTGCTGACTGTACAATCTCAGCACAACATACGGATTACCCACTGCTCCCCTCAGCACTGTCCACTGTTACGGAAATCAGATTGGCATCTCTCACAGAAACTATTAATCCCCTACATAACCAGCGTTTGAAGCTCTCCCAGACACAATGATGGAATTCTATATTTAGTGTTAATCAAAAGGTGAAGTGGCACATTGCAGGGGGGCTTTGTCTCAGCTAATTACAGATCAGTAACTAAAACGTCTCCCCATCCGACCCGCTGTCACCTATCTGACATTGCACTGTCACTGTAGTGTCTTGGATGACATGCACATTATTGTAAAGCTGTATCAGGTTCATTCCAAAGTACCTCTGAGATTTTCACCGTCTTATACTTGTTTCGCGGATAGGTGCCTTGGTAGGGAGGGAGCTGCATGTTCATGTTTCTGTCTACTATTTTTTCTCTATATCTCTCCCCGCCTCTCTGTCTCTCGCTCTCGTTTTCCTTCTCTCTGTATGTCCCTGTTTCTGTCTCTCTATTTCTGTATGTCTCTGTCTCCCTGTCTCTCTCCCTGTCTCTCTCTCTCTCTCTCTCTCTCTCTCTCTCTCTCTCTCTCCCTCTCTACGTCTATCTCTCACTACTTGTTGCAGCATACATATATCAGCTGTATATTGTTATTTCTGGAAATGCAACATAAAACTGGATCGAAATGGAGGACGACCATCAATATACTTTGAAACTATATGCATAGTTCTATTAATAACTGTAGTCTGATCCCATTAGTGCCGTTATTCAATTAAGATCAAGTACATACAGTTGAGGCCAACATGAAGTTAACTGTTATTGGAACCTGGTAGGTTTATTTTTTCATTACTTCTAGAGTTACACATGTCCTTTGCACTAGGATAAGTAATGACATTGCACTATACAGCAATCATTATGTGAACTGGATTCAGAGACTCGTCATAAAGGTCTGATGAAAGCTTTAGCTATATAAATAGTGGAACTAAGGCCAAAAATTACATGTGTGTTTAATTGAAACGGAACTAATAGCATTACATACCGGTATCCGTATAGCACATTGCTATTTATTTTCTATTTTAACCCTAATCTTAGATATAACTAGATTCTCTACACTCCCTTTCCTATTATTGGTCCAAACACATATTTCAATTATGCTCATGGTTGTTGTTGTTGTTGTTGAATCTTTATTGGCATAGACGATGAATTGTACAGCTCTGGATATTTTTCATTCCCATGCCATAGTCACCTCACATAAAGGAGAGGATCGCTGCTTATTTCCAAATCATTATCTCCTGTATTGTTCTTTTTGGATATGAGAAAGTATAAAAATACAATCCCGTTTATTCGTACTGAACATGAAAAGATTTTATACAGCTCGGAGATATCCTTGTACAGTCAGCTAAGACGTCTCCGACAATTTCACATTTTATATAGGCCTAGTATTAAATTAAAGATGCTATTTCAAGACGCAGTTTTCATCAATACAGACCAAGTGTATTAAACGATCCATATATTGTTAAGCATTCAAGACTCATACCGCTACGGTGCAAGGTAGTTCCTATTGGTATTGTCAGAAATGGTGTTCAAACCCCTAAAGAGTTTTGTATTTTTGCTACTCATTGGTCCTAATGGTCCTAATGGTCAGAGAGAGTACATACAAATACTGTGAATGTATGAGTCCCAGGGGAGCACATGGTTAACTGTTGGCCCAATGATTCTCTGATTCTGGGTACGAACCTGCTGAGAAGCAAAGGGTTATAAACAGAAAAAGAGCCCTCAGCTATATAGCCACCTCTTAGTCTTAGGGGTCTATCCCAATTTACTCCTGGGTACCAGACCCATAGTTATAATCTTTCCTTTTTTTAAACAACATAGATATACTCATTTTTTTATGCCGAAGTGGTGGCGTAGCCACCTGGTGGTGCCGCCAGGCACCACCAGAACGAGGTACTGTAGGTAACGTTCATGTACGGTAGCTTTTAGTATGATTTAGGTTAAGGCAATGCGCTTTCGGCATAATAACATAACATAGCGCCTCACAATCCCACTGTAAAGTATCATCTTAGGAAGCTACTACAACGGCTTCTCCTCAGATGCAAGTCGTGGGTTTCACGGCAACATTATCAAGCGTGTGATCTACGGTTTCTTGGTGACTTAAATTAGAGCCGTCTCCTATGGTAAAGCTCCTTTAGCTACATAAATTGCATATAATATGTATATTGGTCGTTATTAGTTGATTTGGAGCACAGGGTCATAGACGAGAGCACTCGAGTTCAATATCATTGTTGTAAAAGGAAAGAAGAGATGCTTGATATTCGACCTCTATCTATCAGTATATGGCATGCTTTTTTTCTGGTTTTGTTCATCTATCTCTATTTACTCAACGATATTACTTAATTATCTAGCTTGCCTGAAGATTGGAAAGAAAAACAGTTAGATCTGTAACTAAATTACATGCAGCTAGGTATAATAAGTGCAATGATGTTTTACAACGTTGATTGTTCTGTGTTGGACCTGTGCACCTAATCAACTTAGAGTAGGTCTTCTTATTATTCATTGTTTCAACTAATATTCCCATATTGGTTGGTACATTATGTGGACGTAGGTAAGGGGCAATAAGTAATTGTAACACCTTACAAATACTCGACCCTTTAAGATAAAATCATCCATCACTACTATAGCATTACCTAATAGTACATCTAACTCCTAATCGAAGCAATCTGTTCCAAATGATAAGATGCATGCGATTATCGATTTGGTACATGCATATAGTTACAAGCATGTTATCACAGTTATTGATGGCGCTCTCCTATGTCTAGGATGGCCTTAATGTCTCCATCAGCTCCCTTTCCCACCTGGATACCTCTAACATTCCAACTCATGTACTGCTCCGCCAGTGGACACTCATGCCTCGCCAATCCCACCCTTAACCCTGTACCTAGCCCAGAAGGACACACGAGGACACGTAGACCGTTGGATCAATACACTCCATGATCGATCTGCGGCCTCATGATTGGCCTGATTGGCTTCCTCCAGGGTACCGTGATAGATGGGGAACCGCCGCAAAAAGAAATACCACATGCTCCCCACCAGCAAGGCTGCCCTATCCTCAATCGTCAGGGTCTCGTTGCCCAAACTCAGTCATAATTTTTAAAGCACTGAAATGTATAAAAGCATGGGCCGCTTTTTTGACTGCTTTTGAATTGAAGTACTTGGGCATTGATCATGCTTTAGATGCTACAAAATATCGTAATGTGGGGACCGACTTCGGCGATTTTATTAGCCACATATTGCTAATCCACTGAGCACTGTTTATATGGCTTATTATTCTAATTGACATTATTCCCAGGCTAAATCACCATAACCAAATAAACTATTCGTTGGGTGCAATACATCCCTGTGAGCTGTCTCACAATGGGGAGGGGGACTAATCATAAGGAAAATAAGAGAGGCCTTTCTTATCCCTATAATATGGTAATAGTGGGAGTTTGCTGGTATCCTATTGATCTTATTAAGTGTTTCACAACGGTTTGCAACCAACATCTATGACTGTTGGTCATTTACTGCAAGTACCTTACATGCGATCTTCAATATGATGGATATAATATACCTGGGAGAATTCGAGCATTTATTTCCAGAATTAAACCTTCGATTCCACATCCAGTCACTATTTTGTACTTGGATAGAGGACCCATATCATTTGTGATTGAAATTATGCACTCAGTCATAATAAGGTTCAAGGACGTACATCAGTACATTGATATCTAGTTGTACGTCAAACAGAATATTTTCCTCATAGATTTATTCCTATATTGTGCACTTGATATATATGTCATGATCATATCCACACAGTACACATAATAATCCTTGAAAATATCCGTTCATTTAGGATGAAAATAAGCTAGGTATACACATTTAAACAATGCTTCATGCTGATCCTATGTTACCATCATACAAGGGGAGAGTATTTAATATTAATGGTACATGGTTATTAAAATTGAGTTACTTTTACCTCATATTAGTCTTAAAATTAAGTTGACGACTCACAAGCCGCATTAATAATAGCTACAATTGTACCTAAGTATACAACCATAGATAGCCTACTATTGAATCTTGCGGAACACCAAATTAAGACCAACATGGGGTGATAGTAAGGCAGCCTTATAAAACATGTAGAATTGATTGTATGTACTGTTCACTTGTGAAACACCCCACAGGTGTTAGTACTACAATAATCATAACTACACTAGATCGGTGGCAGATATGATTCAGTTGTGCAACACCCCACTCATTCTGCTGGTGGAATCGGGTTGAGGTTCATTGTGTTGAACTTTAGAGTCGACCTGCGCAGAATGGTCCTCATAAATACATGTATAAGGCCGAACAGATCTAGGTGGTAACCAGGAGTCCCAGGGTGGAGGTTGGACAACCTGTGCTGCAGTACTCAAAGTGGAGGGCTCCGGGCTGGGATTCACAGGATCTATTTACTGTACATTTACAGCTCAGGAGGAGAGAATTACGTGACAGTGTTACCTGAACAAATATCAGGAACACCACTACTATCCTACCTAAAGTTCGCTCTTCTCTTTTTCTTATATGCTAACCGTAGTATATTGGATTGTGGGCTTACTGTAGTGATATATAGGTAAATCCCAAGTACTCCCATATTGTCGAGAACAATTAGAATTTCATTGTCTGGTCATATGAGTTTATGCTTACTTTCCTTCTACCTTCATAATTATATTATTTTAATAGTTAAATTTACATTTTGCTTGGACAGAAGCTCAGGTGTGCTCCAAATAAGCAATATTGCTCAGCGAGTAATAAATTAATTAGGGACAAACTGCATGGCCAGGGTTTTCATTGTGCAAAGTACTGACTGCCAATATTATCATCTTATCTCTCCTAGTTGTGCGGTTCATACGGTAACACGTGTGTGTTTGGTGGCAGCTGTTGAGCATACTGTATGATGCAGAGAGCTGGGGATTGGCGTCAAATACATAGACCCAATCTAATATATTGCATGTCCTACTATTTCTATTTAATGATTATATATATACTTTTCACATTTTATATCATCATACGGATTTACTCCCAGCCATGATCAACCTGTGATAAAATCAAGAATCTGAGAGGCTTTGAACATTGACAATAATAATTATTTTCTCCTCAGTATAGCTTATGACAGCGAATCTACTGTCCGAAATGAGAAGATGAACCTTACAACTAGAGCGTCTGTGGCGACCAGGACACTGTGGAAAGGCGATGTTCAGTGTAGGTTATATAACAGTTTGATGTAGTAGATGGGCAAGATGGATCAAGGTCCCGAACTAGACCGTTGGCTGCAGATGGTTCACTATACATTTGCGTAGAATACGGACAATTTAGTAGGATAAGGGCCTAGCAGACCTGGCGACCTGGGCTGTTTTTTAGGCGACCTGGCGACCTGGTACAATAATCTAAGAGATCTGGCGACTTTTGGACAGATATAACATGATTGGCTAGAAGTGACATTGTGACTTAAGAGGGGACCCCTGTGCACCCCCATATATATCCATGGCGTTTTACACACACACACACCGATTGCAAATTCCTGTCCCTATTGTAGCTTTCAAAGTATCCGCAGCAGACTGTCTATGAAGACATGGTGTATAGACATTCCTCCATATAAGGCTACAACACACTGAGCAGCTCAAACAGCAGATCACAGAGCAACTCACTCACCTGGAGAGTCTTACGGTGGGATGTCCTCGGCGACGTAAATGCCATCCTTATCTAGCTAAACCTTGGTAGTGGTAGCCGTGGACCCTTTTCAGATAAATATTGTTTGTGAAAATACAATCGAAATTCGGGGAGCAAACCAAACAGTCCTGAGGTAGCCCAATTAATTAGCGACCCAGTGAGTGAGTCTGTAGTTGATAATGCAGAGAATATGTGAGTTGAATATAACTCCCTCAAATCACTCCTTTCTACGCTGCCTCTGTGGCCAGGTAGGTCCTGTGGGATGAAACCACTGGGGCAGAGTGTGTAGTGGTGCGGGGGTGACTGCCAGGTAATCCAGAGAGCACTGACTGACCACGTTGTCAGGTAGGAGAGGGGAGGGAGTCAGACCGTATGGAGAGGGGGATCAGGCCTTGGTGGGCTGGTCGGTCGACAACAGCATCAGCATGTAGGCTACCCGGCCTCCCACCTCAGTCAGTCACTCACTCTCACCGGAGTCACTCCCTGGTGCACACAGGAGCAACTCAGTATGCAGTGACTAACCAGTCAGGTAGGTTCAAGGGGAGCTACTCACAGAGCCTGCACTCCCGTATTTCATGTGTAAAGGACAACCACCGCCTTGTCTAATACCACATCTTATGGTCTGCTCCCTGCGTGGAGCTAAGTAGCCTTCTTACTACATGTTTTGTATCTCCTCCTGGTAACATGAGCTGCTCCCCAGGCTCTCCCACCTGTCTGAGCTGCTCGTCTGTTCCTGCTGGAGCAGAGCCCGTGGAGGCTGCTGATGGGAGCAGGGGGGAGGATGGTGATAGATGTATGTTTAGATGGAGGATGTGCTCATTCTGAAGGCTCAACTTTAAAGCGAGCAGCTCAGTGCATTGGGGAAATGTAACAGACCATGACTTGTCAGTCGTCTATATTCCATCCAGGACAACTTGGTGATTACTATGGTAAAGCACATGGATATCCTAACAGGGGGGTTTCGCTGTTCAGAAAGCCGATCCATCGCATTACTAATGGATCTGTGATATAATCCTCGATATAGAAACTCAAAATGAAGGGGGAAACAACATACGACATTCTATGGCAGTATAGGTGATGTTCATTAGTGGAACATGAATTATCAATGCGAGGCACTGACAAGGCTTAAAACTACCTCGCACTAAGAGGTGGGAACTATTCACAAGGACCTAATCTGGCCACATCCCAAGTGCCACGGGTGACTGAGGATCCACCTAAATTATTTCGCACCTCTGGCTTAAAGCCATATGTACTATGTATTCCCATTATAACTTCCTCTAGGGCTATTGAGAGGAATAAATAATCATTCTTTACAGAGCGCCTGTAGGGTTGTCTATCCTATGTAAGTCGTCGTTGGGGTTTTAAGGTCGATGGTTAACACACGATGCATACATTATGAGCCGTGATCTGCGAAATGAGGACATTAGTGGAGGTTGCACTAAGCTCCCCTTTCCCAGGCCATGCCACATGCATAAATAGGCATAGTACTTGTTTGTCGAGCTGGTGATGAGAAATCAGTCTATGTCTCCTTTACGACTACATAAAACAAATAATTAGCACTTTATCTAAAAGATTGCTCCATGAAAAAGACAAGTTGTTTGTGTATACACGACATTGTACTATCTAATGCAAAAATAGTTTTTAAGATTGAATGTCAACAATGTTTACCGCGTCTCGTAGTGTCTTTTGTTAATAAAGGAGTTCTATGTGGACTCATTGAAAGCAAAAGAAAATTAATTAACTAATCATAGATTCCATACAGAGGTGTTTTCTATCACTTCTCCGTCATACACTAATACCAGCTTGATGTATTACATTAATACAACAACACAAGCTGCTGAAGGGTACACCTGCCGGAGCTCCAAGCCATCAAATATTATATATAGCATCACACTCACCCACACATATAACTCCTACGGCTAATATACACACTGCCTCACTGCAGTGTATGAGCTGTACATGAGCAGCTCATGGCTTTTCCCCCGGCGTATTCCCTTTGTCAGACATGTACCTCCTGTCACTGCGGGATTGTGGGTGGGTGCCATAGCTATGTGCATTGCACGAGACAATCTAACAGATGTTCTTCTTCCCATTGTGTTGCCATGGGAACTCAGTATACTTCTGTATGTCATTATACATACATTTCAACTAATGTTTCCTGTTTTCTTTTAATATCATCGTGTACAGTTTTGATTACAGCTGGCACAGGACAATGCACTTGTCTTTGGTCAATGGCCGGTGCACGAATGGCTCAGGTTAATGTCATCGCTCAACATCCTTTCTCGGTATCCATGACAAAGCGTATTTATCAACAAACATTGATTCAGATATCAACATCAGCCCATGATCATACATTATATTTTTGTTATCAATCAAAATGAGTTTTAAGCTTAGCAGATGGTAATAATATTGAGAACATGTAGGCCTGGTCCCACTTTCCACCGGATGGACATCCGTGCAGCAAGGTTCCCATATTGAAACCTGCTGGAGAAATGATGAATGACTATCGGTCAAACGAATCATTGGAATCGTCGGCATTTGTCAACAGTAGTCAACAATTAGTAACTGTAATCAGAGAATAATCTCTCTGTCAGACACATAGGTCGATATGATTGACCAGTCTAGGGCATCACCAGGGACATCTCTTATATCATCCTCTGATGTAACCTACACTGGGCCCCTTTAACTCTCATTTCATCAGTCTACCATAGACGCTCTGGTGTAGGGTTCAATTTCCTCATTTGGGACAGTAGATTCGCTGACCTGATATAAAATTCTATGGTTATCACGCTTTAATAATTTTATATCGAGGAAATAACTCATAAGCATAATGCAAGGAAACATACAGACGTAATTATTTTATGGAAAATACTCAATGCTTTCCAGGATCTTATATGCTATTTCTAAAACGACCAACCATCATTTTCTTTTCATCATGAATCTATTTATTTTTGACTTCATTATCTGAGCCACTTCACGGCATGGTCTATTTCGATCCCCCTTAAAAAAGTGCACCGTCTTACGACTATAAATGTCTTTGTTAGACTGTTGCAAATACCCATTAGTGCTTCGCTTCAAGTCATGACATCATGCAAGCGTCCACCCATTTTCTGCGTCTAAAACCCGCCATGGTGTGCTGAATATCTATA
Organism: Harmothoe impar; assembly: GCA_947462335.1. Lineage (NCBI taxonomy): Eukaryota > Metazoa > Annelida > Polychaeta > Phyllodocida > Polynoidae > Harmothoe > Harmothoe impar. The sequence goes on from OX381705.1 coordinate 47,799,935, forward strand.
AAGCATTGCATTGCACTTAAATAAATGTAAAGATGTCGTTATATGTGGCAGTAGACTAGATCTACACGCGGAAAGCTGGATATATGTGGGAAAGAGAAAGACGAGAGGAATCGTAGGATTATATATCACTCGACTTTTCATTTGATTAAGTTATAATTTGGTTTGTGTTTTATACCACGGTTATTCACTTTAAACACTCACGGTTATTCACTTTAATCAATCAGTGTCCTAGAACTGGATGACTGCACTGCCATGACGTCACAGGATAGCGGCCGTTTGTTTAAATCATACAAAACGGTTATTTAATGACTTATATATCACAGAAGCAAAAATGAATTGTGGTATAAAGGAAATATGTTGTATAATTTTGAGATTTGCTAATTTTTGGTGTTATTCTTATGATGTAAAGCACCATTTTCATGGTTTTGTGCCAGAGTCGCTTTCACTTGGATTGGATCTAGTTAAAGAGGGGTCATAATCTTCTTGGGATTTCCATGTGTGCAAACCTGGCTGGGCTGCTAGGTGCTGGGCTTTGCAAACCGACCCAACTTCAAATATAAACACTTGACTACATTGGAAATATTTAAATTTGTGTTCGTTTACCAGTGATTCTTTGAAATTAACATTCTAAGTAAAGTTACTATGCTATTGTGCCAAGATTTCTCTTGGAATGGATTTGGGCAAAGTGGGCTATAGGTTCAGTGGGCTTTATATGGGTTTGAAATGTGCTGCCAGGTGGGTTCATGTGTGTAAGCCCACCACTTCTGGGCTCAGGCCACCTGAATGGGATTCATCTGGGCTAGCCCTGAGCTAAAGGGGCAAGTAATGTTCTTGCAACAATCACTAGATGTCCTTGTTGACAGTGATATTATGATAAATTTATGTTCAACAGAGCCCCTACATTTTGTATTACAAGGTATTTTGATTATCAATAATTTCAGCATGGTTGGGAATAAAGTGTGTCACAGAATAGATTATTGGGATGTCATGTTATGTAACCACATTGTGCATATGAATATAGGGGAGCAAGCAGGACCCTGATAAAGACACCCATTCCCTGAATATCATAACAAAATATAGTCCTGCCACTGACTAAGCTCTCACACATATGTATAGGTTGTCATAATGACAACCTTAGGTAGTCACATGGATTGGGTAGTCAGAATGACTACCTTAAGGTTGTTGTTTCAGGTATTGTAAACTTGAAGACCTAAAGTCATCAGTAATGACAAGTCTCAACACCATTGGATAGTCATTGGGACAACCTAGGGTTTATCTGGGTGTTGGACATGGAACATTCCCTGTCATGTGCTGCCACCCAGGGTAAATTGATTGAAGTAAATTTTCTATCATGCAATATAAACTGGTGACAGAGAGCAGAGTAGTCTCTATACCTTCAAAGGCCATCATTCTCACCCATACACAACTTATTCATAACAAGTAAAGCCACTTAGTTTAATCAAGAGTAAACCAAATATGTGAAAGGGATGCCTCTCGTTAGTAGGTGAACAAATTAGAGACTATATTCATACACCATTCTCCAGAGCACTTTCCATTAGTCATTATGACAACCTAGGTTGTCATAATGACTAGGAACCTTCCTCTGGGTTTTCAGTGTATTGACCTTGGCCTTCAACCTTGGGCAATGGGAAGAGTAATTATATATTTTACAGGTGTTATCCATCCCCTTGCAAGACAACACTGGAGCAATAATACCAAAAGTCCACGTCTTTTTTCTTCTTGGGGATAGAACTGTCTATTTTCTGCATACCCAAATATATAGCTGTATTAGCATCTGAAACGGTGAATTTTGCCATATCTATACCAGTCTTTATTGACATCATGACTAAGGCTAAATTCTCATCCCACAGCTAACTAGCATCCTACATCTTTTGGCCATGACTTTTCAACTAGCGTGACCATGGCAACCAGACTTTGCATTGACTGACCACCATAATATTTATATCGCTGCTAGGGTAGGTTCACCCTAAGTCAAACTCATACCTTGAGTCAACCACTTTTGACATGAAATTACAAGTTCAGTATGCATCGGGTGACAATAAACTCCCACTGATTTAAGAATTGAAGTATTTTCCAAATATATACTGCACATGGCATCTGCATTATCACTCTTTTTCATACCACAAAATCAGTCAGAAGTACCCCTGTTTGACCTGTTTTGACAAACAGAGAATGAAAATCTCTCCACTGTTCATAGTTTTTGGTAGTTGATTTGAAGTATTTGGCCCTTTCATACACAGGTGTTGTGAGCTGGATATGTATCTAAATTACACAAATCATGACTTAATTGAGCAAAATTTATTTCCTAAATTATGTTTAGGACTGATATTGTAAGGTATACCAATTTAACCTTAAGTCAGCCATAAATTCACCTTAGTCAGCCACCTCATACCCTAAGTCAACCATGGGAATTTCTTCTCTTGAATCCCGCCTGGAATTCTCTCACGCTGAATTTTTGTCTAAGAACTATCCCCCTACCCTTGTGAATACCTCCTCTTCCCAGAATATCCTCTTCTACTAGAGGGTTAAGGATAGCAGGCCTACTTGTGTAGTGTATAGAGGGCAAGGGTGAAATGCAAAAAGAGAGGGGAAAAGGGGGTGAGGGGTCAGAGCACCCGATATATTCAATAGAACTCCATACTGCATGTCTATAATGTTATATTTAGTCCTCATTGCTCATACAAGTAATATTTGAAGAGTTTGGATGCAAAACGACATAAGATTAGGGAAAGTGAAATATAATCCTCAGACAACTTTTCCAAAATTCACTATTTTTCATATCATTAGAACCTATTCAGTATACAATCTATTATTAAAGTATAATGATTGAACACAGGGTGTCTTTACAAAAAGCACTATATGCTTCAATTCTGGGATGAAGATATGTCGTTTTGCATCCAAACTCTTCATTTACTTGTATTGATAGCTCTTAATGCAGTTGTATTCACCTGAGGTACAGTACTGACTTTGTCTTGATTATTCCATATTCTATTGTTAGTTGTAACATACTGATATATGATGCATGCATTCATGTCAGCCAATCCATTGATGAAAATCAGGAAATTACAGTTTTTTCCACATATTTCTGGTGGCTGTAAAATGGCTGACTCAAGGTGCATTTTGGCTGACTTAGGGCGAAAAGGGGCAATTCTGAGTACTCTGACAAATCATGGAATTAAATACTGTAAACTGATATATGGCATTGTAAGAGATCATGAATGTTATTCTCCAGAGCAATACCTAAAGTTTGGTTAAATTCTGAAGGATATACACAAAAAACTCTAGGAGCAATTAGACCTGAAAGGTAGCTCATGACAAAACACGGATCAGACCGGTTGAAAGTGGTGAACCTACCCTATACAAGTTCGCACACCCAAGCCTACGTTCTCTATATTTTTTCTCAGATGATTGTAAAATGCTTTTCCTCTTATAATCTGTCATTTTATTCTAGCTGGCAAGAGATCCTTTATACAAGATCCCAAATCCAACTATTATTAATGTTCTGGTGGGGTTTGATTATTTAGTATTGAACAAGGACATCAAGTGGCAGTACTGAATAGGGTCCTACCTGAAAGTCTTCCTTTGCTGATCTTACAAACAAAATCTACTATTACCTGGTATATCACTACAGATTGAGTTACCTTGGTGATGTACCAAAGTGCTGGATAGAATGCTGGAAGCATTTTATTTTTGCTGATCTATTTCTTTTAATTTAGCGCAGTTAATGGGTGGATAGTGCCAATCGGCATCACCCGTACTTACAGGGTCAATTAAAAGTGACAAAATAGATTGAGATCCTACCAGTACACTGCAATAAGAAGACTATTTGGTATAATTAGGGTTAAACGACCATCAGTAACTACCATCTGTAAAAGGATTTTCTGATATGAGTTACACAGAGAAAAGAAGTAGAATCACTGTGACTCACGACTTGATCACTTGATCCCCAGGACTCTAAAGTGACTCCCTAACATTAGCAGGACTCTATAATAACTCTATAATGACTCCTTTTCTAAGACTCCCTAATGATTAGGAGTCACTTTAGAGTCGGGGGGAGAGTTACCTCAGTGATTGAGTCCAGACTCCCATTTGGGAGTCACCGTGATACAACATATTTTCTCTGTGTACATTAACAGATTATTTTCCTGTTCTGCAAAACACTCTTGTGGTAGTATCAGCTTAACACACACTCATTGAATGATATACTCACGTTGACAGTAGAGGAGCTGTGGACACCCTGGTAATGGTTAGGTTTGGTCCAGCTCCGACAGAAGCAGTCCCCAAACGAAGCACCGCACGCCTGGAAATGAAAAGATAATACAGAACGTTATCTTTTATTTGATATCACATCTACAAATTACATACATAACCTTTCAAATTGATAGGAAAAACTCTTCAAACCAATCAACACTTTTTCGCTGTCCGTTTCCCTCTGTTTCTCATACTACAAAATCTGCTATGTTTCTACTCTGCCACTATCCATTTCTAGGCCTACTACAAGCCGACCTGTTTTATTCCCATTCTCTACTCCTCATCTGCATAGATTGGATTATCTGGGTATCATAACCAGCTCCAGTTGACTCCTCACCGAAGCATTGAACTTGGTCATCAATTCAATTTAATTCAATGAAACCTGTTTTTGTCAGTCAACCCTACTTAGAGAGCTCTCACTGTTCTCGCTCAAAAGTCTCTATCCAGGATCGCCTGCCATTGACTTTTCACGTGGGCTTTTTCCACTGTTGGCGCACGCACGGCTGCCACGTACTTGACTTGGTGATTGATACTCCAATCTACCACTAGATGGGGCCTGTGGCATGGCCCTGGCCTTGTGTCCACTAGACACTCTCTGTGGAGGGGGGAGGTGAATGTATAGATGATGCCTTAACCCTGGCAGGGATAGTCAGAGGATCCGGCACCTAATTGCAAAAGCTTTCCACGTGAGCTTGCTGTCTGCAAGGGATTTTAGCATCAAAGGCAGGGATCCTGGCAGTCTTTACTTGTGATTTTCAGCCTTTGACATGGCCATTGTCTTTCGTGCTGTTTCCCTGTGTCTCACCTCTACAGTCTGATGAATACTTTGTATAGAGACGAGAAATTGAGTATTCTTATATAGAAACACTACAGCTTAGCTCACTCTAACCAAAGGAAGAGGTGCATTCGTCAGCAACATTTTAAATATTCAGTACAAGATAGATAGGGTAGGGGCAAAAAGTGTTTCTATATTAGAATACCACTGAATAACAATAGTGTTTAAGGTACAGCTCATGACGTACAGTCAAGCGTTACCTATAAATTGTTTTTTATGGGATACCTGGGAGGTAGGATGACACACTAGGATTATATTAATCGGCAGAAGTGCTCCAAAAGGGACTCAAACACACTTAAGCTGGCCCCAGAAAAATGGACAGCCTGACTCGCTTTCCTTCTCTGTGCACATTCTCCACAGCTTCAGCGAAATGACCTGTTTGGGACCGTGAATGATAATTTTAAACTACCTAAATAGAATTATGGATACATCAGTAGTAAAACTCATTACTTGTAAGGTAGCATGTAAGGATGATACTAATAAGGCCAACAGCAAAGTGGACAATCAGCCACAAAAGTAAAGCTGGGGCTCCACTACACGATTTTTTGGGCAATTCTCACGATTCGATCATATAATATCAAAACCCCATAGCTTTCCCTTCAGAAAGAAATAACATGAGACACCCAATGCAATCAGGAAAATCTGCGGGTTTGTTTATATTTACATTTCACTATAGGTATATATGGCTGATCAGGTATAAACATAGCCCTAGAGATCGCACTGTTCAGAGAAATAAAAATCAAACCAGTTTGATATGAGATCAGGGCCCAAAAATCGGGACCTAAATCGGTATCTTAACCCCTTCCACGCGGTAAGCCAATATATTGCACAAAATTGCATTGAGTTACAAGAAACCCAGTGGTGAAGGGGTTAACCGTGTTGTATAAGCCTTGACAATTCTATTTTCCACTTGTTTATAAACATAAAAATTATTTACAAACATAAACCTATAGCAGGGTCTACAGTACCTCCCTGCTGAAGGTATGTAATTGTTATGGTATGTAGGTGAGTCAGATTCGTGAGAATAGCCCCGGTTTGTGAATAAAATCGGTTAGTGGAGCCCTACCTCATCACCTCAGGGAGATTGTCATGATATGGGCCACATCATAAGCTGGGACTCCACTAGCTGATATTTTGGGTAATTCTCACAATCCGGTCATAAGCTGGGACTCCACTAGCCAATATTTTGGGTAATTCTCACGATCCGGTCATATAGGTCTTTACAGTTTGATCAGGTCAAAACTATCTGTTATTGTGCATAAATAGGCCGATTAGAACCCTGTGAATTTGGGAGCATCAGATAAATCAAAATCAAACCAGTTTGATATATGATCGGAAGCCAAAGTCGGCCTCAGATGCAAATTCGGGCCCCAAATCGGGACATAGATCCTGTTTATATAGTCTTGGCAAGTCTAATTTCCACTTGAGCATGGAGCTTTTATAAACATGGACCTATGGCAGGGTCTAGAGTACCTCCCTACTTACAGTAAACATTATAATTATGGTTCTTTGGTTTGAGCCCGATTTGTGAAATATAACGTGTTACGGTTTGTTTATATTTACATCAGATGTGTCATATATACAATTGCATTAGGTAAAGATGGGTCTAGAGAGGTCAACATTCAGATCAATGAAAATCAAACCTGTTTGATATGAGATCGGGAGCCAAAATCAGCCTGGAATGCAAAATCGGAACCTAAATCGGGAGCTTGATCGCCTTATATTGCCTTGACAAGTCTAATTTCCACTTCTTTATAAACATAACTATTATTTATAAACACAAACCCATGGCCGGGGCTGAAGGACTTTGCTGTCTAAGGTAGATAATTGTTATGTTACATAACTGAGTTAAATTCGTGAGAATAGCTCCGATTTGAGAACAAAATCAGTTACTGGAGCCTCACCTATAGTCCTACATGTATGTATACACACATATATATACATCTATATAAATCTGCAGCACCAGCACTGCCAACATATAATCTGGAGGAACAAGGAGGAGGTGATAGCAAAGCCAGTACTGAGTGACCAGGATAACTGTACATTGAATATGGGAAATATTTACTCTAAAAAGGTTTGTAAATCAAGGGAGTTGCTATCATTCTGCTCGAAGATGTCGTTACAAAGTATCACTCAGATTTATTTCTGATGCTTGTACTTATTCTGACAGCTCTGAATCTGTATAATTATTCTATTTTTTCGAATACAGAAAAGGAAATATCTTTTATTGACACCGCTTCTATGCATATAAGGAAAATGTCATCGCGACACATGTGGCAATCAGAACATCACAGAAGAAGAACAGAGTCATATCGTCAAGCTCTTAGATAACTTGTTATGATAGCATGGAAGATCTTCTGATAGCTAGTCAATCAGTGGCCATTCCGAAGCAGCTAGCCCCAGCCTAAGAGGATTTATTGAGGTGGGGTGCTTTGGGTTCATTTGTGAGACTTGAGTAAGGCTTTAGGCTAGTAGGCACTAACGAGGTCGGTCTAAGGTGTGTGGGTACCCAGACACCTTCGTAAATTCTACACCCATTCACACAGGTTTGGGAGTCTACACCAGGTAAATGCTTTATTGCAGTTTTGAATATAAAACGAACATTGAAGATGGTTATATCAACAGCTGAACTGTGTTTTTTACAAGGGTACAATAGATACAATTAATTTTATATGTTTTCTAAAAATTTGTACTTTTGTGGAAATGCTATTTTGACCAGATAGTAATTATATAAACTTCGCATTCTGACTGAATACCTGAATATCTACGCCTTGGAACATGCTTCCTGGTGTGTTACAGTTAGAATTTGATAGGAAAGTCATGGATTACTGCAGGTGGTCCCTATAAATCCTTTTTCGTCCGAGGATTACTGCAGGTGGTCCCTATAAATCCTTTTTCGTCCGATGATAGCTGTTTTGCGTGATAAGGCAATTTTAATGGAAAGGGCCTGAGAGATGATTTGTAGAATAAGGAAAATGTCGTAGGATAGCTTGATCAAAAGCCACAACCTACAAACCTTCAACCTTAACATCTATAGCCTATATTATTTGAATGATTATGAACGGACTAAAATAAGCAATAATCCATATTCATGATTTATTTATTTCAGGTTTGGTGGGATGCATTTATGAATCAATGAGATTTGTCAATAAACATATCAAAGAGAAGGACTGGCGTAGGTCTTTGGATGGATAGAATGTCCTGTAAATGATATCGTACCACGATCAGCAGTCTCGTCGTATACGACAAATTCAAAGATAAATTTTCAAATGAGATTTGCCTGGTTTTACCTGCACAGGTGAGTTCGTAATACTAGTCTAGTAGCTGTGAGAAGGGCATTTCAATTGAGCTGGAATCATGTAGTAGCTCATCCTTCTCAGATTATTTTTGAATCTTGACCCATTTCACAGATAATCTATAGGCTTAAGAGGTTAGTCAGTAGCGGATATATCCCAGGTTCGTCATAGGCACATTAATCAAAATGACAAACTCATATTCAAAAAACGATTAGGTCAAAACTAATGCCTTAGTCAAAATGACTAACCCTAATATGCCTTAAAATGAAAAGACTAAGGTGGGTTAGTCAGTTTGATTAACCTGATGACAGCATTGACTAACATAGGTTTGGCATATTTGGAGCCAAATTATAACTAAGTGTCTCTCAGTCATTTTCTGGCTCCCTATAAGACCAATATGGGCTAGTTAATGCTGTCAGGTTAGTCAAATTGACTAACCTACCTTAGTCTTTTATGTATATTAAGGTTAGTCGTTTTGACTAAGGCATTTGATTTGCCTTAGCCAATTTTGAATGTAAGTTTTTCATCTTGACTAATGACGGATGAATACCCTTATGACGAACCTGGGATAGCCACTACTGACTAACCTCTTAAACTTGTGGATTTTCAGTGTTAATTAATCATAGTGCACAGTTGATCATGATGCAGAAGCTGTCATCTGAACGTTTTATTCTCAAAATGGAATGGAAATGATCTATGACATTTATTCTGTAAAGAAATGTCATGACGACACCTCTTGTAATCGTAATATCACCTATCACAGAAATAACAGCTATCAGCTGTGTTTTAGATATTTTGCTGTGATAGCTTCGAAGATTTTCTGATAGTGCTAGTTAATCTGTGGAGTTCTATCTGAAGCAGATCCCCCAGCTTCAGAGGATTTATTGGGGTGGTCGTGCCTTGGGTCCATTTGCAAGACTTAAAGGCTGGCTTTAGTCGTCAGCCGTAGGCACTAACTCTTGAGAAGGCCCCAAGAAGGCCACTAGAAGGTGTGGATGTCCAGACACATTGATAAATTATATGCTGTTCAGACCTATCAGGCGATAGTTTTATGTTGGTTCGTGACATCAGCTTTCTGCCTCTTTCCTTAGCGTTTATAATATACAGTTAATCCCAATGCATATTGTGCCAGGAATATTGATATAAACGGAATCATGCAGATTTGTAACTTCATCATATCCATACACTATAATTACATGTAGCCTACCTGCGATTTACTTGGGACTCCTATATTACACACATTGCTGACATATAGAACTTAATATATACATTCTATTTGACCGTTTAGGAGAGTATCAGAGAATGTTATCCTCACAGTAGACAGTATTTCCACCACAGCAGAGAGATTCAGGGCAGACGACATTGACATTGCTGCAGACATTTAGGGATACTAGATACATAATAGATACTTCTGACAGCAGATGACATTTTCATTGGAGCAGACGACATTTGGGGGACAATGTGACAGAGAATTCTGTACCACCCTAATAGCGGGGTGTCAAGCTCAGACATCGTATTTCTCCACATATGAATTCCTGTAGCTTCATTATATATTACAATGACCCCCACGTCTCGACATTATTCAAGTACATGTAGGCCTATATTGCAATGAAAATGTCCCGTTTTACTCATATTCGAATTGTAATGATAACATGACTGTGAGCACGTGAAAAGCGATATCTGGGTGGTGCGTGGAGGGGGAGTGGTGATTATAAATCATGTCACGATCTTTGAAATGAGATAACTTGAGCTAAGATTTAAAAATCATATCAATTTAAAAATCATATCTATAAATAAAATACACATTACAAACTCTGATTCCAGGTTTGTTTGTTTTTTAACCCATCGTAAGCCAGACATGAATATCATAGCTGTCTGTGTCGTCGTTATTCGTTTCTGCTGGAGATAAAGAAGTATTATTCACTCGGCCCCTTTCCCCTTAGTTTGTTGTCACTTTCTTGGATAGACTTGTTGGGTACCTCGACCGGACGGGGGGCACATGCGTCCAATAAATGATGAACGGAATGTTCCTCACATGCTGCCTAGATTATAATACCAGATCTATGGTGTTATGACCATGTTTTGTCATGTCATTTAATTCTCGATGCAATTATTGCTCTGCACTACTCCATCGGAAGCTTACCATTCGATTCAGCCGTCTTGTGGGTGTAAAATGGTATATCTGTCTGAAAGCTTGATTGGTAGTCTACTGAATTGTAGACTGGGTAGAATCTCAGTGGTGCCAAGCCAAATATCCAGGGAGGACATGGGTCCACTGGTGCCAAGCAGACCAATTGATTAAAGGACTCACAAGAAGCATGTTTTTGAGATGGTCTCAGAACACCGAGATATGGAAGCCATGGACCAGAAAGATTCGTCGTGAATACACATATTGAACCATATTATAAATATATAGGGGAAATAAATGGCAGATAGATGGGGAGAAGAACACAATAGTATACCCTCCAGGAACATGGCGAGGCCGGCAAGAGCCTGGACATTGGGTTCTGTGTGAGTCTTATAGCTGTGGTGTTGATGAAATCCTTATCTCATGTCTCAAAGTGTCATGGATATAATGACACCTATGGGAATGAGGCGGACCTCCTCTTTTATGCCATGGTGAATACGGCCTTTCAATGTTAAAGCAACGGGATCGAGGGTCGTATGCGAGTTAAATAACTCTTGGGCATATTTCATGCTCTGCCCGTATTGCACGCTCCCGGGGGTCATGTGACCTTGCGTAACTCAAAATTGCAATTCCGCGAGGTAAATAAAGTGCTGCACGTATCTAAAGTCAGTATTTGACAAGTATTTAGAGTAAATACCCTCAAATAGACAGGTGTCTGTCCTGTACTGCACTAGGCCTGCGGTCAGCGTGCAGTACGGGACAGGCGCCTCTCGCGTAGTAACCACTAACTCGGTCACTTTAGCGTGCAGCTCTGTCTTTGTAGATGTTAATTAATGGAAATGCTACTGTTCAACACAAATTTAAAATCCGTTTTAGGCAGCCAAATGATAATAAATCCACAAACGTACTCGTCCACAATACAACTTTTGTTTATCAGACTCCTTTATGAAGGGTGTAGTAATGTTGTCAGCCTCGCCCTGCGGGCTTTGCTGATAATATCACTACACCCTTCATAAAGGAGTCTGATAAAAATAGTTGTATTTGGGACTCGTATGGTAGTGTGTATTTCTCAAGGACAAAGGAAGAGCACTATCTCAACGAAAGCTGTGACAGGTAGTATTCATGTAGGGAATGCTATGCGGAAACACCTTTGGAATCGTGCACTCTTGAGAAACAGCCCCAAGGAGAAGGACAACTTACTTCTTGGCAAGGATCTAAAGCTTTCGAAATGTCATTATTGAGATGTGTCACTGAAGCTCTTGATCTCTGTGAGAAGAGGCATTTAGTTCTAGAAGAACTACATGATATCCTTATGAAATGGGCATCTAATCTAACATAAAAACGTTATCTTACGTCAGAATGACGTTTCAAAACTGTATTTAACGTTATGCCATAGTATGGAACCTTAGTGAAACGTTATATAACGTTATAAAGTGTTGTAAGCGTTTTTTGTCTACTGGGATGTCAGTGTAAGGTACAGGCATGATATTTCAATTTGCCAAATGGATCTATATCACAAAGCCACAGTGCACGCGTGGTTGTGGTTGATATGTGTATCTTGTTGATACCATTCTCTCTTGACGTCATGTTCTAGGCATCTTTTATATTACTAGCCATTATCTAATATCTTTAAATGAGAACTGACTAATATCCTTAGTGACATCAGTCTCGGGTGTTCTGACGCAGGTTCTCCCAGTATGAGATACCAGAAATAATTACTAAGCACATTATGGTATAATGTAATCAAGGGTAAGCTGTTCATTTATCACATCAACTGTGCTATCATTTAATCACAAACTAAAATAATAACGTGTATGAATATCAATAGGGAACATGATATGTAACTATGTCATTCTTCTAAAATTATTATTTTAATTTGCAATCAGGTAATTTTATAATTCCGATTCGATTATCTGTGTGTATTTTCGAGTATTAATGGACGCTTAATTGAGTTTTATCAGCAATGTGGTTTCCACAATACAATCTTAGTGTTTAACGCCCATTTATTTCTATACAAATTAGATTAATTAAATTTGAATTCAGAAGTCATCATCCACCGTCGAACTTTTATCATAAATGTATTATTGTAAATATTGCTACTGTATTTATGCATCTTCGGGCTACACACCTTCTTATCAAGTGTCTACTGCATCTAAGGGTCAGCCTTAAATAGATTAGAGGCCCGTGCTTATCTTCTCTTATGTTGTTTTAACTAAGGGATACATAACAAACAGGCTGGGTATAGTGTAATCCTTTTAAAGTATCATTCATTTAGATTATGATAATTTGCATAAATGTTTTCCTAGGAATAGATGTGAACACTGTAGTGGATCAAATAAGCAGAAAATATACCCTATTATAGAACTATAATACAATGTATACATGTTACCATTGTATTGGCTGTCACCTATCCAGCTGTTCACATTCATCGCTGAATTGGCAGTTATGTAAATACATGTAAATAGCTAAACATGACTAGGCAAAGATGATGACAACGATTTGATACTTTAAGTCTCAAAAGAGATACATGAGGCGGCAATAGGGGATAAAAGGAAGAGACGGAAGAAGGCTGTCTCATTATGGCGGACCCTAAAGACCTACTAGGACTTCCATGGAGGCATACAGTCGCCGAAAATAACGTCAATCTCCATTTACTACTCACCATCCCACAACTAAGTATTAGTGCCGACAACCACCTTCAAACTGGTCTTTAACCACAGCTATGGCTATACTTATGTGTTTCACAAGGGAGTGTACTGTCTAGACTTAAAGTGGCATTCCCACCGAGCGTGGCCCATTTTCTGGTACTGTTCTAGTCTACTATGTGGTTAAGTGTGAGTGGTGATATTTGCCCTTTTAATACCTTCATTCAACTATTCCTCATTTGCATTAGGTGTGTGTGTGGGGGGGGGGGGATGCTAGCCAATGAGGAAATGTAGAATCCTCTGTAACATCACGTTCTATTTTAGAGAGAGGACATGGGTTCACTGGTGCCAAGCAGACCAGTTGATTAAAAGACCACCCAGAAACATGTTTCTGTCATGGTCTAAAGAATTAGTATAGATGGGAGCCATAGACTCATAGTCGAGAATGACCGTTCGTGTACGTACTAGAACTAGCTATAAATGAGTTACTTCTTTAAAGAAGATTTTGCAATGCTTATCTGACAAGTATAGTTCAGGTACTTCATTCGAATCCATCCACATTGTCTGGTTGACAGTTTTAACGTGTCATGTCTGATGTAACACCAGCAGGTCATAATAAAATTCAATGCCTGGTGTTCAAGACCTACCACTTGAGCTGAGGCGTGTACGATGGACAGGGGAGGGGCATATCTAGAGGAGGGGAGCTACTGATTTCGAATTCAGTGCATGCCCCCGAAAAAGCTCGAAGCTTGAGGGAATCAATCCACCACCTTGGCTTAGCAAGATGAGTATTATCAGGGCAGGAGTTGCCATGAGGTTTAATTAGCAAAAGCGTGTCAACCTACAACGTCACAATTGCTGTGACTGCATGCCACATCACATCCAATATGCAACATGAATCGATTGCTTAACTTCTTATTGACGTCATAGTATTAATCATACTCTGATACTTTAGTAGCCAATATAGTAGGCATCCTTAGTATCCAATATTTGATACCTATCTAACGTGTCCTGCTTGAAAATGCAAGAGCGGCATGCTATACAAAGATACAGTTGTGTAATGATTAGATCACGAACTGGAGGTGTAGTTTAGATATACCTATCATAAATGAGATATTTAAGAGAAAAGACCCCTCCGGAGGGAGGTTGTTAATTAAGATTAAAAGTATCTTTAAAATGATCTACCATGAGCTAAATATGATTCCTGGTAGTTTTATGGGAATTGCTTTACAAACATTAGTTCATATCACTAAGTGAAAATGGTAAATAAGCTCTAAATGCATCGTATCCCATTAAAGATAGTGATAATTATGAAAAAAAAGCTTTCATTTATGCCACTCAAGAAAAACCTTGTTTCTCATCACCAAGCACCAAAAGAATGCGTTAAGGTGTTCTCTGTTTTTCTCTTTTTTTTTTACGCAGGGGCCAAACAAAACATATGGTGAAATATAGACTTTTCATAAACGAAATTCCATTTTAGTCCAAAACTTGGGGAAATGTTATTGCTAGCCAACTGTATTTCTGACAGTAAAAGCTTCAATTTGATACCAAATATGCCAATATTTATCAATTTTTATCATGTTTTTAACCTTTAAAAAACGCAAAAAAAAATAAGGTTTTCCTCAAAATCTGAATTCTATGACGCGTGGCGTGATGAGAAACGAGTTTTTTTGAGTGGCCTTAGAAAAGGGATCTTTTCCCTAGATGGGTCACAGTTATTGATTTATGTTTATACCAGCTCCTATTAGTGTTTGATCAGTGCTGATGATCAGGTTTGATGCTGATGTAATAAGCATAATGGAAGCATAATGTCATCATAATTCATTATCGTTATATTGAATCACTGGTACTACCTCCATTACAGGAAAGATACTCGTAGACAAAGATAAGAAGGCAATCCTGATAGAAATGTCCATCTACCATTCCTTCTGAGGTGAGGTTGTTGCAAGAAACGCTACGTTTTCCTGTGGTGCAAGGAACTCCTTACAAATCGTCATCCTGATATTTCTCCTGAAACCTAGATGAATATAACTAGAGATGCTAGGCAGCCAGAGCAACAGCTAATTTGATGATGGAAATGGAGAATTATTTCTTTTAGATTGATATGAGCAACATCATCAGAGCGCCAACTAACAGTCTGTCTGTTCCGCAGATTAATACATCACACTATAAGAACATTAAAGCCAGCAGCTCTATATGGCTCAGTCTCATGAGTTTGTAACAGTTCAAACGTCTTTGACCGGTGGCGTCTTTGACCGGTGGCATCTTTGACCGGTGGCGTCTTTGACCGGGTATGTGATTAAAATGAAGAAAAAAGTAGTATATAGTAAAGAAATTTAAGCTTCAACTTCTTCATGTAATAAACAGTCTATGGTTGTTTTACCCAATTAAAAAAAATAATTTTAATGCACATATTAAGGGTTCCTTTTGGGCTTTTTTTCTTCAGCCGGTCAAAGACGTCACCGGTCAAAGACGACGCCGGTCAAAGACGTTTCCACTGTTACAAACTCATGAGACTGAGCCAGTAACATAAATATATAAAATATATCAATTTTAAATAATGCCTCGAAATGATGTGTTATAACATATTATACAATAAATTTACCCATTTCTTTACTATGCACTACTTTTTTCTTCATTTTAATCACATACCCGGTCAAAGACGCCACCGGTCAAAGACGCCACCGGTCAAAGACGTTTGAACTGCTACAAACTCATGAGACTGAGCCATATAAGGACCCCATATTAGCTCTATTTTGTGGAGATACAACCCCTCAGCTACATCCCTATAGGCGTTGACAATCCATTATATGGTTATAAAAAACGTATATATGTCTTACTCTCAACAAATCCCATTATCTCAACCCTAGGCAGTGGTGTCCTATTGCTAGGCAGCATGTCATTGGGGACATTACCATGAAGACTGGGACGGCCACATAGACAACTAGGAGCTATATTATTATGTTCAGCAAGTGTAGCATCTGCTTTGCACCTGGACGATAGATAAGAAGATACACAACCGAGAAAGTCCGCACTATATTATCTATGTATAGCATCCTTACAACAGTTACACGAAATGGAATGCATCGAACAGACCGTTGTCTTTTTGACAACGAAGACGGGTTTACGTTTTATAGAACTTTGATATGATATCGATGCTTTTTTGTGGCAGGAAGTTGCGATCGTTATGTTCTGCGGCTCGCGTTTAAATACTCGATCAGCTGTGATTGCCAACATTGCTTTCTTGGATAAGATAGGGGCGTGATAATGTATTATCATAATTATACATGTCTTATATATGTCGGGGCCCATAGCAAATTGGGGTACTAGGAATAGTGGCTGGGGTGATGGCGGAGGGCTGTGAGGTCGTGAGTAGTAAATAGAGAGTGGCGTTAGTTCCGGGGACTGCCTACTGGGGAAGTCCTAGTAGGTCATGCTGTCAGTAGGGGTCGCCCGCACAGCCTGAGATAGGGACTAACCCCTCACCACCGGACAGTGACTTCTCGCTGCGAGGACACTCAGACATCACTACTGTCTCGTTGTGTGAGGCTGTCTGCAAGTAGTATGTAAGGTTTTAAGGGTGATCATTAATGTGATTTGAGCAAAACTACCGTGAGTACCATTATGTAGTAAGTCCCTCAGGGGCTGGAGGATAATATTAGTCTGCAGAATTGTATTGATATATAATAACCCTATGAATGGGTTTATTCACTTTTTTATGCCGAAGTGGTGGCGTAGCCACCTGGTGGTGCCGCCAGGCACCACCAGAACGAGGTATATGATGTTTGCACTTTGCCAGAAGTCAGAACGGGCGCCGCCATCTTGGATTGTGCCGCCATCTTGGATTAAGGTGTCACAACACAAATTTATGCTATGTGATAACAATAATATAAATCAACCTTTGATAGTTCCTGAGGTTGATTATAATCATACCTACCCCTCCTAATATGGACCCAAGGAATTCAATGGTTCTATCGGTTTGTTGCATATACAGCTGGTTGCCTAGCGACAGCTATTCTAATTGTTTATCTGCCTAGCAACACACATTTCCATGGTCCTGAAGTTGATTATAATCATACCTACCCCCCCTAATATGGACGCAAGGAATTCAATGGTTCTATCTATTTGTTGCTAATACAGCTGGTTGCCTAGCAACAGCTATTCTAATTGTTTATCTGCCTAGCAACACACATTTCCATGGTCCTGAAGTTGATTATAATCATACCTACCCCCCCTAATATGGACGCAAGGAATTCAATGGTTCCATCTATTTGTTGCTAATACAGCTGGTTGCCTAGCAACAGCTATTCTAATTGTTTATCTGCTTAGCAACACACATTTCCATGGTCCTGAAGTTGATTATAATCATACCTACCCCCCTAATACGGACCCAAGGAATTCAATGGCTCTATCGGTTTGTTGCTAATACAGCTGGTTGCCTAGCAATGGCTATTCTAATTGTTTATCTGCCTAGCAACACACATTTCAATGATCCTAAGGTTGATTATAATCATACCTACCCCCTCTAATATGGACCCCAGGAATTCAATGGCTCTATCCGTTTGTTGCTAATACAGCTGGTTGCCTAGCAACGGCTATTCTAATTGTTTATCTGCCTAGCAACACACATTTCCATGTTCCTGAGGTTGATTATAATCATACCTACCCCCCCTAATATGGACGCAAGGAATTATATGGTTCTATCCATTTGTTGCTTTTACAACTGGTTGCCTAGCAACGGCTATTTTAATTGTTTATCTGCCTAGCAACACACATTTCAATGGTCCTGAGGTTGATTATAATCATACATACCCCCCCTAATATGGACCCAAGGAATTCAATGGTTCTATCCGTTTGTTGCTAATACAGCTGGTTGCCTAGCAACGGCTATTCTAATTGTTTATCTGCCTAGCAACACACATTTCCATGGTCCTGAGGGTGATTATAATCATACCTACCTACCCTCCCTAATATGGACCCAAGAAATTCAATGATTCTATTGGTTTGTTGCTAATACAGCTGGTTGCCTAGCAATGGCTATTCTAATTGTTTATCTGCCTAGCAACACACATTTCCATGGTCCTGAAGTTGATTATAATCATACCTACCCCCCTAATATGGACCCAAGAAATTCAATGGTTCTATCTATTTGTTGCTAATACAGCTGGTTGCCTGCAACGGCTATTCTAATTGTTTATCTGCCTAGCAACACACATTTCCTTACCCCCTAACATGGGCCCAAGGAATTCATACGAAATGCCATATTTGAAGTAATATCATCCTTCCCCCTGATAACCCCTTCCCGGCCCTGCTTTTTTGGTGTCTCGAACGGGTTCCCTTCAAACATACCAACCATCTAGACATTATGTTTCTTCAAATGCAAGAATTGTGGTTGTTGCCGCGTATAAAAATGCCTGAGGCATTTTTTTACGCGGCAACAACCGCAATTCTTGTTTTTGTATATTTCATGTAGTCTCAGTGAATATTTTGAAGACAGTGGTCATGGAACATTCGCTGAGCTGAATAAGCTCCTTTTCATGTCCACTATAAAGAAGAATAAACCGGACTGGTAGGCCTATTGTCTTTTACCATCCCATACTCAAAAGAAACATGAGCCAAGCTTGTCTGATAAACTGTGGTTGTTTTTGCTTATAATTTGAATATTATATTATAGTCTCTATTATCTCACCTGTTTCCGTCCTGTCGATGTCACCGTTTAGGTACTAATAGGTGGCAGCTATTCAAATCGCTAATGACGAACTTGAGGCGTATTTCTTTGAATCTCCATACATATATAATATATTTTACAGAAACCACATGTATGAATTGTTAATTACGATTGTGAGAATCTATAATGCATGTAGTAAGGCTATCGACTGAGATCTTCTGACGACTCTTGACCTGATTATTAATATCCGAAACTAAGTAATTACACCATGACCTGTACATACCTGTCAAACAATATGATTCTAAGAAATCAAGATAAACAAGTATATGCCTTGTCACCAAGAACCGAGAAGTATTATTTGACGTGCCACACCTTCACCATTGACCGCCATGTGACCCACTCGATATATAGGAGAATGCTTGAGAATTGCCGGTTTAATATTCCACCACTGTTAATAATCAACAGGCATAAATAGCTCCAAAATAATATACATTTTACTCTATAATATTGTCCTCAAACTTAGGTTGAATCAACGTTAATGGCTACTGTGCTGTGGATACATAATGCAAACTATTGAAACGGGTCATATTTCCCGTGGATTGATTAGCATAACAGTTAACGGTATCAATGTCGTTTTGTGCGAAGTATGCAAAAAGTTTACTTATTTGGCCCTTCTCTTGATTAGCATGATACAGCCGAACTGTGTCACGTTGCTTCTGTCAAAACATATATCAAATTTGCTGATTTCCAGTAGATTTCAACTCAAGGGAAAAGTTTCTCCCGCCATATGTGGAGTTTGATGTTATAACACAGAACCATGTTTCTTAGCATGTTTCTCTCCCACTCATTATGGATAATTCCCATGTATCCCCCTCCCTTCCTCTCCCTCCGACTCCTGCCTTCTTCGCCATATCAATCCTTGCTTTATCAGCGTCTATTCATTCACGGTATCTTGGGGCGACGGCCTGGGGTAAAGGCAGACATTACAACAGGAGCCACTTCTGTAAAGGTCGGCATCGTCGTTAGTCCGTACTCAAGGAGGAAGGTGGGGAGGAGGGCTCTTATCTGTATCTAGGTCCTATGAGTATGGGGTCACCTCTGCATGTATGATTTGGGAAGTGGGCTCGATAGCTTACTCTCTCAATGGTATAAGCAGGTATATAACACCGCGGATTTAGAGGTATTGTTATGTTGGTTTGGGATGTGCAAATTATAAGGACATCGGCAGTGCAGCTGCTCGACTCCTTACGCTCGGATAAAGACCAAACAAAATGGCCTTTTCAATGGGTTTGAACTATAACAATGTGTTATAGTAACTGTAACAATGTGTTCAATGGAGCGCTTAATAAGTCCACAAGCAAGTCCACAGGCAGATTATTATATGAGGTATGCTTTAATGCAGAGCTCCTCATAGTATATCATTTTATATCGGTTATTTCGTTGTAGGTGTTTACAACATTAACTTTGGCAATGTATGTTAATCACTCTAAGCTGTACCCTATTTCCCCGAACATCGATCCCCCACGTTATAATGAAGACTTTACCAATGGCCGCACCAGCTCATTCAATAATGACAACCTAATTTCCCCTCTGGCTGGATCCACTCATCTGTTATTCACCCTTATCGTAGTAGGTCACTATAGCACCATCCTGTGTACCTCTCTCCTATACCACCCGGCCAACATCACCCAGGCCATAATGTTTTTATTTTTCAAAGACGTTTCAGGTTACCTGGCCCTATTTAGGAGAATAAAACCGACCCTATAAACCTTTATCCAATATTTCACTTATCAAAACATGCTATCATGAGGTAATTTTGAGGTCTCTGCCAAAAAATAATGGAAAAAATAATCTGACCTGGCCAGCCTAGATTATTCAGGTCCTAATGTAAGCTGAGACGCACCTTTTCTGGCTGGCTCGTCATCCCCACCTTCACCCCCTACCTCCAGGCACCCAGCCCATTGCTAATAGAGCAAATGCGTGCTTTTCCCAATTCAAATTATTTTCCATCAGAGGCACTCGTTCGCCAACGCCAGCAGCAAGTGACCGGAAGAAGTGCTGACAGGGCATATTGTCTGATGGCCAGTTATATCCTATCTGATGCAATATGCAATGCTACCCCCATCCGTGCCAGTGTTTCATGGGTGGGAATCAGGCTCAGCTGACCATTGATCAAGCTTTGCCAATTGCTACACAATGATGTACCGTGTGTCGTGACATTATTGAGACTCGACTATAGTTGGTGTTGGGAATTTTCAGTATTATAAATTGGGTGAGTTCTATACCATTGGTCTGATGGAATAGATTAGCCTGCATTGCCAATTATGCATATCATACATTATGAGTATTATTTCACCTAATAATCATGTGCTTTGCCTATCTTTCCACCATATGGTATGGACATGTAATTTGATGTATATCCATTATATTATCTAAAATTGAAATATGATATTATGATAAGGTCTTCTATAAATATACGGTTCCCTAGATGCCACATGTTTCCAGATATAGAAAGATTAATCAGGAGATTCATATATATTACCCACTTTAGTTTCCCCTACAATTAACAGCATAGTCCTCTCAGTAAGTATTAAGTACTGTCTGCAATCAGGTCCCGAGGGATGACGAGTTGATGTGAATGTGGGTCTAGGCCAGCTGGGTCAGAACAGCTATAAAGATAGACTAGAGTGGACTCTGTTGCTGCACCCTCCAATCAGAAGTAGCTGACTCCTTTCATTTTCAGCACCATTTGAGGTGACATTCCCTTGCACTCAAAGCTGCCTGCTGGGGTCCTTCTAACTCGACATTTGTTGATGGTTAGCGTATTCCCCTGGGTGATTCCATGTCCACTTTCCGTAGTCCTTTTTTGCTGAACGTGGGTGGGTCTATACCACATACATGGCTATCTGTATGTTTTATTTAAAGGTATGGAGAGGCATCCAGGAATAGGTCTCGCTTGTCTTTTTTTCTGAATTATGGGGCATTCCAGTCTGATCTATACACAAGAAGGAATGAACTGAACCAGTTGCGACATTCACATACCCATAGCTTATCCCTTGACTGCATACCTAGCATGTTCCTGAAACGAAATGGGTTCAGTATATATATGGATGCATTCTATATGTGCCTATGTACTTCTAGTGCTGGGACCACAATGTTTTAGCAATTAGGAACTAAACGGACAGAATTGCAATGGGTGAGAGGGCATGATCGCAAATATTAAAAATCCATGTCTAGATAATATTTTAAAGCAACATGCAGGCTTGCTAATGCGCATGAAGGTCTACACAAATTGAGGATTGATAGATCCAAATGATATCTGTCAATAATTACTAATAGCTATAGTCTAACCCGCACAATAAGGCGTAGGATGCAGCTAGTCTACCCCCCCCCCCCCCACACACACACACACTAAGGTGTAGAATGCAGCTAGTCTACCCTCCATAATAAGGTGTAGAATGCAGCTGGTCTCCCCTCCACAATAGTGTGTGGAATGCAGCTATTCTATCCCCCCCCCCCCACAACACATTGGATTCAGCTATTCTATTTTCCACAATAATGTGTGCAATGCAGCAAGTCTACCCTCGGCAAGAGTGTATGGGATGCAGCAAGTCTACCCTCCACAACAGTATGTGGGATGCAGCAAGTCTATCATCCAGTCTTGCCAGACACTCTTTGAAACGGGATCAGCCAACGCTAGACTCTCTCCAAATAGAGTAATTCTGACGACATCACAAAGAAGGTCAGTCTAAGACATTAGTTATGTATAACTCAAATTCCTACACGAGTATGTGCCAGTTTTTCCAAAAGAATCAAAGCTGAACAGATAACGACTTAGCCTTGACAGTTGAGATTTTCTCTAAGCAGCTCCAGCAAATGTCATAATGGACACTGAGCTATTTAGAGCCGATGCCAAGGAGTAAAAATGTAACTTTTCTATTATCTCCTGTTCGACCATACCAGCCAATTATTTTGAATGAATTCCTGGCTCAGAGATGAAACCATCTTATTATCGATCCATAATATCTTTAGAAACTAGATATGTTTGCATGTTTGCTGTGCTATTCGTGTACAGAAGAGTTGCAAACCAGGATCAGTGAGTGACTGAGCAGCTCATATCAACTTCCCATTTACTCCCAAGGCTCTAATTATCTGCCTCACTGTACCTGGTGACAACCCCCTCTCCTCCCATGGGCCGATGGTCACCCCATAACATTGAGCACCTCATTGCCCCCGAGCTGCCTAACCCGAGCTACTCCGTCCCTAATATAGGCAACACTCATCATGTGCTTTTCAGTCACTGCAAAGTCCTAGCAACGGTTAGGATATGGAAAACCCGATGGGAGGGGCAGATGAATTACATTTAGACTATTCATGATTATTAGATAAAGGGCATTGATTTACTGTATTGCCCTATGTTTGCATTAATTGGCACATAATGGCAGTGGCAATAATTCTAATGTGTATGGCAGATATGGCTCACGCTATTTACCTTCTGGTAAAAGTACAGTTATTTGTATGATTTGGTTTGGCATTGAGACCCTCATTGTCAGGCAACAACAGCTGAAGGTAATTACCTGATTGGGTTAGTAAATGGTCGAGGATGTGTTTCCTTTAATTCATTAATAGGAAAATGACCCCGTGGCACGCATATTAGCTTTGTCGGCCACATCGCGCTTTACAAAACAAGGTAGAGGTATCTGGCCAATATACATTTTGTAGTCCTTTCCTAGGATATTAAAACAAAAACTTATGGATTTTCTTAACTTTCTTCGTTTACATATCATAGTTCTTCCTGATGCAAGGGTAAATCTGACTCTCTTAAGATAATAACCAGAGACATCTGGGCAGGCTTTTTGGGAAATTTCATCTTCAAGTTGAAGTATAAAAGTACCCGGTAGCTTTCAAAATGTCCTCCTTTATAAAATTTGATATTAAAGGACGGTTAACAAGGCTAATAGACACAAATATTGAATGCTAGATTCCTACTAAGAAATAATAGAAAACATTGTCAAACTGTTAACTCATACATTGTTATAACATCATCATCATCATCATCATCATTGGAGAAGGAACATGGCCGACACCGGACGCACCTGCTAGGACCGGCTCCCAACTTTGCTTGCTCTCATGTTTACATGATGCCAGAAGGACCTGGAATCGTGCATATCTAGGATATAAAGTTGTTGTGCATCGATGGATCCCACCTTTGAGAGGATCCCGGAGTCAATAGTTGTAGAAATCACAATTATACTCACTCACGCTGGCGCATACTACGCTTCACTGCCCGGCACAGGGACGCACAGGTGTACACAGTACTATTATACAGGTGTGGGTACACTCTCATGCAACACGGAGTAAGTGACAGCAGTGTGACTGGGACCAGCTGTCAGGTAAACATGCCCTCAGGTCAAGACAACGCCAGGCGCTCAGCAAGGATTAATCTCCCTGCTTCTTCACAAGATCCACGTACAGCTGTACACCATGGAGATGCCCCGGAGAAACTGAGGAAACCTGGACGCCCGAGGAAACAACACTCTGAGCAGCTGATCTACAAGGCACCAACTTCGGGCGCTAGGAAAAGAGTAGCAAGTAGTTCACCACCCACAGGTAATATGAATACACATCATAAACCTAGTACCAAAAAGGCAAAAGGCAACCACCCTAAACAGCAACACTCTTCTGTCCCGGTAACTTACATTAATAAGGACCTACAAGAGTGTACACTATCAGAATTTGAAGAGGACAGCCAGGATGAGAGCCAAGGGGAAATAGAGATCGAGGAAGGGTTAGATCTATCTTGGGAATACACAGACGAGGCAACTGGTTCTGAAGTATGTGACGACCCCAGAGAAGAAGGAGTGGTAACCAAGAGTTTCATGCTCAATCTCATAAATGGCCTAGGTGTATCTTTCAATAAGAAATTAACGAAAATACACAAAGTTGTATCCAGCTCACATAAACACCTTAGCAACAGAATGGGTGTCATGGAAACCGCCCATCAAGAATCGGTCCGTACCACTAAAAAAGATGTAGCAGGCCTAAAGTTGTTAATACAAGACCATAAAGCACAGGTACAAGCAGACATGGACAAACTAAAGGAGGGTCCTGCTAGCAAACAGCCATTGATTGCCACACCTCCACCACCTCCAAGATACCAAGTCAGGGAACACCCTGATAAGGATCGACCCCCCAGACGCCAGACTGTGTTAATTGAGGGACTAGACTCTGCAGAGCATGATGATCCGTATGACAGCGCCCTGGAGCTACTCCATTTCATGAAACTCCCTACACAAAGGTCTGACCTAATCTATGCTACAAGACTGACTCGCAAATTCCCGAAACCTGGGAGTCAACCACCTCTAGTTTTAAGCTTTAGAGAGAGCTGGATGCGTGATAAATGCATGCAAACCAAGTCTGCTCTAGCTACAGATGCCGATACCAAGTATAGGGGCGTGTTCATAAATGCAGACGAGGACCCTGAAACAAGAAGAGTTAAATATGTGTTGCGTCAAATAGCCAAGCACTGCAGGACAGAGGGAATAAATGTAGTGCTAAGGGGCACTGATATTGAAATACAGAACACTCTCTATGACGGGAGACAGCCTTACAGAATACCAGATAGATATAGACCCGCCACTATCTCGATGCCTAATAGGCACCCCAGAGCACCAACCACCATACAACCAGTCTCACCACCTACACACAGAAATATAACGCCTACCAGACCGATATCACCAGAGATACCGGATCCCACCCTCTGTGATGAGCGCAGCCGCAAGGAACGCCGAATAGGCATCATGCCTCTATATCAACAAGAGACAGCCTCTGGGCTAACATTCTGTGGTTCCAAGAGTGTGTTCAGTATGATGTATCCAGTTGAGCTGAAGTTCCATGACCACACCTTCCACTGTGCAGAACAATTAATACAATGGCTGAAGTGCACAGAGACCGGGGACCAAGAATCGGCTGAGCGAGTTCTAGCCTCAACAGATGGAGTCAAGGCCAAAGAGGCTGGTGAACAGTGCATTGGAGGGAAGAAATGGAAAGAAATTAAATATGACATGATGTCTAAAGTGCAATATCTCAAGTTCAAATTCAATCAGGATGAACGTGAAGCCCTGTTAGACACTACCGGAGCCTTAATCCTAGCTGAACGGGAAGCTTACTGGGGAGGAAACGCCCCTTACAATGATACAGCTTACCAAACCGAATCATGGGACGGGAACAATGCACTAGGTACCATCCTTCAAGATCTACGAACGCAGTTACGCCTCGGGAGTCCATCAACATCGGGCGCGGGAAACCCATCTAAACCTGCGGGCGGAGAGCGCAGCGGCGTCCGTGACCCAGTTAGAGACGACCCAGTTAACGGTGACCCCGCACGGACTGACCCACTTCTCCCGGCGGAAGTAACAGCTGGCGAGGAAGACGGAAAAACATAAACAGGGAAAGTATACGCTCGACTTTCACCGGCAAGAATGTATATAATCGATGTTATTGGCGACAATAGGGTACTGGGACTATACGACCATCTCAGCCCTCAGTGCCCAGCATTGCGCAATGTAGTCGCAGTTGACAGCGGACGCCTGGAGGATATTTCTACGATGGTTAACGACACTGTAAATCCAACCACCCACGCCGACACACCGAATGCAGTGATAATAGTAGCAGGACTCTTTGAACTCCTAGACTACAAGACTACAGGTAATCTAACAGTGTGCCTCAGGAATATTCATACCGAATACACGCCCAAACTGGCAGCGGGCATATACGAAACACTTGTTGAAAATGCCTTTCAAGTAAATCCAAAAGCTAAGATAATCAGCGCCACAATATGCGGGGCCGATTTAACTGCTATGATAGGGGCGGGCACTACTCGTCACGCCCACCAGGATCTGCTAGAACACTTCATTACCGGAATCAACCACTCGCTGTTGGACCTCAATTCAAGATTCGGGGTACACACTCCATACATAGACAGGATATGCCATAGGTATCACCCAAAAAAGGGACATTATTATAAATATGATGACCTGGTGAACGGACACCTAAACTCAACAAGTGCCCATAAAAGGTGTGCTGATCTACTTGCTGCTAGTCTCCTAAAGGACAGTGCCAACTGGTAACCATTGTGCTTGTAAAGGTTATTTTATCTGATCATGCTCAATATCTTACCAAGACTGTCAGGTGTGCGGGTCACCATATTGACTCACACTGATCACAGACGCGCGACTAGTAAATATTGGGCCTATGAAGGTTATTTTATCTAAATGGGTCCAATAGTATGTTAAATATAATTGTGTGTCTTGGTTATTTTATCGACTCACACAAATTATGAACATACACACCACGCTGCTCAATGGATTGTTGCTTTGGTTATTTTATCGAAACAACTCTTCAACCAGCGAGCAGCGATATGACACCTCAACCAACCAGAGCTCCTCACCTGATCCTAGCACTGTCCTAGGAAAACTCCACAAGATCAATGATCAAGGCTAAACCCAGCTCCTGCAAAACTGTCAATGCGTGTCAACTACATCGGTGTACATAGACTATTTGTATAATGTATTTAAGTGACTTTGTGTACATACACGTATATACCGTACTATATCTCTCACTGGATACACTCCAAATGTGCCTTAATGATGATATATGAATTTACAACATGCAACATGACTGGTACATGTGCCGACGTCATACTTAGCGCGTTGTTCAAAGTTACTCAATCAGAAAGCCAAACTGTAACTACGTACTGAATGGTACATCAATGTTTGTGTGACAAAGTTACTCGTCCAAAGGACGCAAAGTATATTATCTTATAACGCAAAGTTATTTCAAAGTTACTTGACGGAATTATGACTCAGTTATGAGTCACCAACAACGGTAACAAGGTAACAAGCAAGCAAGAAACACAACCCACCAATCCATGGGCCATCACGGACAGACCTGGTACCTCACCAGCGTGTGTTCGTCCGCGTCATGGATATTGAGATGAGCAAACGTATGGGAGCCATTACTGAACCTATTTGTCACCTTACTTGGAACGCGCAGGGTGCTACTCTAACACTCACCACGCATACTTTATACACTCTCGCCCGCACAGAAACATTGCTGCACACTCGGGGCCATTACCATATCATAAATGAGAGCACCTAAATTAGGAGTGCCAATACGTTGATTATTTGCTAAAACAAGAGTGAGTTTATACTGGCATTATCATTTTATTACCAGGAACAATTGTGAACAGTCATACACTGGAATAAACATTAACACACAGAGTCGCACGAGACACGGAAAACAACATTGAGCACCTAAACTATAGGAGTGCCAATATTATATGCACATGTTATATGTACACGTTATCATTGAGTAACCCACTGCCTATCGTGTTGTAATTAGATTTATAAGGAAAAGGAGAGTGCCTGACACTATAAAGGAGCACCAATGGAACTTTGATAATTTACTGTTGACTAGGCGACAATTCACAATATCTTGAGCACCTTTTAAAAAAGGAATGCCAGGATGACGTCTGAAATAAAGGTGTCAGTCTGAGACTGTTCTTCATTAAATGTTTGTGTAATAAATGAAAGGCTCACACATAACAAGTAATGTTATTCTTCTATGCTTTATGTGTGACCCTAATGCTGTCAGCTAGCTACAGCAATACCCGGTCTGGAGACTGCCTAATCAGGCGACATTCACATCTACCCCTACGCCCTCAAAATACGAGCGCCTGGGACTTAAGCTACGCACTGAGAGACACGAATAGATTACTACCACATTCAAGGACCGGATCTGCAATACCCGTCAGTATGCACTACAGATCATTTGAATCTGTTTCTAAAGCCAAGGGGCTTATACTAGTAACACTGAATACACATAGTTTGAAAGGCAAAGTCAAACAACTTCGAAAGTTGTACAAGGGCAGTGACTACCTGTGCATTACCGAATCGTGGCTCCACCGCAACACACGCTCAACCGATGTCAGTCTACCGCATATGAAACTATACCGTAATGACAGACCAAATCCGAGAGGGATCAAAGGCGGCGGGGTGGCATGCTACGTCGACAATAGACATGCACCGTACACAACACGCTGCCCTGAACTCACTGTCACCTCCAGACATCTAGAAACAATTGGCCTGATCACCAAGACCCCAGGCCAGAGGTATAGAGTTGTCATTACAGCTTACAAACCCCCGCGGGGCAACACCAAAGAGGCGTATAAACAACTACTCGCTATGCTACAGCTACCAATGATCAGCAATAAGGAAGTATGGATTTTAGGAGACATGAACGTTAACACCCTGTACCATCACACTGTTAAGTACCGCTACCTGACCAGTTTCCTCCGCAAAGCAAAGTTGAACTACCTACAAACCGGGTATACCCACTACCACCCGAGAGGAGCGTCTATCCTCGATCATGTATACACAAATTGCGACAAAATATCCCAGAATGGGATCGTCAATGACAGCCCTAGCGACCATATGCCCGTGTATGTTATTAAGAAGCAGATGCCAACACGTAAAATGAAGAAAACAATCACCGGCCGCTCTTACAAAGACTACAACAAGGAGGCACTAAAAGCTCACATTATGGACACGGACTGGAGTGCGCTGGACGACCCGACAACAACCAGTGAAGCATACAACAGCCTATTGGATGCACTGGTGAGATATCTGGACGAATTCCACCCAGTAAAGACCTTCTCGGTACCTGACACCAAGCGTCCAGTGTTCAAAGAAAATGTCATGAAGTTAGTGAGACAACGAAGAAAAGCTTTAAAGGAGGCGCGCTACATCCCACGAGGTCTTTACAACCGACACACGGCAAAGGCCAGACGCCTGATGAAATCCATTGAGGCCACTGCACTCGCCAACAGAAGGGCACTCATCCTAGAAGACCTGATGAGATACAAGGATGATCCACGTCAATTTTGGACAGTCCTAAAAGAACTATGGGACGGGGATCGACCGGACCAACAAATGTCACTAAAGAATGCTGAGGGTGTGAGAATCCCACAAGATGAAACATCTGCCTATGTAAATCACTTCTACAGCACCATAGGTTTGAAACTTGCTGAAAAATTCGATCCACAACCACCGAACGTGCAAGATCAGATCGAAGTCCCGTTGGCAGACCAGCTCCTACTACATCCATCAGACGACAATGAAATAGGCAAACTGGTGAAAAGAATAAATACAACTAAGTCATCTGGTATGAAACATGTGCGTACAAACGTACTGAAGGATGGGCTCTCCTGTATGCCTTCAGTAATCAGAAGGATTATAAACTACAGTATGCAGGAGGCGGACTTCCCCCCAGATTGGAAGATTGGGAGAATAGTGCCTCTGCCCAAGGCCGGCAACCTGGAGCTCGTGGGCAATTGGAGACCAGTGTGTCTTCTAAACAACTGTTCAAAGATCTGTGAGAAAGTGCTACATACCAGGATCATGGAGCACATGATCAGTAGAAACCACATGTCAAATCACCAATACGGATTCATCCCAGGCCGTAGTACCAATGACGCCATATTCCATCTGACCAAGGATCTTCTGGAATCAATGAACAACAACATGCCTGCGGCTGTCGTATTTGTCGACCTCCGCAAGGCTTTCGACACTGTTAACCACTCTATACTGTTCTCAAAGATGTCCAAATTCGGGATTGTAGGTGACACACTAAAATGGACCAGGAGTTACTTGCAGGCCCGATCACAGTATACAACAGCAAATAACATCGATTCACCAACCGAGCCCATCACCTGCGGGGTGCCCCAGGGATCCGTCCTGGGGCCCCTGCTGTTCCTGTTATACGTCAATGACGTCGCAGACGCTATCCAGAACACCAAAGGATACATCTACGCTGACGATCTAGCCCTGGTCTGCTCTTCAAATACACCAGTGAGAGTCCAGCAACTATTACAGGGAGATACCGTGTCAGTCGGCATATGGAGTGCAAAAAACCAACTGACAATAAACGAGGATAAAACCAAGGTGCTCTGGATATACCCTTCTACGTCACCTGTCGATACCATGGACCTCGGTATTCAACTGAACGGCACGTACCTAGAAATTGTAAAATCTTTCAACTACCTAGGAGTAGTCGTGGACCGTCATCTATCCTTCTGCCAACACTTACAGAAGGTGATAGGCACAGTAAGAGGGAAGTTCACTCAACTATGGAATACGAGGAAGGAGACCGACAAGGCAACAACCATGATGATCTACAAAACCATGGTACTGCCCTGCCTAGAATACTGCCCTCTACTACTAGACAGTGGTCCGGTGTGGGCGGTAAAGAAACTACAAGTCTTACAAAATGACTGCCTGAGGATCGTCAATAACATCCATGATGCACGAGAAGCCAATGTGGATGCTCTACACGATGACGCTGCCTTGGAGAAACTCCATGTCAGGAGGAATAGACAAATACTGATCTACATGTTTCGGCGCGCGAAAGTCAAAGACAATCTACTTCAGCCTACAAGATTACTTCGCGTAAACATCAAGGCCAGGTTCAAGCTAAGGCGACCCATCAAGACTTGCTACATCAACAGTCCAGAATACCGCGGCTCCAGACTCTGGGACAGACTGACTGCGCACAAGCAGAAGAGTGCCACCAAAGACATCTTTGTCAACAGCTTGACCCCGGCGGATCTGAGACCACTGGAACGACTAGTCATATAATTAACAGTATCCGACTATAGCCAACACTATAAGTTCAAAGGACAGATACTTGACTTTGGCGCAGATAGTTGCTTTATCACTATCTTTACCTGTAATGAACTCATTAGGTATTTAAAAAGTCATTATCGCATGAACAACGTGTAATATCAAATCGATATCCTGGCATTTATTGAAAAACGTCTGTATAGCTACGAATTATTAATGCCAATAAAAATCTAAACTCATCACCATGTTAAAACTGAAACCGCAAAGGGCGTCATTCATAAGGCCAAAAAAAAAGGTTTGTTTCAGGTCACCCGACCGACCCTATCTTAATAGGGCCGACCCTACGTTTTTTATGCAATTTTGAAGACATTTTTATATTTTGATAATTTTTTGGGGTCAAATTTAGCTTTACAAAATTTTGGAAAAAAATTCCCCATCTTTACACTTTTTTGGGTCAATTTTAGAGGGAAAGTAAAAAATTTTAAAAAATCCGACCTACCGACCCTAGAGATTTTTCCCATGTTACCTGAAACAAAACTTTTTTATTTATTTGGCCTAAACAGAAAACTTCCATCCATTGACATAATAGTGATGGCCCTCATACTGGGATTAGCCATTAGAAATTCAGCATGGCTGCCACAAAGCTTGTGATAAATGATAGATCTGAATTCATTGACCATAATTATATTGCCCATTTTGAACTTGAAATTATGTTTGTATGCTTAATGTAACCAGAGAGAGATCGCTTTCAAAAAAGCTACCTTTTGGTAGCTATCTTGAATGATTATAAAGCATGCACCTGCCGAATAACAAGAACCAGCTGGAAAAGTATTTTCTTTTAGATGGTCTAACCAGGCCAATCACAGAATTGCATTTTGTTATAGACAGTTGCAACTGTTAATGACAAACCTTTATTTCTTAGTGATGGTATGAAATGCTGGCGGTCGGGGCCATCTCGCTGAGCCTTGATAGAATTCATTGTGAATGTAGATTGGATCTGCTAATTATCCTTGTGCTAGTCAATCTTGTGTGCAGGTAATACTTGGCAACTGATCAGAGCTGCCCGGAGCTGGTGTAGATGAACAATCATGTTTGACTAATAGAGTGATATAGGTGCATCCCATCATAGAGCCAAGTTTCTTTCCCATTACACTCATTGACCTTGTCCCATGCCAGACCGTGCCTAACCATTATGCACATGGACCAGACAACCTCTGCCCCAAGTTGGTCTCTTACTGATTAGCCCTTCCCTGATCCCCAACCGTCTTGTCAGGACTGACACTCTACAGTTTCCTTCATAGTATTGCTTCGTCCTCTATGGTGTCTTCTCGCTTTCTCATTCCACACTAAAATGTTAAATATTGAACATAACCATAGTCTGATATAGTCATCGGCAGTTAGATCTGTATTTCACCTTTGTCAGTTATTTCTGGATGGTCCTTGTACTTCCCTGTATGCCGGGATGGGCGTCCAAGTCTGCAGTACGTCAACACAACATCCTATAACGTCAATGACGGATTGGGGGATGAAAGAGGACCAGTGTGTATTGTAGAAATGTGTGGGTGGGAGAGGGGTGTACAACCACTATCCATGCCATAATCGTCATCTGTGTCAATAATGATATAGCGGCATTGGAGTGTGAGAAGCAAAACATTTATTTTATAATGTGTTATAGAATCTGATATTCCTTTTTAATGGTCACTACTATTTTCCTGCTCTGGTCTTTTTTGGAAATAATCACTTTTCGTTACATGTAGAGTTTAGTGGCAATATCAGAGGGTAGTTACCTACTACTATTGCCACTAAACTCTGTTAACTCACCAAAAGACAGGAAAGGGTCGACCCTCTTATTACAATGCCATATTAAAGCTATATCTCGCTTACATGTCTCCAGGTTTAATTACTATGTGGCCACTTATAGTTTTTTTGCATTTCTTTCTAAAGTCCAATCTAGCGATTTGAATAAATCACCAGAAGATGAAATTCAGGGGAGAAATGTCTTGAGCACTGAGCGGCGTAAATACAGCATGTATTCCCATCTTGGACTATACCTGGTCCTTAATAATGACAAACGCCTTTCCATGGTCTCTTTCTACCTGACACTGTCCTATATAGTATGCATGATCGGTCGTGGCAATGATTACATTCATTGGGAGGGATTGCACAAACATTTGGCACAGATAGCAGCTTCTTGATGATAATATTTCGAAGCAGATATCGTGTTTCTTTTTGCACAAATCGCGATTGGATGGTCAGCCTCTATGATTATTATATCATCTCCACAGATAGCGGTTATGACATAGATAGTGTTTGTACATGGGGACTGCGTGGGCGACATTGAGGGAGCCACTGAGGGTTATAGAAATGTTGCAGGGTGAAGGGATGGGAGTGGGTCGTATTATAAGGATACCATGCACAGCCATATGAACTGAGCCAGACCACGATTTCCCATTTGAAAGGTGAAATTAGGCTAGTTCGAGTCGGCAAATATATATGTCTAGACTTATGGAAAGCTGATCGTGTAAACTCAAGAATTTCTCAAAATATTTGGTTTCTGTAACAAACATCATTTACAGGTGTCTGTACTCACAGGAGGAAATTGACAGCTTAAATGGGTTCATGTTCCTTACCCTAGTAGCAAGTCCACACGGGGCCAATTTGGTTTTAGCTCGGATTGGCTGTTTGAAGTCGGGCAAAACTTAAGCGCTGATTCCACTGCCGTCACCTGACGGATCCGTCGGCATTACGTCAATTTTTTTTGACGGAACTGCGACGGACAGCCCAAAACGTTCAACGGATGTACTGATTCAGCTTCCACCAGTCCGTCCGTCGACGGATCCGTCAACGGACGGACCAGTGGAAGCAGGAAAATGGAAATCCGTCCGTCAACGGGTGACGGATCCGTCACCATTTTGGCGGATCCGTCAATATTAAAATATTTTAATATTTCCATCCCTTGACGGATCCGCCAAAATGGTGACGGATCCGTCACCCGTTGACGGACGGATTTCCATTTTCCTGCTTCCACTGGTCCGTCCGTTGACGGATCCGTCGACGGACGGATCAGTGGATCACTTTTTTGGGTCCTTATGACGGCTAATTTGGCTTCCACCAATCCGTCCGTCGACGGATCCGTCCATTGACGGATCCGTCCATCGACGGATCCGTCAAAACAGGATCAAATATGGATAAAACACAATCAAATATGGACGGATCCGTTGACGGACGGATTGGTGGAAGCAGAAACTGGACGGATCCGTCCAAAATGGACGGATTTGACCCATCCGTTGACGGATTGGTGCAATTCCGTCGACGGATAGATCGCAACTCGACGGCAATGGAGTCAGCCCTTTAGCTGGGTTTCATGTTGGGCAGATGGCTTGGCTGAAGTGTGGCCCCGGGCTGCCCATTTTGGGCTCAGATCAGTTTCAAAGCGGGCTGCCCGATTTGGGCTCAGATCAGTTTCAAAGTGGGCTGCCCGCTTTGGGTTCATGTTGGGAAGATGACAGGAAGCCCATCCAAAACCCGATCTGAGCCCAATTCGGGCAGCCCACTTGGGGCCACACCAAAGCCGAGTGCCCTAAACCAACAGACGCCCATCGGTTAGCCCACTCCGGGCCGATGAGGGCTGAGGTTGGGTTTGGACATGGCAACTGGTCTAGTAGTTCTGATGATTGACACCAGATGTCACTACTGTACAATATATAGAGTTTTCCAACAAAGACCGATGAAAATGATTTCATACAATAATACAAGAAAGGGTTAAAGTGTAGTAGAATAGGAAACAATAAACAGATGCTCTCACTGCATAAAATAAGGTAGACTATATATATTTGAATGATAAAAAAAAGGGTTCTCCAAGCAGGTATCCAGTGTAGACACTATTTCTGTGGCATTACAATTTGCTTAACACAGTCTCATAAGCTCCTTGTGGGTATGAACTATGGATTTGAAGGCCAATGTACACCCTAGACACTTGTCTATGATGCATGTGGCTCAAACCTGATGATAATAGGCCTGCTTGATACTTCCATTATTGTGTAGGAAGAGTATGATTATGCCTTGGGTTGATTAGCAGGACCTAGGATATCTGGTTTAACAAATACAAGAAATCATTTGGGAATGATTGAATAGATTCTAAAAACCCATGATTATCAGGCAGTGCTGTGGCACCAAATTAGCAAGCCCGTCCAAAAACTGATCTGCGCCCGCTTTCAACCCGTCCAAAAACCGATCTGAACCCGCTTTCAGCTGTCCAAAAACCAATCTGAACCCTCTTTCAGCCCGTCAAAAAAACGATCTGAACCCACTTTCAGCCCGTCCAAAAACTGATCTGAACCCAAAGTGGGCAACCCGTTCAAAACCCGGTCTGCACCCAACATGGGCAGCCCGCATGGGGCCAGACCAAAGCCCAGTGCCCTAAACCGACGGGAGCCCATCGGTTAGCCCACTCTGGGCCACACTTGCAAACACAGTCTGAACCAGTCCGGGGCCACTGTGTGTTTCCATCAAAGGCCCTTCTCTCATTGCAGTGAATCACTCTGGATGGCTCTTCCATAAGAACAAATCCCACGGGGCGATCTATGATGGAGAATCTCTGCGAATTGGCAATCTGTTGCATATTGGGAAGCTACCCCCATATCGCAACGCATGACATCTGTTTATTATAATACTTTCTCCTGCTTAACCTGAGAATCGCTGCAAATACAATTGAATGCAAAGGCCAAGAAAATAAGGGGGTCACTCAAGATATCTTTTAAATAGTTTATATGTGAATTTCCCCATATGGCATGGTACAAGCATGTCCCTGTCCTTCCCAGCTATATATCCATATGGGCGCCTATAGAGTGTGCTAGTGGTCTTGTAATTATTGCCACAAACAACCCTTGAATTGGCAACTCATCAATATGAGTGAGTACTCATCTCCTTGAGTAGGTTATTTGATTGGAGTAGAGTGTATTCTGATTCAATTTAGAATACTAAAGGACCTAAGATACATGGTTACTAGCCCACAGTAGTACATGAGTGCATGTCGGGTAATATATTAATAACTGTTGATACATTATATTTTGAAGTACCTCCCCCTCCCACTACCACTTTTAATCGTCACAAATAGACTCAATTCAGCCCAAGACAGAGATATTGCACTGAAAACCCTTGCCAAGGCCATATATTAAGGTCCCGATTTTGGTACCGATTTTGCATCTCAGGCCAATCTGGACTTCAGATCTCACATCAAATATATTTGATTTTTATTGGTCAGCATGGACAGATCTCTAGGAATGTGTCTTCGCTATAGACCTATAGCGTGATGTAAATAAAAATAAACCCTAAAATCTGAAATATTTCCCTCTGGGAAAGGGTACCTGAATGCACCCTGCACTAAGGGCCTTTTTCGCAGATCGTGGCATAGAGTACTAGGGTTTGGTCTGATTGTGAGAATTGCCTGGATATCAGTTAGTAGATTCTCACCTGAACGTTTGAACATCCAGTTTACAAGCCAGGACTGAACACAAGCGTTCGGTTCTGGCTTGAGCTCTAAATATAATCTTTAGATTCTAAGTAGCAACTGCAATTAAGGACATTCATGGTAATGGGTTCTGGACAACTGAATCACCAGGGCTCGTATACTGGGGGTAGGTATGGTCAAATACCTTCTATTCCCACCTGTTGGGACGTATGGTCAAATATCTTCTATTCCCAATAATTGTGCCTCTTTAAGGCAATACATTATTGTACTTTTGGGTGATTGACAGGCATGACCCCAGGTCATCTGCTGACCTGGGGTCACACCTGTCAATCATCTTAGGATTTTGATGAAATTTTCATCTCAGCAATGATTGTAATAGGTGCCCGACACAGGTATTTGAGGATTCAGCATAAATGTAAAGTAATAATATAGGTAGAAATATATATTTTCTAGCTGTGTACTAAAGGGGGAATGCAATTTCTAAAAACAGGAGTTGCATAAAATCACTAAAACCTTTTTTGCATAATACTTGGTTTAAACTTGGTTTAATTAACCATGATCTGACAGATTTACTTTCGGGAGAATGGACCAGATAATCGGTTAGTGGAGCCCCATCTCATGTTTCTATTCAGTGCTTGGACGGGTTTCTGTGTACAGCGACTGGGTTTCTGTGCAGGAAGCCAGGTTTCCCAATCGGCTAGCCATATACAGTATGGGCTCCAGTCATAAAGAACAGCTTTCCCGACCAGATATTAAATTACTATCGTGGGAGGGGGAGGGGCTGCGGCAAGTCTAAGCTGAAATCACTTCGCACTAAATCCGTCTATATACATGAGTGGCTTAGTTTTTTTTCTCCTTGACAGCGTTTCAGCAAGTATCAGAGTATAGAATGAATGTATCGATAGAGGAGAGGGATACTAATGTGACTCATATATTCCTGCTGCACGCGGTGTACAAATTACTGTAGACAAAAAGAGCCTATCATAGACCATTTACACAGTGTAGGCTTTTAAGTATAAATGGACCAACTTGTGGGGGATCAATTAGAGCTTTTGCCTAGTCATTGACCTCTAGAAGTCTATGAGGGGTGTATTACTAAAACCATTTCTACACATCAAAACAAATCTGGGATGCACATAATCCCTTACTCGATCCCCCAGGTGGGAGAGTTACTCAGAGTATAGACCCGGTCATGATTGTTGCCACGCACTACCCATCTAGAACTACAATGTACAAGAATTCTGTCCCCAGATTGAGTCTCATGATTCATTCAACATAAATGTCGAAATGAAGGGGAAACCCCTGCTAAAGAAACCCTGCTATACTCTCACTAAAAGACAAAAAGGGTCATGTGAACTCCACCAATTTTAGCATGTGTGCATTTGGCAACGCCTGGAGGATTCCACTGCTGAACATTCAGGTACAGGGGAGCAGGGACAAGTCTTAAAGCTAGTTGCTGTGTCCACATTACCGGATTGACACCGGACCCAGTGGGGTTCCATTGATGATGGGGATCAGGCCTCTCCATTCCCTCTACCCTCCACCATGACCCTGGTGACCTGGTGTCCGGGTCAGGAGCATTTAGATACTGGAGGCTCGTCGGTCAGCTCGGCTGGAGGCACTGAAGCTGACTAGGCTCTCCTCACAGGGACTCCGGGGCAATAGAGTGGGGTCCGGGAGTGAGGTGAAGGTTCTCTAGAGGGTACCCTCTAGAGCTGTCTGTGCCCATTATCCAAAGCTAGCTGAGAGCGATTTGGAATTGTATTAAAGTAGGATAGCAATAGAAGACTGAATATGGTCTACCCGAACTAGATAAATACGAACCAGGCTGGTATGTATGTATGTATATGATACTATAAAAGAACATAATTATATATGTGTTTTTTTATAGTTTATTGGGTCTAACTGCAGCTTTTACCCTAGAAACTAGCTAACGCGCATTGCCTTTCTGCCTTTTGCCGCATTGCCTTTCAGCACCCCCTGAAAATTGTTCTTCTTTTCTGGGTGTGGAGGGAGGTGACAAACAACATGCTAACAGGGGTCATCTATAGTTATCACGCCAAATAATGACCATCAGGTATGAAGATATATTTGTCTAGACAAATAAAAGGGCTAGGTGATGCTGCTTCT
Source organism: Harmothoe impar (assembly GCA_947462335.1). Taxonomy (NCBI): domain Eukaryota; kingdom Metazoa; phylum Annelida; class Polychaeta; order Phyllodocida; family Polynoidae; genus Harmothoe; species Harmothoe impar. The sequence continues at coordinate 47,839,059 of OX381705.1, forward strand.
GCCAGCGATTGATGCCACATTACCTAGGGACAGTGTCTGGCTTTTGCCTTCTGTAGTCTTCTGACGGCTGGTCTTCTGAAGATGGGAAGCTAGGGAAGGGGAGTGGATTATATGGAGCAAGTGCATGCCATCCGCTGAGGTTATCACATAGCCTCAAGACAATCCTGTGGGTGGGGTCCGTTTTCTTAGCAGGCCTTCAAAGTCAGTAAGCCTGTTTCTAAGGTACCACATCCAGTTTTGGTGAACCAAATCAATAAATACCATATACCTCTGTTCTGTGTAGACAATAATAACCACTCCTTTAATTATATATGTTTAACAAGCAGGTCACTCATTGTCAGAATAAATACGATATGTGCAGTTCCAGTGCATACACCTAATCATGGGAAACTGTGTTCGTAGATTTATTAGTTTGGGAAAAAGCTATTGGTTGACGGCCAATGTAAGTAGTAAAAGATGTTTAAGCCTCTGGGTCCATGAGCTCAACTATTATACAGATTTGAGTCGGCATACTACCCACATGGTTGTGTGATAATGTATAACTAATCAACACTGTCAAACACTATATATGCTAGTGAGGGTGTGGGGTTTCGCTAAAAAGTGATAAGCAGTAGAAATAGAATGTAGATTAAAGTTCTGACATTGTCATACGTAATTGTAATGCCTAATAAAGTCCAGTTGCTGGTCACCTTGCCCTCTTTCTTATATGTACCCATCCTATATGGCTATAGCTATAGTAGAGTAAAAGATATTTAGAGATGGTAACGGCCACGAAATTGGAGCCAAAAACGCTACTGACAGTTCAAACTGTCAATAGCGGATAAGATTCCTGTTATTGAACTTCCTCAAGGAAACGGTCAATGGTGGAACAGTTCTGTCTCAATGGCAGCTTCTTACCTGACATTGGAGTAAATATTAACCTTTGAGTCAAAATGAAACTTCGAGTCCAAATTAACATGGGAATGAAAATGGACATTGCAAGTTTGAAATGTTAATAAAAGGACATTTTCCACTGTTGACAGTTTGAACTGTCAAAAAGCAAGATAATGGTGGGCTAGCTATTGACCCTACAAACTGCAAATGATAGAAAGTAATCGAGCAGTCAATATTTACCAGGATAAATCTTATTGACAGTTTACGCTGGCAATGATAGATTAGTTTTCCCTTTAATATTGATAGTTCAATTTCTGGAACTGGCAGTAAGAGTTTCTTGTTCTGTTGTTGACATTTTAAATTAGTTGTCAATAAGAGTATTATATTCTGGTATTGACAGTTCGAACTGTCAATGAGGGAAGAGGGATTTTACTCTGTCATTGACCGTTGGAACTGTCGATAGTCACGGCCAACTGGAACAGTAGGCGGTGCTACGCACTGGGAATGGGAATTGCATGTTGATACAACTAAGCTGGTTTAGACCTCCACTGCAGGCTTAAGATTAAAGGGTTCTCTAGTATACGGCTCCCATTTCGGCTGGCGGTACACCGTCCTATTGTCCACTGACCTGTTAACCTTTGGTGGTCTACAGCTGGTCTATAGGTGGTAAGAAGGTGTGTGTGTTTGAGAACATGTGCACATTAAGGTGGTACAGTACTTCACGTTGATTTCTGACCTGCATGCCTCTAATACTAATAGTATCTACCTTGGCTCTCTGCATACGTTTTATGAGAACAAGGTTATAGAAGCGGCTAAGCCTTTTTTAACTGTGTCGGAGTTTTATTGTGACATTATAGGGAAGGTTACATTTAGCTTACTGCTATGTCACATGTCGGTGGTTGGGGGCAAACATAGGCCTCCACGTGGTCGGGTAACAGCACCATGAATGGATAGTAGGAAAGCCAATTCGTATAGTATGCAGAAATATATAATGATATCACCATTCAATTACAAAGGTTTCTTTGGGCTTTGTACCCACTGGCTGCATGTAGGTCTATCAAACTCTTGACATTATACTTTAAGTACTGGAAACCGATGAGAGACTTTGCTCCCCAAAATGCGAGTCATATCCCACATCAAGTGGTCGGGCTCATCCTCTATATAGGTCCTGGGACTAGAAGTCACCCATATACCTCTGGCCAGGTGGCACTTAGTCTAGTAAGTGCTCTCACTGCAAATTGATAGCCGCCACTCACTTGGCTAATGAAGGGACTGGTCACCCGGGGCCTAGTGCTAAGTCTAATGAGCCCTTATCAACTCGCTGGCGTGTTCACTGGTGCTTTGTTCTCTCATTCCCGATGCTCTCTATAGAGGATGTCTCGTAATAGACAATAGGGGGTTATGTCACGTTATCTATAACGTGCTGTAGGCTATCCGCAAATCAGCAAATTAGTGTGACGTTGTGTGAACCCTTTCCTGTCATACCATTTGTTATTTTGTAGTACATAATTGTGTGTGATATTGTGTAAGTATCTATGCTTATATGACACCATTTGAATCTTCATGCCACAGAATGAAACTTCAGCACACGACATAGCAAATTTCTAAATTGCATCATAGTGTGATTATGAGTAAAACTCATAATAAGGTCTTTCTTTAGCATAATATTCCAAGTACCACCTCTCTATGAGATGGATCGGAAGAAATTCAATTTCTTAGCGGTAAGTGTTTGCAGATAGTTGTCCTATTGGATAACAAAATCGACGTGAGGCAACATCTCTGGCTTCACATAATTGACTATGGCAGTCCGAAATGTGTTAATGGAGCTTAGACTGGAATGACTTTAGGCCGCCAAATGGCTAATCATCTGTGAAGTCTAAGGTTGCCTCTTCCTCACTCCTTAAGTCTTAATTATACTGGCTTCTAGACTAACATAAATGTAAATCGTCTAAATGGATATAGACTAATTGGTCAATGCATCTTGTCCCGTACCATTGGCTGACATGTAGACAAGTCCCTGGAACAGCACCCGGCGTTGAATCGTGTTGCCTGCTTAAAAGTCACTTTATCATATACTACTCACATAGTCCTAGCCAGAGCTGAAGCTTCGATTTTATATACTACTGTACCTGCCCAGCACAGTGCTTCTCAGAGTGTTAGGAATGTGTACAATGCCTGATGTTTGTCTGTGTAACAAATTCGACCTGCCGGGGTACAGATAATAGGTGTGTTGTGTTGTGTGACAATGTACTATAGTTTACCATGATATAGCTATATGACGCAGGCATTATGACACATGGGCCTAGAGTATAGAACAAGCCTCACACCTTTGCTTGGTCAACAACCGTTGTGTAATGCAAATCGATGGTTTCAGTAGTATGTATGTACATACACATGGCTGTATAAACATTTGTCTAATTGATGTAAAAGCATTATGAGATGATGCACTCCGTATTTCTTTTATAAACATTACATTTCAAAAGGTTCATATTGTGGAATCGTTCTCAGATCCCCAGGTTATTATTTCATGCATTGTGAATAGTATCATGCCTACAATCATTCATCATGTGTTCATGTTTCCCGTGTCTGGCAGTTGATAGGACTCCCTCACAGTGATATAGATCTGTAACATGACTACACCCAGTGAACGCGTGGGAGTCTGCGTTGTAAGGAAGCTAATTAAAAATAGCCCTCAAAGCCAACACAATTTGTCTGCCCTTGCTATTTGCTCCAACATCCTGCGGCTCCTCAATATGCTGTGTTAGATAAACATATGGTAACACACATATCATATCCCACATCAGCGCATACAGGAGGTAAGACAGCAATGCTTATAATTAATTGATGGTCTCAGCTCTCATAGAAGACACAGAAATATCAATTCAGTTGTTTATATTTGTGGCACACCAGGGAGGCATCTGGACGCCATATGAAAGTTGTTATTTTTATCATAGACGCCCTATAGGTTCTTCTTAATATGAACGAGTACAGCGTGTCATTGCGTTTATTCTGGGAGTAACTTCACATTCTATTTTCATGTGTTTTGATGCGTGCATGTTTTCGATAACGCATATAACACAATGATCCCCATATGTCCTATAAGTGGCAATCTGTTTATTGTAACAAGACTCCATTTCCGTAATTGAATCGCAACACGTGCGTAATACGTGAGGAGAAATGCCGGCCATAGGCTGAGGAGCCTAGATAATGTATAGCCATGCCTTTAGGGCTGTGTCTTTGGAAAGATGATATGAAATAATGACATACGTCATTACCGTTACCCCGTACTGTGCTGGGAATGACGATTTTGTTATTTTGAAAAACAGCTTGAGCGGATTGCCAATTCACACTTCGGCATCGGTAGTTAGGTATATTTTTCTCTTTAACGACCGGGAGTACGGTGAAATTTCAGGTGGATGCAAGAATATGTTGGGTATTTTTTTTGCCTGTCCCAGGCAAATGATCGACCTGTTTATCCCCTCTCCTTCTATACCCAGTAGTAACATGCGAGCTTTAAATCAAAGAGGGGGCGAGATGACGGTGTTTACCACCCAACCCTCCTCCCCACAAGTCACCCCTTCGCCTGTTAAATCATGACCACTCCCCTATAGGCAGACGGTTGTGGATGCAGCATAGGAATCAGGCCAGGCCAGGCCAGTAAGAATAATCGGTGGCTGGCCAAAATATTAATAATCACTTGAGGAGGTCCCCCTGGTTGCAGCTATGAATACTCCAGTCAGTAAACAGGTTCTTTTTATCTGCCATTAGTGGTTCCAGATTGAAATGGGCTTACTTGGCCATTCCAGATAGCCTTCAATGCAGGGAGCTCCTCAATCTTACAATTTATGCATGCAAATAATTGTGAACCCCTTTTGGTGGTGTGATAACGTAATTTCGCCGGTGATCAGCAAAAGTAGCCTGCCCAGCGATGAGAAATATGCTATTTTAGGCAAAATAGCTTTATAACGTTAGGCCTATATAACGTTTTGCAACAATAAGGATCCAAAACGTTATATAACATTGTATAACGTTTTTGCTTACTGGGTGAACATTACTACACTCTTGTTAAGGAATGTCCACTCTAAAAAATATATGGTACACTGTCAGCATGGTTGGTATAATACCTGCATCATTGACGCTGGCCATAGTTTTCCGTTTGTTGTTCCCTTAATAGATTGGAAATCATGTTTCTCTTGTTGCAATTAACGAAGCCATAAGTGCCACGACTGGAATTCCAATAACAGAACCATGCTCAATTGCTGTTTTTCCGGTACTTTGAATATTGATTTCTTTCTGTGTTTTTCGCCCTTTCTTGGGAATATTACCAGAAGAAAACGTTAAATGGATAATAGAAAAGAAACGTCACTGGCTGCAATAATCATAAGAATACACAAAATATCTTTCAAGCTTTGTCCAACGATGGGTAAGGGTCATAACCCATTAGCCGATTTGGAGACATTATCGGCCGATACACACTCAATAAACAGGCCCAATGTAGTACTTTGCAGTATGATTTTGTGGATGGATCAGTCGTTAATACATTCAAATCGGCTAAAATGTATGACTGTAAATGTATCACGATTAAGATTCATTTCTTACAGAAATAACTTAGGCTACTTTTGTTTATGACAAGAGGTGACATTTCTCCATAGCTCCCCCAACATCTAGGGGTTCATATTTTGATGTTATTAAAGACTATACTGGTGTATATGCCTCACCGATTAAAGTTGGTGGAGTTATCTAAAATAGAAGATAATTTCTGATTGTGAACACATACTAATGGAATGCTGGTATGAAAAGTCCGTCAGAAATTGCAAGATAGCGAGGGCCATGTAGGCCAATATCAACCTAGAGCCACTAATCCCAGACAAAAAGAGCGTGCTTGAAAGTGATAGTCATAGCTGCAACCATAGATAGCACTTGTGTCCCGCCCACAACGTGTATATCATCCTCTTTGTGGTGTATAAAAACGATGTGTGGAGGTCCCCATATTGCGAGTGTCCCTGAGTCTAAGTATACACCACATCAAACCTCTCCCAACATAGATCTGTATACTAACCCCTACTTTGGTGTATCTTCGATCTGTTACTATAATTATATATGTCTTCACAGGTGGGGTAGCATCTGTCCTATTAAATATCCCCGTAATCCATTGGTGTAGAACTAAGCCTACTAAGGGTCAGTTTACAATAAGTCATCTCATCCATAAGAGTCATAACCCATTAGCCGATTTGGATGCGTTATCGGCTGATACATCCACACAATTGTACTACAAAGCACTACATTGGGCCTGTTTGTTAAGGGTGTATCGGCCGATAATGTGACCAAATTGGCTAATGGGTTATAACCCTTTCTCAGCCAAGAAACCGGCTCATATTGGTGCCGATGGCTGCAGATTACTACCGATTGAAACCTAAGCAGGGTTTCGTAATTTCAGGCTGATTAAGTCAATTTCAGCCTGTTTGGGCATTCCCAGTTGTTTCCATGCTGACTGTGGGTGATATCATCCAATGAAAACAGGTTCTTTTGTGTATCAACTGTGTGACACTATACAAGTAGATGTAGGCCTACATGGCATTAAATTGCCGTTCTTATCACACCATAGCAATAGGTGAAAAGAAATAGAAAGTTTGTCGTCTTTTTAACGTCAATGTTCTGGGCGTGCTTAGGGGTTTGAATGATTCAGGCTGCAAGTATCATATTCACAGTAATAGGCATACTGGTTACTCTCATTGTGCCCTGAATTAAGAAACTGGTGTGAAACTGGTTGTAGAAATTACATGAACCCCATGCATCAAATTCCATGCGGAATAATCCAATGAAATTGATTCATCAGATGGCCCGATGGCTACTTAAGACAATCGGTGTAAGTTGAAATACAGACTGAAATGATATGGCGTCTTTTGATGCGCTATCCTTTCCTTTGTAGATTCCGGCACCATGGATGGGGAATCAATAGTATTTATTTCATTTAGTTGCCAAGTAGCCCATTCAATATGCTGGATGCCGTTGGTTGAAGTCTTACTCTTAAGGTCCCTCATCAAACTGTCCTGAATTGGCGTAAGCAAAATTGCATTCATGACTACAGAATCTCACAACTATAGTAGCCATATATGATGCTAAACCCAGACTTTTAATGTGTGTGGATAGAATATGAAGTATTGTGAACATGCTTTTCATTCCCCTTTAATAACAAAGTTGTGTAATATTGTGATGACTAACCCATAAGAGAAGGCCTATAACTGAATATATCTATGAGATTACCGGGAATGCATAACAGCTGAAGCAAATACAATACAACTGGCCACATAGAGCGTATGGCCAGAAAGAAATTAACAATTGTCTAAAAGCTTCCTGGTATGGCTATCAATAACTCCATATTAATCAACCAAGCCGCACCACCCGGAGACACGGGAACTATTAACATGATTATACAGTAAACCACGACCATAGGCCAAGATACTTGGTACAAGATGTAGACACTCGATATTAGCCAGGAATTCCTCCTTCAATAAGGCCGGTTAGATATTCTCAGCCAATAATGTGTCTAGCAGCCAAACCGGTGGCGCTATGGAGATCGACCCTTCCTGTCAATGAGCCGGCTCTGGTGTTATGCATGCCAGCAAAAGACCGTGATTACAAAAAGTCACGACATGACCGCCTTCAAATACCTTGTCAGTAAATGTTACATCGCATGCTGTTTTGCTAACGTTTATATAGCAGTGCCCCCCATACGTATATATCACCAGACAGTTTGGTTTACGAAACTAACATTTTACAGAATGGCAGGTTCATGAGGCCCTAGTGTTGCAACAACTCGTATTAAAATCCTCGTATTTTCGAAGACTAGAAAATCAGTATTAAACATATATAACTATACGTAGAGCAAGGCATAACCATTAACCTAGGTTTCCCCTTTACCTTTTCCCAACTGGGACATAACCCTGTCGACATAATCATGCTTGAAGGTTGGATCAATGATAATGGACAGCAGGGATTTCTTTCACGTGTCTGAAATGGAAGATGATGTCAGACTAAACTCTGGTCCCTTAAGCCCATTAAAAATGGACACTGCATATCAGTCTTGACAATTAACTGTGCACTTTGACTATGCAAGTGGACACCCCCCCCCCCCCCAAAAAAAAAAGTAAAAAAAAAGAATAGCCCTTCTGGGCTTCCGTACAGGATTATCATATTTGTCATTCATTCTTCCACATGTTGTTTGGGACATGTTTGGCATTTAGGTGGCTCCGACACCACCTTCTAAAGCCTGAAACATTGGGGAAGAATTGGCGGCTTGATGTTTATATATTATGTAGGGCCTACACCCAAGTAAATCTGTATCAACCAACTAATTGACTCTGCGCTGCTTATCCGAGCAGCCAAATATGTGGAACAAGGCTACCAGATCTACTGGCAGCCAATGTCCCCTCTGGTACATAGACCATCTCACCTACTTCCATTCCTTTATCTCTCTCTTATCACTGGTACCTGTATACCAGTCTTTATGTGACCACACGTGGGCGTAGAAGGAGGTCTCCTTTTGTTAACGTTTTCTTGGCTCACACCATCTGACCATAGAGATGGCTGCAGATGGGGATCAGAGAGATCAGTATAATCAACACGTAGATAACCTACACCCTCAGAAAAGTGAGAGTCGTTGTCGCTAAAACTACCCTCACCTGAGGGTCAGGCAGTGGTGAGGGTAGTTTTAGCGACAATGACTCTCACTTTTCTGTGTGTGTAGATGGTCTACCTTAGATGGATAGAAGGATAAAGATTGAATAACATGGAGTCCCCTCACCCTACATACTGGTTGAAGTAAAGGGATCACGGCTCTTCATAATTTATAGTCTGTGTAATCAGATGTTTTGGAAAAGTACTCACCAAAATGGTCACCTGTTTCTTGTGTGCGTGCTAAAATTAATGGTCATTCTTTTAACAACGGGGGGGGGCATTGATGGATTTAGGGGGGGGGTCAAAATGATTTGGACTCCTCTTGAGGGAGGTCGGCTTCGTCAACGGACTGCTGTCTATCTGCTGTCTACATCAATATAGAGGCCATGATTTATAGCCAAAAACTTCCAATGCTCTGGGGAATGGTCATTATTTAACAAGGGGTGGTGCAGGCATTTCGTGAATAACCATATGTTCTCTATCATTCATGATTAAATGCTCCCCTTATGAACGGTAGCCGTGCCACGTGACCCCCACCACCCCATGGGCGGCGCCATCTTGGAACTGTGAATTCTGGGAGCTCGGAGGAGGGGGGATTCTCTCGGGGCCAGTGTGCTTCCACAGAGGGCTGCGCTGGAGTAAGACCGGGTGTGTTGTTTTGTGGGTAGTTTTTCTTATTCTTTTTTTCTTTTTTTCCTTTTTTTTGGGGGGGGGGAGCTACTCACAAGAAGCCAGAGGCCCCAAGATTATTGATATACATTCTAGTGGTTTCCCTCACATGTCGGTAATTGCCTTAAGAAAAAGAATTCCCTCTCTTCCATACTTAGTTTTGTTTTCAGCATCCACCTAAAACACAACTTCTACTCCTGCATCGATGCCAAATTGTACGTTTGTCTCTTTTTTTATTGATAATAATAATCATATTATTCAGAATTCATTACTATTACTGCTACTATGACTACTACGTAAGTGTAGCGTCCCTACTACTATTACTACTACAAGTGGCCCTCCAGCCTGAAGGTTGACTGAATATAAACTAATTGCCCTATGCTCCATGCTACTTGAAAGGTCATAATCACAGCATAGCAAGTAGTGTTAAAGGGATTTTTCTAGTGCTCCTTTTTCTAACCTTTAATAGATCATAAGCCAATAAGATCACGACCGTGATTATGATAGAAATTCCAGAAGTGTACAGATGGGAATGTCAGGGGAAAATCAATTTCACAACGTATGTTGCCCTCTACCAGAATCCGCCCTTTCACACCCTGCTTGTAGCGGATCCGGACTAAGTGTATATTGACTCCTCTGGCACTATGTGCTAATGAGGGAAGGATAAGTAGCCCTACCTTCAGTCTTATAATCCTCATCAGCACTTTTCACTCGCCTATATTGCATCTCGGACCAGCTGAAGGAATCCTCTTTCAAAACCATCACCTAATGTTTGCTGATTTGAATGTAGCCTATGTATGCTCTATCATGTTCATAGGAAAGAACTTGAGAGAGAGGGAGAGAGAGAGAGAGAGAGAGAGAGAGAGAGAGAGATTGTGTAGATGTAGGCGTGCTTACTTGCCTGCATGCATGTCTGCTTTGCCAGACTATTTTCCTGCCTGTCTGCCTGCCTGAATGTATGCATACTTGCCTGCCTGTCTACATACCCGCAGAGTTACCAGCCTGCTCTGATTGGTTTGCATGCCTACCTAAGGTACTGCTAATTGCCTACTTGCCTGCCTGCATGTCTGCCCGCCTCCATGGTTATTAACTGATTTCACTCCTACTTAAGGTCAAATCCCACAACGCCAGAGAGGGTCAGAAAATGTTGTGAATTAGTCATATTGCCGCTTTTGGGTCTTATATTGTCTAAAACAGGCCCAAATTGGCGAGAAAGTGTTGCCTCTGTCTTGTGATTTGGGAAATTGCAAGGATCAAATGAGTTAGATATTTTCCCCCAGAAGGTCTAGAAAATGTTGTTTAATGGAATATGTCATGGTTTCTTGCTATATCGCAATGTTTGTGTCACTGGTTAATCATTACCCAAATCCCACATGCTCCATAATATAGGCGGTTTTGCTCTGTGATTTATAGTGTTTAGCTATGCTGGCACCTGCATATATATTGAATGTAGTTGTTTATAATATAATCCATTACAATTTTGATATTAAAGTCCCTTCTGTTGTGAATTCAAACTCTACATTTCCCCAAATAAACTATTAACTATACTTGCAGTAGAGATCAATACACAGCATATTCTATGCCTATAATATTAGCTACAGTGGGATTTGGAGTACCCTAGGTATGCAGCAGAAGTGTTGTGATTTACAAAATCTGCAGCAGCTCCCTCCCTGTCAGAACCTCAATTCGCAACACTTTCTGGCTCCCTTTTCGTATTGTGGGATTTGGCTATTACCTCGTAATGAAGGCTTTTGTAACATTCCCCATGCTAAAAGAGACATGTCACAAGCTTTTCTGAAGATTGACGGACAGACAGACAGTACGAGTATTTGAAATCATTTTGACTTACTCTTTTCATTTTGATTCTGTTGCATACCGTATTTCCCCGTGTATAAGCCGGGGCCCCTGTATAAGCCTGCCCCGTGTATAAGCCCGGACAGTTTACCACTTAGTACTTGTATAAGCCCGGGCTAATACACGGGGAAATACGGTATTTATTTATTTTTCAAACTTCATGTTGGCTCTTATGGGCCCCTCACTTATCAAAATCAGAAGAACTTTGACTTTTCATTACGACTTTGACTTTTTGCAAATTGATTCTATTTTTCAAAATCAATTTTGACTTTTCCTCTTGCTTCAACTTTTGCAAATGGATTTTTTAAATCAAACTTCATGGTGGTCCTTCTGGGCCTCCGTACAGAAGACATTTATCTCCACCTCCTACCATTATGTTGATGTTATGTTGCTTTGATTTTGAATCACCGGGTTCGATGTTAAATCGCTGAATGTGTTGTTTGAGATGCACACTGATTGGTCAATACATGGCCACACTTCTCGACGAAGGATTTTTTGTAGACCATCTGCTGGAGTGGATACACATTCCCTTCGTGTATCTATATATCATAGAATCAGAATGTATACACTACGTTGGGAGTGTACACCAATTCTCTGAACTGTACAACCAGTCATTGATGAACTATACATGAACCATCTTACCTCGATTAGCGTCTGGAGTGCGCTTCTGAATAGATTCTCCGAAGTTCCCAATTAATTCAGAATAAAAAGAGACTATGCCAATTTCCTGGGAGTCAACACGTTTTTAAAGGGTACATTGTTCAAAGCTCCTGCTAAACAATGACTGTTCAACATACATTATATACGAGTAGTCCATAGCCCCAAAAGTAACCTGCCTTAATGACTTTGGCATGTGTACGTTTTTTTACGATATATATACCAAATACTGCAGACCCTTATAGCTCTTATGATCTCTATTATGAACAGTTACAAAAATGTATCCATGCTGAGTCCTGATTGTTAGTGTAATTAGTGATTCATTTGCCAGCTTCCTAATTAATGGAGGTATTATGAAGGGTGTCTCTTTTTTCTTATTCACGACCAGAGCTCTTTTTCTGCAACTTTACTCTGTTTACTCTGTTAAACATTCTCCAGGGACAGGTATAGTTAGTAATGATTGAACAACAATACCCAGTCTGGATGCTGAACTATATTCCAATAACCATTACAATGTGATAAATTAAACATACAGTCAGTCATATGGATAAACTCTTCCTGGGGTATGTTACAGAACAACGTTAATTAACATCATGCTGTAATGGACTCCTGCTGAGTCCTTCGCATGAGTCTATGGGGGCAAGACTGAGTACATGTAGGCCTATGCACTGGATATACTCCTGGGGGTCGAGAGGCAATATCATTGATATAAGCCAAGGCCGAAGGCCGAGGCTTATATCAATGATATTGACTCAAGACCCCAGGAGTATATCCAACATACAGCCCGCTTGCATAGAGTGATTATGTATAATAGCCTGATTACAGCTCTTTTTCCACACATGTGGCCTAGGAGGATATCCTGTATAACCCTCCTTGGAGGTTATATGATCATCAAACACGTACTCTGTGTGTTCTCATAGAAATACAATGACCATAGCATATGCTTGAAGAGTGTAGCCTCATTCTGATACAACCTAGTCATATATAATACTTACCATGAACCAAGACTGTCAGCCGAACATAGTGGCCAAAATCCTTGAATACATGGTATTTCTGGTTAGGACTTCCCGAAACTGGGTTTGAATCCCATGTCGAGCAGAACTTTTGATATGCCTGATATACATTTTTTATTTCTTTGGTTATTCTGATATTTAAAGAAAAAATAAAAAAAGAAAGGAAATGGGGGTGCGGGGGCGGAGCCTCCAAATTATATGTTCAGCAGCACTAACTAAACAGTACTCTTAATTTTGTCTAATGGGACATTGCATCACCACCATTGGTCCTATTTAGCTAGTTGGCTATTCTGATATTTCAAGGGAAAAAAAGGAACAAAAAGAAGAAAGAAAACAGGGGTGCGGGGGCAGAGCCCCCGATTTATACAACAGCACCACCAACTAAGCAGCACTCTTAACTTTGTCTAATGGGACAATGCCTCACCAGCATAGGACTTAGTTAACAGGCTCAAACACATGTGGCTGTGTGGTCCTGCTGCTAGGGTACAGGGTATTTCTTGTTGCGATTGGGACAAATGTGGTTCAAACCCCTCAAAATCTTTAAATAGCATTACTCATCGGTCTCAAAAGGCAGAAGCAGTACATATCCTATTGGGTGATGAGTATCATTGCATGAGTCCCAATGGAGCAGTTGGTTAGCTGGTGAGCTCAATAGATCTGAGGTTGTGGGTACGGATCCTGCTAGATACCCGGGCTCTCAAAGAGAAAAAGAGCTCTCAAATAATTATAACCACCTCCTAGGGGTGTATAGGGATATCTACACCATTGTTCTATTAGGCACTGGCAACGTACTGGTGGCGTCACCATGTGTTCCTCTGGTATCAATTGTATCCCCCTAGTCACCAGCAACCAGCTCAGCCAAATCGCATGTCCAAGATTAGGGCACAAACAGAGTGTGAGTATTGTGAGTGGGTTGTACCTGGGCATTCGTTATGTCACCTGTCCCTCATAGAGTAGTGGTTAGCATGGTGGATTCATGATGCAGAGGACCTAAGGTCAAATCCCTGTCAAGTCATATCTTGATGACAGGGACAGGTGACATAAGGATTGTCCACGTACAACCCATTCACAACACTTACAACCTGCTTGACCCCTAATCTGGGACACAGGCTCTGGTGGAGCTGGTAGCCGGAGAGCAGAGGGAATACAGAGGAGTACAATTGCAAATGGCGCAGAACACTGGACATCTAGCTAAGGCGGAATAGGAACCTTTGGGAACAAGGCGGTGGGGGTCGGGAAGCCGGTCTATAGTGCAGTGTCTGCTGTGCAAGCCTGGAGCCAATCAAAACGTAAAAGGTAAGAGGTGCCCCATAATTATGGTTAATATGTCTAAAATATAACATTAATATTGATCTAACCTCACTATGTAGTTCCATAGAGCTATTCAGAAAATTCCAGTTTGGATGTATAAAGAACGTTTTGGAACTCATGCAAGAAGAATTTCTCAGAACGACTTTTATGGTGGAGACCAAATGGAAACCGAATACCATTCAAGCTCAAAAGCCGTGACCCAATGGCCATTTGATAATTAGCAGAGAAATGCTAATCGACAGAGATAGGTCTAAAAACATATTGGCATTTGGGATTGAGCCGTGTCAAGTCCCCAAAGGCTAGTCCAATGGAATCACAGCAGATCAAGAGGCCTATATTACACTTTTATTGGACTATAGTTATTCAGAGTAAATTTTTCCAGATATGCTATGCTAGGGTATTGCCTTTTGGCTGTACTTCTGGCTGCTACTAATTTGAGGTTACCACAGGTAATGTAATCTAGTTCAAGTGCCAGATCTAAAGTGAGCAGGTGCATGGGCGATGAGTCAGGTGGCGTGCAAAACACTGCATGTTCAAATGGAGCAAACATTTATAGTGAGCAGGGCATCGAACATGGGATGAGATCTCTGGATAGTAGCCTATGCTTTCCGGCCCTAGTGCAACTTTCTGAAGTTATATTGACATACACCTAGAAGTGAACAGCAAGATAGTAGTATACATGGTAACTTTGGTTGTATTGATGGATCAGGCTGTTTCCATCTCATAAGCTTGATTCTGATTCCCTATGCAGTATAAGTATATTTAGTCTATAATACTGAAAACGATGGCAATACAGAGGTAATACCTGATGTACATGATAAGGATTAGTTGTACAAGAGACTGAGGATTCAGATGATGGTGAGCTATTTACATCGCTTAGATGTAGGGCCTGGATGGAAAGTGGTCTAGTTTTTAGTTGAAAGGTTAGTGCAAAGACATGGTATTTGAGACCAGTACTATGACATTTGAATACCTTCTCAGCAATACTTTCTTAAATGGGTTGGGATAGTGCTGGATGGTCTATAGCCTGATATTCCCATGTGTGTTCCAGAGCCTATGTGTCCCTAGGTTACTGCATTTAGTTACAGAAATGTTGTTCTGTAAAAAGGGAGGGGTGAAAGGGAGGGAGAGGGAGGGAGAGGGAGGGGTGAGAGGGAGGGAGAGGGAGGGGGAGGGAGGGAGAGAAAGGAAGAGGGTGGGAGAGGGTGGGAGAGCGAGGGAGAGGGAGGGAGAGAAAGGAAGAGGGAGGGAGAGGGAGGGAGGGAGAGAGAGAGAGGGAGAGAGGAAGAGGGAGGGAGGGAGACCGCTGGGTACCAATAACCGGAGGCAGACAGCAGGCATAATGGGATATTAACCGGTTCCCTTTCTTGCTGCAAGTGTGTTTACTGTGTAATTCCTACAGTCATCTTGGTTATTATTACTTGTAAACAATTCAATCAGCAATGCTACTTAATTAGCACCAGTGTAT
Organism: Harmothoe impar; assembly: GCA_947462335.1. Taxonomy (NCBI): domain Eukaryota; kingdom Metazoa; phylum Annelida; class Polychaeta; order Phyllodocida; family Polynoidae; genus Harmothoe; species Harmothoe impar. Next base: position 47,854,581 of record OX381705.1, read on the forward strand.
GTACTCTACTGCCCAGGGTCCTCCATCTAAAACCCATTGTAGAAATAACACCATCATTTATTGCATACCTAATATTATAGAATGAACCTTTTCCTCCTTAACCCTTTTTGGGGATGGGGAGCGGTTATAATGTATCAGATTAATTGAGGTAATTGCCTGTGTGTAAGTTATTACCAAATATTGACGTCCCATTTTTACATGGGACATGATCAAAAGGAACTACTGTAATGTAAGCTGAGTATCAGATCTTATGTGGGGGGGGGGGGGGGTGAAACCAGGTGGGGTGCAGCATATTACATGCTCATATATTGAGCAAACATAATATGTATACAGTGGGCAGGGCATGCAATAGAGGGATGAGTGTTGCAGGGAGCACATTCCAAACCTGCTTTTAACATGCATTCTCACCATTATTGCATATCATCTCAAATGGGTGAAGAGTGGGCAAAGTGGTGTGTACTCATCTTATAAATTTAATTTGATTCTCCACATGGCATATTTTGTTTTCTCTAGACCGACATAATGACAATGGATAACAATGACAATGCACAATTATATGAAATCAGGTGAATCAGATTATAAGCCTTTTTTGTATCGCTTATGCAGGGCCTGGATTAAAGGCGCACCATCTAGCTTTCAGATAAAAGGTTAATGCAAGCACAATGGTATTTGAGACCAGCACCAGGGCATTTAACTAGCTCTTCAGCAATGTTTTCTGCAATATAAGTCAGAGCTTAGTCCTGGATGGGCAATACAATATCTAAAATGTATTTTAGGAGCCTTTTATTGTCTTTTTACCTAGCCAAAATGTTTTATAGCTTGACCCATATGTTAAAGCATAGGTTACGTTTGAGCCTAGTCATGTAGTTTGCCAACAGCTACTAAAATGTGTAATAACTCCCTATTTCTTACTGCAAGGGTCACTAGGTTTACGGACTGACTGTGGACGCTACAGGTGAGGGAACCCACTGTATATGGCTCCTGCTACTTATTTATAATATTTGTAAAGATGAAAGCTCAAGACTATCTAACTAAAGAAGGGGAAATCAGAGTAGCTCCCCCAGTTGCTGCACTGGTTCTATCCTCACAGAGGTATTATTATCCTGTGACCTCAATCGGATTAGGCGGTAGGTAAGCCTTTGGGTTACCTGAATCTAAGGGTCTGGCGGCTAAGGACAGGCTTCAAAAATGAATACATTGGTGCTTGGCCTATTTGTCATGAGTATAAATATGTATAAAGGGGATGTGTCCTTATATATCACTATACCTGAGGCTAAAGAAACTTTCAAGGAAAAGCAGATATACACTCTAAAAACAGTGTGTTACGTTTACACACTTTTCAACACACTTTTCTGAAGCCACTTTTAACACACTTTTTTTTGGTAACACACAACACACTTTTGGCAAAAGTGTGTTGAATCTAAAACGTGTGTTGGTGTACAAAGCCATGGTATTGAGGAGGTGGGGATTAAAATAGCTGTTCTACACCTCACAGAGTTTGTCAGGTGCCGTGGCTGAGTTGTCTTGGTGCTGGCACATGAGTCCTGTCCATGCAGGTTCGAATCCCTTGACAAATATTTTTTTCTCAATATTAAGTATGATTACTTTCTACATGGGTTAAGAGTTAAATTAGTATAGATTTATTTAATTTCTTGTTATGGCTATTCATGTTCATACTGTGCATATACTGTGTGTATCACTTTTAAAGGCTTCTTATATCTAGGAAAAGTGCTTATTGAACCGCTCACAATAAAAGTGGGAATAGAAGATTATATCAAAACTGAGTTTGTATTGACAGTAAACAAGTCTTAGTCAACCACTATGAACACATCCTAGCTTCTGACCCTGGCGAAACTGACACACCTGATAACCAACTGGTGACAGTGGCGCAATGTGCCATGACCGTACCACCGTCAGATAGCGTGGGATGGCTGCTCTCACAACCTTTTCTCAGTGTCTCCAGTGGTCCATTGCAGCCTTTTCCCCTCCCGGCTAGGACCACCTTTGTCAACACTGATATCTGCTATCTCTTTACCAGTTGCAAGTGTATTATGCTTCTACGGGTTGAAGCGGATCGGTGCAAGTCTCATGGGAGACCAGGACACTGAAGGTTCACCGCAGTCTGTCTACCGACACTTACAGACGCGACTCTTGTCAGGACAACTTGTTTCACTTGGGAAGATTTGGTGCCAGGTCTTCTCTGGGGATCGAACCCAGGACCTCTCACACACTTGTCCAGCGACTTGCTCTCTAGGCCACCAAATCTCCTTGTACAATCATGGTGTATTCCCCCCTCAAATAGGTACCAGAACACACAACAGTGAGGAGACACAAAGTATTCTCAAAGATCACACAACTTCTTACCAGTTACCAGTAAGCTATATAACTTACCTTGGGGATTAATATGTTATGACATGAAGTGGTTCTTAGACAATACAAAGACCGCCCTTATTGAGGGATGCCAATGCACTGACTAATAATAACATAATTTGCAGGGCTTGATATCTATTATAAAGACAATAGTTAATCAGCTATTAATAAGCCCTGCTTTTACAGCCTTGCAGAACATCTAATAAGATCTTACATGTGATGGTTATTTGGTTTACGCAAAGAACATGTGTGTATAGTTGAAGAGAAAAAACTTCCCATCTATTTCCGATATGGATTGAGTGAGTTTGCTCATTCAATGAGATTCAAATAATACAGTTTTTGTATGTATCTCATTGCAAATTAACCCCTATCAAATAGGTGTTATATCTTTCATTGTAGTAGAGGGGATTGGTTGGGGAGGGGGTTGTAAAATAGTTCAACCTCTCCTGAGGTGGAAAAGAAATTTGACCCTTCTTGAGGGGGGGCTAAAATATTATGGTCCTTCTTAGAAAATAAACGTTTCCATTTGACAGTCAGCCCCATTGGGAATCGAGCCAGGGATCTTTAAGTTCTCAGTCCAAAGACTTGCCTACTGAGCCACTGCGACAGCTACTATATGGCTGTAAGAATGTAGCATAGGTGCATGATAGACATTTACTGCTGCTGCCCCCTTTTGTACATGATACACACCTCTCTGACCACAAGTGTGTAAGCAGGTAAGTGAGTTGACAAAAAGTGTGTTACAATTCATAAGTGTGTTAAATCTCAAAGTGTGTTGCAAATTTATGTGTGTTACTCTTTAAGCATGTTCCCACAACACACTGTTCTAAGAGTGGATACAGCTGATATAGCACGTTGAGAACTTCTCAGAACAAGAGAGGGGGTGTAGAGAGAGAGGGTGGTGTTGAGGGAGGAGGGGTATGTGTATGGGCAGGCAGGCAGGCAGGCAGGCAGGCAGACAGGCAGACAGGCAGACAGGCAGGCAGACAACCAGACAGGCAGGCAGACAGGCAGACAGACAGGCAAGCATGCTTCCTATAGTAATATACTGGCCATGGTTTAGACAAAATGAATGTAACCTAGCGACTAATTGCCTTGCTTGGACTAGTCATAATTACCAGTGTACTTCGCCTAAACCCAATGATCAATTGCAGCTGATTAGAAATCAATCGTTATGTTTGTCTAATGCAGTTCGTAATGCTGCTTGATTAGCAGACCCTAAGTAGTCTGGCGCGTTATTATTATATTATTGTATCTATCAAGTTCGACTGTAAAATTTCTCATGATAAAACTGTAATGAATAAGAAGTAAAGTGTCTTATTCTTCAGCAGAATGACTTAATAATTATCTGTGTGGATGTGAAATCATACAGATAGGACAGAGCCAGTGAGTCATTGATAGAGTGGGTATCAACTCAGGGACACCCCTATTTAAAACAATAGAGATGTGCACCCACCTACCGGCCCTCCCCCTCCACCAAGTAGACAAGAAAGCTGTGAAATCTTACCAAACGAGTAAGAAATCATGCCACAGGAGTGAGAGTGTGTGTCCTACAAGATGGCTGCTTCCATTCAGACCCTCCACTGTGCTATCATGGGTACGTAGTACGGTATAAATACAGTGTAGCAACGTTGTACTTCAGGGTATCTCTGTGGAAGTATTAACTTATCAACAAAGGTATAAAGCAATGTGGAAAAGTAGTGATTAGAACAAACAAGGCTCGAGCATGGGAACCTTCCCAGTGGGCACAATATTGAGTTTATTATTGAATCAGCGTTAAGACAACCTTGAATCAACATTGACAACCATTTATCAACGTTGATTCAATGCTCTGTGCCCACTGGGTTAGACCCAAAGCCTCTGACTACGGCTGACTCCGGGCTATAGCCCCACCAACATTCATCCCTTACATTACTGTATTCCGCAGAAACTTACCCGGAACAGGTAGGGAATGGTGGTAGTCTGTAGGAATTAGGAATAGAGCCAATGGCTGACAGCCCTTAGCCCCCTGATCTAGATGTCCTGGACCACATGCCTCATACCTGCAGTTCGACCTATGTGAGGTGCTAAAGTAAAATTACCTGACTCGTAGTGGCTACAGGTGGAACTACAGGTCTGCAGCATGATCATGTGGGCCAGGCACCCAGGTGAGGGGGCACTATACTGACGGCCGTGTCTCATGAGATTGATACAATTGAAACGTCTTTGACTGGGTGTAGTCTTTGACCAGGTGTAGTCCTTGACCGGGTGCAGTCTTTGACCAGCAAGTTTCAAAAGGGCTGAAATGGGGGACATGTAGACAGAAATTGGGGGAAAAGGTTAATGGATATTTCAACACTTTATATTACAAACTTCGCGGTATTTCGGTGTACATAGCCCTCATTTCAACCTTTTTAAAACTTGCTGGTCAAAGACTACACCCGGTCAAAGACTACACCTGGTCAAAGACTTCACCCAGCCAAAGACGTTTCAATTGTATCAATCTCATGAGACACAGCCTGAGTACCCTATTCCTAAGAGCTACCGATTAACTCTAGCCACCAGCTGGAGCCTATGCCTGGTAGACACTGTAGGCCCTACCCCTATACGGGACTAGCACATCCTGGTACCTCGGGTAGTCGGGGGCTAAACTCCATCTCCTTATCAGGCTAATCCCCTCTCCTCACACCTTGACCAAAGGGGCTGATAAGAAATTCTCCCATGATGCACTGCTCTGGATTCGGGGGCCTAACCACAATGCATTGCTCTGAGCCAAAATGGCGGCCCCCATAGCCTAATCAGGCTAATGCGCTAGTCCCGTATATATACACTGGACTGTATGGCCCATCTTAAACCAGGTGAGATAATGACTCCTGCAGGGCAGTCATAATTGTATGGTGTTCACACACCCTTAATGTATAAAATGCACTCTTAAGGTATGCAATTCACAGAAATGAAACTGATCCTGCATATAATAGCATTTCTAGATATACCATGATCGTGAGAGAGATATCATTCTATATATATAATTATTGACTATATGCCTGTATACGCTTTATCTATTTTTGTCTGTGTCTCACTGATCTCCATGTGTGCTGTTTATACTATTGATTAATTGTACATATGCTGATGTATAGAATAATACTGTCACTACAACAACCCCTAATCGTATCACTCATTAACAAAACTGTAATTCCGTTTTGTGTTTGAATGTTTAGACTAACCTGATTGGTAGAAGCAATACAACCTTAATAAACATCATAAGTTCTTGGGAACCTGGCCTCCCTTGCCAGCTAAGCAATCAGTAATTCGTCACTTTGTGCCAAGTAGCCTGCATATATGCATGTCTAGTTATATAGGCCATGCATATGGGTGGGCGTCTGGCTGAACCTATTTCTTGATAAATACATGATACGTTGCACGTTTCCATGGGAGCCTTTTTTGTAAATTCTTTCTGTATCGCTGCCTATGCCCATGTTTCCCTCTGCCTGTTTGTTTGTCTGTCTCCCTCTCACTGTCTTGCAGTAGATCTCTTTGATGTCGAGTACTTTCAAAGCTCCAAGGATGTTTTGTTATCGGTGGGACTTTCACCAAAAAAAACTATTATCAGAGACGCTTTGTTGTCCTAGTAATAACGTTTAAGAAGAAGAGTCTAGTCAAAGTACAATTTAAATGTTGTTCAATCTCTGCACCTGGCATTATTCTAAAGGCTGGTGTTTTAACAAAAATGAGAATGTATCAATTAATTAGCCTTACTTGTTGCCGTCTCCGTGACTGCCGCCGACTCTTCATATGCCTGAAGTACTCCAGGACCGACTGCATAAGGTCGGCGCACGCTCGTCCCCCCAGCGCGCCCGCTGCTGGGGACGGGCGGCTACTCCAGCTTCCGGTACAACCCACTTCCGGTAATCCACTTCCGCAATATATAAACCCTCTCTTATCAGTATCCCATTTCATCCATTGTTTCCTGTGATCAGCAGAGCACTCCAAGGTTACTGAAGTCGAGGTTTCCTTTTTTTCCTGTTTGACACCTACGGTTGCCCACTTCCGTTTTCTCACCTACTGGTGTCAATTACCCGTATATCCTCGGGTTTTGTGTAACGTGCACGAGGTTTACCGATACCACCCACACCTTAACAGAAGTTATCTCCAATTTTAAGCAGGAGGAGGGCTTTGATAATTGCGTTGATGACACTCGTAGGGATTCCCATATATATGCTCCCGTACACCTATACCTACTCCGTGAAGGTGGGGTTTCCTAGTACTGCTGTACCAGCTTCGTACTGGCGCCTGGAGACCTGTTCCAAAGTATTGGGAGCTATCTATAGGACGGGGGAGGTTAGGCTGAAGGACACCTGGGTAATTGTACTGGAGGCAAATGCACGGCCTATCACACACCTAACTTCAGATGGGTATACGTATGTGTGAACGTGCAAAATAAAACAGCACGTGCATACTCCCTACATTAGAACACACTCCATTGAAGTATGTGCAGTAGAATGCCTATGAGTTGTAACACCTTGGGTGAGCACTGTGTGAGTAGAAATAGAGCAACTCTGAGCAGCTGAACACCTCTCTACGCTTACCAGGCCCGTCCTGATGGCACCTGATACTGGTAATGCCTCCCGTGTGTTGTGGTCAGTAGTCAATGAGTCACTGCTCGGCGGCAATAGTAGTCCACACTCCCCGTGGTCACAGTGGTAGGAGCAGAATAAAGCCGTGAGGAGCTGCTCTCTCGGGCTGAGCTGCTTGCTGAGCTGCTCACTCACGTGGGAGGTAGTTGTCGCCTTCCTCCCTCCCTCCCTCCAGCCCTACCGCCTACCTACAGGAGCACCGCCAGCCGTCTGCAGTGACGCCCTCCCTCCAGTGTCCCCAGCTTACCCTCAGCCACTGCCATGCGAGCCGACAGGCAGAGGAGTGGGGGGGGGGGGGGTTGCTGAAAGGTGGAGGGTGCAGGAATTGCTCCCGCAGTAGTGCCTAGAGGCACACTACTAGACTCAACCCGCCCATCCCACCCATGCACCCACTCACCATGCAGTGCCTGTCGATCACCCACTCCCTACCTGCATACCTTGCCACCTGCATAGTGGGCACCACCCCCTATATATCCCTCCCCCATTCTTGTGGACCCTTAATGCTACAGGAGACGGATCTGCGGACATGTGTACCGCCCACGAAGGCAGTTGCCTGTTGTCGTCTTGTTACCGTGATTTCAAGCGGCGTGAAAGTCGAGGGCCTCCCCCGCGTCTGTCTCTATTGGGGAGGGGTTTCCTCTCGTGTGACACTGCGGTGTAGTTTATGAATGTAAAGGTTGATGCTGCAATGCTCTGATTGTAATAAGACAATGTCCATAACTAGATGTCAATTTTCCAAAACCTCAGTCTATCTCTATATGTACATATTTCAATTGTTTTATAGCGTTTATTTATCTTTGTTTTTAGGATATAGGCCCCAATGTCTGATCTGTATTAGGAAACCCCAACCTTCTCAAGTTATAACAATGTTACCCTTATGGTATGTTATGTAGAGAGTCTCAACAGTACATGTGTATATAGCTACAATATCTTCTCATCAAAGCTGATGAGAGAGAGTGGCCACAGAAAATGGTATACTCGCCCTTGAATATGCTGTTGATTTGGGTTAAAAAGATAACATCTAAATACACAATGATACCATTGTACAATCGGTATACCTACAAGCCAATGTATAATCATTAAATATAAGAGGTTACCATAGCTTTATTGCGCTAACAACAGCCTATTCAATTCTAAGCCAAGCCTGATTCATAGTCCCACTACTGAAGTCACCTGGCCAGGACAGCAGGGCCACATGGTCCCACTGCTCACTGCACCCTTCACCCATACAAAGTAAAAAGTATGTATATATTCTAAACACATTTCAATCATAACACATTGATAGATAGATCTGTAAATGTAAAAGCAGATGTATGGCCACCAGTGATAGATGAGCTACAACAGTGAAACGTTTTTCTGTTTGGCTAGCCATCTGGCATTATTCTCCTACTCCTGGTACGGGCTCTCACACATGTACAGGCTATCCTTAATCAAATGCAGTACCTATAATATTGTTTAACATACGTGATTATTTAGATAATGTCAACAATTATGAGTAGATAGTGCTGTCTAGAATATTCCACTGAGCCAGCCAAACTGGCCTTGCTGATCCATAACACTGTGCAACAACCAAAAAATAATGGGGGCAGACCTACCTGACTAGACTAATTTGAGGTCACTGAATCCAAAAATGATGGTAAAAAATGCCTCATAAGTCTCAGTTTCAAGATATTCCAACCATGATTATTTGTCGGTCTACTACTGAATATATGGTCCGACCAATATACAGCAGGGACAGCATTCATAAAAAATTGTCAATTGCGTTTGCCTGGCAGAGATAACATGACTCAGAAGCACATTTAGTGGTAACATACCATAAAAAACAGGATTCTACACTGTTTTTAAGCTAAATTAGTGATATTTTACCGATATTAATTGAAAAAATACCATAAAATATATAAATTCATCCTAAAGCGATATAACCTTTTTTAAGCTACCAAGATCAGGATCGTAACCCGTTCTGACAAGAGGTACCCTCAGGGAAGCTATTATTACTGGTTTTAGCCCCCACTGCTGCCAGAATCCCAAAAAGAGTAATAAATAGACAGAAAATTGCTCGGATAACCCTTTATGCAGAATACAATGATAGATCATTGGTGTTACATCTTTAATATTAAAAATCTACATCTATAAAGTTTTTTTAGACAAAAAATGGTACAAAGGTCAGTATCTATTTACTATGGTAGCCATTGACACAGTCAAAATATTGGATAGTGGCTCTAGAATATTGGAAATGTCATCAATATCGCAAACCTCAAAACAGGCCTTGCAAATTCCTTTCAGAACCAATTTTCTACTAAAAGGTATCCTTGTATGAGGATTTTGACCATAAAACCTAATTTTACATGAAACATTAGCCAGGTACATACATTGCTGGAATATGGTCAGAGGTGGTCCTGATGGGGAATACAATAGGAAGACAAAGCAACCTTTTTAAGCACTAGTTATATGTTTCAAAGTGTTATTTTGGACCTATTTATTCACAAAGAATATTTATTTCTGTAACAGATCAGTAATATATTAATAATGTAACTAGTTAAAAATAAGTTTTACATGAAAAGTCTAAGCATTTTCCTACTTTTTTTATCAAATAGTGTATATATAAGCTCTAACCCGGTATACAAATAAGACCATGTGAAAATCTGAAAACTGAGACTTGCCACACAATTTTGAGTGCCCCAGGTCAAAATACATAGGAATAATTGAGTCTGGTCCCCTTTTTTTCAATTTTTGAAAATTTGCTGTCCAGTGTTATTATAACCTCAGCAAGATGATAGTACTTTTAAGAGAACTTATGTTTTGAAATTCTAATGTACCACGGCCACGACTAGAACCTATAAAAATTAAGTAATATTTCCTGGCTAACAATTTATAACCATTTCAGGCCCTGCTATCCTATATTTCTTTCCCTCTCTGAAACACAGCTTGTTGCTATGCTCGTGGGAGCGAGGCCTTGGGTCCGACACCAGAAGTAGAAATGGATTATTCGGATGAGGCTAGATCCTTTTCAATCATCCACTGTAAGGGTTTAACGGCCACATCTTTTTAATCAAGGTCATAAAACAATCAGCAATTGTATCCATTGTTACAGCATCAGGGAGAAAACTGGCACGGTCATTAAACTGGGTTAACAAATTGAACAAACGTGGTGTCTGTTGATAGATTGCGTCAGCGTGAGGCATCCATATCTATGTCTTTTTTAATATGTGATTGAATGGTTTTGCTGGAAGGATAGATCACTTTGCCTGTTTCTAAGTGCTTCCACGATGATTCCACCCTATGTGAAACTGACGGGTAGACTGCCTAAGTAACATAAGTCCATTTTTAGTGGTATATTGGCCCAATCCTGGCCCAATATTGGCATTTTGATATTGGCCCACCGCAGGTTTGACCGCTGGCCCAGTAATGGCCCATGCTTGGAGAAAGGGATATTGATTTCATGTTGGCACAACTGTGGGCCAACATTTCGATGTTTTAACATCATTTCAAGGTTAGAAATTAAACATCGGGACAACCTTGTTATACATAATGTTGGCCCAACATGTAATTTTCAAATTAGGACCACTGCAACAATCACTAATATTGAACAATACTATTTTTATGTGTATATAATTGAATGTACAAGCGTAGTTAAGACATGACTGACAGGTATCATCAGTTTAGAAAAAGCCATTTCTGTCTTTTTAATCCATCTTAATCTCTGTCCCAAAATGGCTAGATATAATACAAACTGTATTACTATCATTTAGTAATTATCTAACATCATTACCCACACATGAGGTGTCTTCAAGTTACTTTTGACAAATTCTCAGGGAAGTCATGCAGTTTGACACTTTTAGATATTGAATCTCATCCATGAACTTCCCCTGACCTTTAACCATGTAGAACACACTGGGGAGGATATTTATAACCCCATATGATTGCAAAGTAGGAGCCAACCTGTCAGAAACTCTTCAGGCAACATTGAATCCCCTGGTGGAGATTGTAGCCAATATTGGACCAGTGTAGTTAGAATTGATGTTGGTCCAACATCACAAAACAACCTGGCCCATTATCAGAATTGCCAAGGGTGGGCCATCACTTTAATTTGTATGTTGTACCAATGCGTTGCGATGGTATCGAGCATTGGCCCAATATACCCTTGCTACCTGGGAGCTGCTGCTTTGCCGACGTAATCGGTTATGAATCTGATCCCAGTTTGCTTTCCAGCTTTTATGATTGAAAGACAAAATCCAATATTACCATGTTTTTGCGTGAAATAGCCAGACATGTCAATAGTATCACGATTAAACTTTTCTTTGGGCAATGAAATATAGCTAATGAGTACAAAAACCCTAGTATTACAGTGTGTATGATTTGTTATCGTTTTGCGGTTGAGATTGAGATGGATTGTAAATACATATATAGCACAAATGAATGGCTGTTTGTTAACTCATGATACTGGACAGCCATGTCTTTTGCATGTTTGCATACGTTTAGGTAGTTACATATTGTTGGTTCATATCCATTTCTTGAAAGACGCCCATGGAACATCCAATGCCTCCAATGCAAATCTTTTCAATGTAAAATATTTCTACGCCTTGATTCAGAAGATACATATCAGTAAGATGCAATATAAAAATGTGAGCAAGTGGAATAACTGCAAGGTGAATATAATTATTCCAAAATTATTTTATTGTGGTTATAATACATTCCATAACTGAAATGCCAAATGCAGACAAATTGTAGGTTCCATAGAAAATTACATCTATTTTAAGTCTACCATACACCTACAGTAGGTCTTCTCAGATTCCCCAGATGTGGGTAACATTCAGGCACCAGTGTTTTGCCTGTAGACATTACCAATATTCCTGCAGAGATTTAGCCCATATAACCACTTAGCACGTTGACCCAAGCACTGTGGCCCAGATGTAGTGGCAGGTCATGGTCAGTATCCATATATGAATAGATTCAGTGACTACAGAAGACATGTGACCAGGCTAGGGAAAAGACCCATCCGGGGAGGAAATAGCATCTAAAATTGGTGTCATACCCTTAAAGTGAGATATCATGAGCAACGAAATTCCTGGTAGTTTTGTGGGAATCACTATTCAAAGATCAGTTTATATCAATAACTGGAAATGGTAAATAAACTCTAAAAGCATTCCATCCCATGATAATTAGTGTTAATTATGAGAAATCAGTTTTATTGATGAATAACCAAATAAAATGGGATTCTTAAGTCTAAAGTTGGTTCTAGAAGGAATTTCCACAGTCTGTTTTCGGTTCTGAGTAGCTGGGATTTCTAAGAAACTGGTGATAATTATCTCCCATTTTTGGTATTGGAATAATTTGCCTGGCAACCAGAAATTGTCTTAATGTGCTAATTTTCGCAATTTCGGTATAAACGTTCTTTTTGCTTTCCAAATATGGAATGTTAGCAGTAAGGATGGAATAATTCTAATAGGCCTAAAAAATTATCCTAGAGCACTTTTACTTGAATTATGCCCTCTTTAGCCATCTTCTTGCCCCCCGGTGGCCAAAGCCAGTACTAAAAATCCCCCACGGATGGGTCTTTTAGCTAGTTGGGTCAGACATGTCCTTTGATTAACGTTTTTGTCCTTCCATTTATCACCATTCTGTAGAAACAAAATAACAGGTTACACATACCAGACAAAGGTTATCTAAGTTTCATAGATCTACTATGGAAATGCATTGTGTTGAATAGATATTCAGTTACAATCAAATTATTTTCAAGGTTGATTGAAATTCTATCGCAATGGTAAAGTCAAAAGACTGAACTACTGGAAACCTCTATAACACTCTTATTATACGTTATTATCTGATAAGATCAAGAGGTATATTTAGATTAGCCCCCTAGTGCAAGTTTTTATTTAAAAAACAATAATCATATCTGTATTGTTGATGCCAAATCTATCACCTCGATGCACCTTTAAATATGAATTGCACAGGAATTATTGTGTGTATACTTACTCAAAAAAAGAAGATATGGGCCAAAATTCACGAGTACTGTGCACGGACGACCTTTGGGATTTTTTTTAAAATCTAAGTAGAGCTCTGAATTTCAAAAGTACTCATAACCAGTGAATAAGATAGTCAGGATTGGTGGCAACTTCGTCTTTTTCGCATGCTAAGGGCAAGATGGGACAATTTTAGGTGGATCTTTGATATTTTTTCATGTATTTTTGGTTAATTAAAATTTAGTTCACTTTCCGAAAAACTGCATTTCCACCAAAAAGTTATTTGGGTTTATTCATTACACTTATGTAGGAGCCCTAAGTCTACTCATTCAGGTGGTATAAGACACTAGTGTGCCAAGAATCTGTGCGCTGGCCCATAAATGTATATCCTATGCAATTAGGAGTAGTACAAGACATAAATTAGATTATCCTGACAACCATAAGTATTGCACTCCCCTACAACCCATTCCCTGACCATGATATTGCACGTATGGTTTAATACTTCTTTAATTCATTGTGGATGGAACAGTGCTTCGATTTAATGCATAGATATACCAGATATTTGCTCAATATTCTAATTTACTTATTTAATGGCTAGATATAGTAGGTATAGTCGGCAACCAGGCCTGTGTTGTACTACCAAGGGCCCCTTCCCAACCCTCTCCTGAGCTGGCTATTGCATGTAGAGCCTGCAGAGCATGATTTAAATGCTCATTATAGTAGGAAAGACAAAACTTCAAATGATATTCTAAATAACGTACATATCCAAGGTACACAAAGTAAAGTATTATGATACATAGCATCACGATGCATTCACATTGGAACATTATGAGAGCTGTGGTAACTTGTATTATACTGAATACAATATTACACTTGATCATACGTGCAGATTACTTATGTAGTAATACCTATCTCTAGATATATTATCAATAGGTATACAGATCATGAGGGCTGCTTGCAGGCAGCCAGTTTCACTGAGAGCAATCAGGCTATAAACTGGAGTATGTTATTTCAAAGGGCCGTGCACCGTGATTTGGGCACAGCAACATATTATTAGTATCAGTGTTAGTGAGTCAAACATTTAGATGTAAACAATACATCAGGGCTGTTTGAATGTGGTCCCTGTGTTTCACATATTCGTGGGTTAGGGATCCCTCAGGACTTCAGGCGTAACCTAAGTCTCAAAAGGCCCATATATCACAAATAGTTGAGGGATAGGGGCTTTTTGAGACTTAGGGGCATCACAGATCAGATGCTTATGGGCCCGAAAAAAAGAAAATAGGGAAGAACACGATATATCGACACTTGAAGAATAATCTGTATTTCATCTACAGATCAGAAATAGATTGTGCACTATTGATAGGGAATAGGGTAAAGTCACCTTGAGACGGACAGACACATTGAGTCGGACACCAGTGGGTTTGAATAACAAAGCTAATATTAACAATTCAGGTATGTGGCCAGGTATCACACTACCCAGTGGGCAAACTTCAGGTGATTCAATGCTGATTCAATGTGTGTAGCGACATAATATCAACAGTTGATACAGGGTTGTCATTATGTTGATATTGATGAGGTCATCAACGTTGATCATTCATCAGTGATTCAACATTGATATGACCATTGTAAATCAACAACAAATAAACATAATAAAATGATTTACATTGATTTGATATTGACTGCTGATGCATAATTTGAGATTCTGTATATTAGATACAGTATTCTTATGTAGACTCATTCCTTTAATTTATTTATTTTCATTACAACATCCCCCCATTCCCATTTCTCCAAGTAAGATTAAATGCTAATTCTAGCACTATCCAGGATAGTGGTACATGAATGACCTCTGAAGATCACACTAAGAGGCATTCACATCCATTTCAAACTGACCTGGTGATGACTGAGGCTTTATCCATCATTCTTAGCAACATAAATGGTGTCTTACTGAAACCATGCATTTATTGTTGTCATTTAATTCCTAATGTCAACCAAATGCACACACCATAGTTGTCAATGAAAATGAATGACATTTTGATCAATTGTATACATTGATGAGAAAAGAAGAGCTTACAATTAGGGAAAATTGATGTAGCATGGAGATAGAAATGCCAAGGAGTAGGTTGTGGAGGCACCTAGTGGGAAAGGTGGGAAACAGCATGGTTGATTCAAAGTTGATATCGAAACATTGCATCAATGTTGAAACAGGTGTTGGTTGACAACGTTGAAATTGCAACATTGCATCAATGTTGAAAACAGGTTGATCTACCCTGTAACCCTATATCAACCAGTTTTCAACGTTGAATCAAGGTTTTGTGCCCACTGGGTAGGGCCAATTAGGACCCAGTACCCAGTTGCAGCTAAATGTCCACAATACTGCCAAAATGTTTGATAGGGGACAAACTGTCTCATTGGTACATTCCATCCATGTGCTCTTTTTTGATGGGAGGTAGTAGAAGAATATTGATAACCAAGCTCTCCCATTCCCATTCCAACTATCTAAATACATAATTATTCTCAAATGATTCTTTGCTTAAGATTGCCATGACCCTTAAGCGTTGAAGTTAGAGGATGGGTGAAGACTCTGTTTGAGGAGGACATGAGCATTTCATGCATGTGTCCTGACCTAAGATCTTCAAAAATGAATGACAAGAACACTTGGAGATAACTGTTTGAGAAACACAACTTCCTAGATATCCTCAAACCAACATTCAATGTGTCTTCAAGTATGCTAATAACTTTTTAGTAAAGATTTTATCATCGCTGCGCAAAATACCACTGGACGATTTGTATGAAAGATAATTGGGCCAGGACGATTTGGCCAAAATGGTGGACGATTTCCAATCCTGCAAATCTTCAAATGCTGATTACGTGATCAGAGCTATTCTCTCATTCCCTGTTTCGCATTATATGGTATTGCCATTTTGGTATACCACAAGTTTTTACAATATCTTTTCATTCCAGCCTTGAAAATTGTGTATCATTATATTCTGTGCCTATCAATTCTTATATTGTATGATCTACCCTAGAAACACCAGCAAATGTTCCGGCTCAAGGATCATATCTGGCATGAGGTGTACAAGTTTGGGTGCAGTTTAATGTTTTGAAATTAACATATTAGATGGATATTATATTTATCATTGAATGATGAAATATACTTTTAAAAAAAGTCCCCTGCAATAGACACTGGCAGACAATATGAACCCAATGGTGCAACCGTTGATATGGTTGGTATCCTTTAAGGGTCTCGATTCAAACGCCCCAGGTGACCACCTCTTCCTTCACTCCCAGGAATGAGATGCCCGGTCTGCGTGCTCAGAGCATCAAAGATGGCAGGGGGAAGGTTGAATGGTGGCTTGTTTTGGTTAGTTTTAAGGGTGTTATGGAGGTTGGCAGGTTGTACAACTCAGTATGTATGACTTCAATATCAATACAAACAATCTGGATAGTAATTGCACTGCAATAGGAGGCTAACTTCACTGTATTGGACATCCTAGAACTGATGAGTGATGCCCTTGCCACATATCAAAGTATTTGTTGTGATGCCCGTAACACTTTTCTGTGATGCCCTGTCCACGGGATATGTGCCCTAGCTTGATAGCTATATTGTATTTTCAGTAGTTATCAATGGAAATTAAATTTTGTAGGTACAGGCCATAGGTAGGGAGTTCAAAATAGCGCTGCCACTGCCACTGTGATCTGCACATTTCTGTGATCTAATATGCACCCTTCCTAGAGGCATCCCTCAAAACATAATGAATAATATGACTTGTTAAAACTTGGTACCATGGGGATGTTGGTAATTATGTTTTTTTAAGACATGTGAAATCCTGGTGTGTTTGACCCTGCCCAATGCTGTCCCTAGCCATGTTAATAGGACCTGTTTTGTCTGAGTTGGAAGGGTAAGGTGATACATTACCCCTGGCTGCTGTGATCCTGCCTAGATCACAGAAATGGGAAATATGTTCAAGTGCAATCACCATGATATATCTGCATCTAGCTATGATAGGAACAGATCTGAAAAGATCGCATAGGGACCTTTACCATTGCAAGCAATGTATATTCTTTAACTCATTTTTGGAAATTTGTCAAACTCCCAACCATAGGCCTACAGTAGTATTGGACTAAATTATAGTACCTGCTGCAATGGTGATCACTGACACAGGCTATTCAGGTCCCCTTTGAATAGGCACTTAGGACCCTATACAAAACAGCCACCTCTTTCCCCTCTGCCCTATAGGGCTGTTTTCCAGCAAACCCACCAACCTTGCATTACATTTAGTCATCTCACATCTAAACTATGACAGCTATCAATATGCCGTCTTTTGCTTTGTATTCCAGGCATATTTATCTTTCCATGGAGGGGTTTTTTGAATTTATAAAGTATTTTTATTCATGAAATGATTTTCAAAAATACAGTACAGGTATTCAAGAATGAGAATGAGGACATGAGAGATCTTAATATCATGCATAGTCTGATGGTGTTTGACCATTCTCATTTGGTCACATAACAAGATGATGTCACTAGCAGCCAATCATACAGGAATCGGGAGTACATCATTATGTCATACAGTATTTCATGGTGCAACATATAAATTCTTTTCATCCTTTTAGTATGCGTAAAGGTTTTTGTAATAACAACCCATGATGCAGGCACATATAATATACAATATTTGAAGTGATTGTGGCAATGGTTGACCTAGGAGGTCAGATTTCCTGGAAGGACAAATTACTTTGTTTTCACAAGTTCCTCTAAAAATAACTTGGTGATTTTTGCTTTTGCTTTGGCTCTGAATGTGTCCCTATTTTTGGACATTCTGCATGAGACATTCATAAGATTCCAGAGTTCCACACTTCTGTAGAGTGGGCTTTTTCTGTAACCTAATTTAATGGATGTGGGATATACCAGTAGACCCGTATTTGACGACCGTGTCACCCTGCCTCCTGCCACTGTTTTTTGGAAAGTGAGGCCAAGTTCGTTTGGGCTGTGGTGATCACCATGGAGATATTTGTAAAGTAACAGTAACAGTTGTAAATCATATCTTATGCTCAGGTAGTCTACACTAGTATCTTTGTGTAGATCCAGTATGTGATGCTTCATTCTTACATTCAAACAAATTCTGAGGCATCTATTTTGTAACATTTGTAATCGCTTATGTTGGTGCTTTGTGATACCATTAAATAAATAACCACAGTATTCTAACACAGGCAGTATGGTTTGTTTGTACACTAGAGTGGCAGTATGTTTTGACATTTTTTTACGCATTTTTCTCAGCATTACACATCTGTTACTAGAGCTACTTACAGTTTTGCTGACACTTTTTTCTAATGTGAAATTGTCATCCATAATGATACCTAAATATTCATATTGTTTACATTGCTCTAGTACATTGTTTCCCATGCTAATATTGACAGAAGGAATGGTATCAGTGTTACAGAAGGTCACTATTTTGGTTTTACCAGTATGAATGCTAAGACCACTGCTGCAGAACCATTCATATATGTTGGTAGCATCTTCTTGCAGCAGTGATTCCGCGATTTTGATATTTTTGTTGGCAGTGTAAAATGCAACATCATCGGCATACATCAACACCTTACAATGCTTGACTACAGAGGGCATGGAATTCACAAAGCAAATGAACAATAGAGGGCCCAATATTGACCCTTGTGGGACACCGTATTTGATGGGTAGTAGGCTAGATATGGCGTCATTACAGATGACTCTTTGACTTCTGTCTCCTAGATAGGCGCATAGCCAATCAGCATAAATATCCGGCAAACTTAGCTGGCGCATACGGGCAATAAGTTCACCATGGTGAATGCTGTCAAACGCCTTCCGCACGTCCAGGAAACAAGTAACCATATATTCATCATTGTCTCTGGCCCGAAATATGTCATTAACTAATTTAAATACCGCGTCATTCGTTCCTCTGGCCGTGCGGAAGCCATACTGGCAGTCAGAGAGGAGGGAATTCGCTTCGAGGTGGCTATTGATTCTCTGATATATAATATATATAATATGTTCCATGATCTTGCTAGGGACTGGTAATAGGGAAATGGGCCGCCAATTACTGATTTGACGTAGGTCACCACTTTTTGGAAGTGGGACAACTTTAGCAGAGGACCAGGTTTGTGGGAACGAAATTGAGTGCAGACAGAGGTTTATTAATGAAGTCAGTTGGGGGGCCAGTATCAAAAAAGCGTCTTTCAATACCGCTGTCTGTATATCACTTATACCACTTGACTTATGGACATTAATGTCTCTGACTAACTTTATAACCTCAGAGTATGTGACGGTAGTGTCAGGTGTTTCTGTGTACGCATTACATATGGGGACAGAGAAATCAGTGACCTTTGGTTTGCTACCAAGAGACTGGAATAGGTCTTTTCCAATGTTGGAAAAGAACCCGTTTATGTAATCCAGAACTTCATCCCCTTTGACTTCCTCACCAGTTACGTGATGATCTAGGAATATGTTTGGTTTATCCTCGCCCACCCTCCCCAATAGTTTGTTTAATTCACACCAGAACTTGCTAGGGTTAGAGGATAACTCCTCCAGTTTGTTGTTAAAGTAGTTCTCCTCTGCAATACGGGTTCGTGCATTAATATCCCTTCCCGGGTTATAAAACTACTTTTGATATATATGTCATATAGGGGGTAACACCCTACATGTGCACACAGTGCATTAAGAACCTGTAGATCGATTCTCCCCATCCCTGCACTCACCCCTCTCCATTAACTCCATGTCTACAGATGTCAAAACTTGTCTGTGTGATCTCAAGGTATATAGTGAGTTCTGAAATAATGAATTTCAGGCATACAGGTTTCTGCACTATATTACTAGCTACCTTGAAATTATATGAGGCTACCTTAGTTTAGTATTTTAAACTGATTATATAAATTATATATATTTGCATTTCCCGAATCTTACATGATTATTGTATATAAACCAATAGGAATAGCATGGAGGCAAAAACACCAGAAATGTGATTTTGGACCAATTTGAATAACCAATACGCACATGTATATATACCAAAAGAATTGTGTTATGGAGCATCACTTTCATGCACTGACAATGTGTTACGAGCATCAGTGGCAGTGTGTTACGGGCATCACCATGAAATCACAAAACCCATATTTCTCACTAGTCTGTGGGTTTTACATTGAACAATAAATGGTTACAGCCTTGTTAATTGCTTATGATCATCATGTGTAAGTTTTAGCATTCACAAGTCACTAGAAATAAGGCAATCTTGCCTTCTCTGTTGGAGCAATAATAACAACTCTAACATCTTTGATGCTCTGACCACGCAGACCGGGCATTTCATTCCTGGGAGTGCCATGGAGGTCAACCAGTGAACGTTTATCTAACCTTAACCATAAAAACGCAAGGATCAAGAGTATGGAGAAGTGAAAGATGTTTTTGAAAAAAGAAATGGGGAGAAAAGTGATTTTGCATTCTAGAAATTAAGATGCGAGAAATCCACTGACCAACGTTTTAGCCTCCAATATAATGCAGACAATCAGCAATCTTCACAGGGCAGCATGGTCATAGATCAGCAGTTGAGAAAATGCCTTTAATCACTGTTAATAAGTCTCAATAATCCTTTTCCCCTCCGCAGAGTGTCTATATATCTGGGTAATTAACACTGGTATACTATGTTTTCTGAGGGAGTGTTTGTCGTATGTTTGTCACGGTGGGTCATTTCCCTTGGTCACCTCTAAATGCGCCACTGATTGGGTTCACATGCCGACATGCCATCTGTCTGAAGCTGATGGGTCAAATACTTGCATCCTTTAGGAGAGATGTCCTTAGTTAAACCCTGACAGACGAAGGCCCATCACTTCCTGAGAAGAGGGGTTAGAGCTTCCTTTTAAGCCTTATGCCCTTAGGACACTAGGCCACCCAAGACATTCACCTGACTGGGACGAAGGACAGGAAATATCCCTACTCGTCTGTTCAATATATTCGGAGTGGAGTAGCCATTTGCCATACATGTAAGCGTTTTAAGTATACACCGTAATCCACTGAGGTAAAAATGAAGCATGGTAGTAAATTATGTCATCAATGAAACATATTGTTTTACCCCTAATCAAGGCTATTTTGCACAAAATATCATATTGCATACTATAATTCTAAATCTATCATATACTAGTCTACAGACCATTCAGGTCCAGTATGTGCACAATAACCTTAAGTTTATAAATTCTTTCATATAATCCGCGGGCTATACGAGAAATTAATCAGACGATAGTCATAGGTGCAGGTCATGGGGATTCTAAGGGTCGTAGGTACGTGGTATTTTAGTACTGCACTAACGTAGATCTTTTCTGACCCCATAAGCGGGATATAATCCATGTGTGGTCAGTAGGTGCTGGTTATACGCGGGGATTTACGGTTATAAATCGTATGTGAGTCCTACCTTGTAGACTTTAATCCACCCCATAATACCCCAGACGGGAGGACTTGGCGAGGCTGACAAACGACAATGGCCCGGCTAATTGATAAAACTCCAGGGGGTTACTAACAGTACCTGTATCTGGGATAATGCTAGCCACGCGCCAAATCGCCAACGGCGAATCAAAGCTAATTTTGGCTAATAGTACTAGTAATAGAACTACATGAGAATTCGCCAAATTGGCTAACTGGCTAAGGGTGGCTGCCTTTGGGTCTATTAGCATATAGGGTACCAGACCCCCATTCACACTCCTCCATTCAGAAGCCTACAGTGACTACAGTAACATTCTTAGACCATATCCGACAGTGGTGCACAGGTTGGGTTCCTGTAAAGGTAATTTGTTTCCATGGCAACACACTCAATTTAGATACATATTAATCATAATTGGTTGACAGGGAGAAATCTGTGGTAGATAAGTCATAAGGTGGAGAAATAAAATCTGTTTGATCAATTCGAGAACTTAATCAGCGTACTCTTAGTAGACTTGTATTATGCACTCGGACATTAATTTTAGATCCAAATAAGTTTGGCTAATTGGTATTGAATTTGGCTAATCAATCGATACAAATTCGGTAGGGCTGCTCCTTAATGACAGTTTGAATGGACTTTTTAAAAGGTGGTTATGGTATCCTATATTGCCATAGTAAGATAGAGCATTATTAGCTCACAGTATGAGGGCTTGCCAAATTCTCCTGTTCAGAGTATAGCATCTGCCATTAGTATGTTGCACCATAAGTGCCATCCTCTCCGCCAAGGAGGCCCTTCAGGACAGGCCAAGTCATTACTCAGCACCATGCCCTTGTCCATCAGCTGTCTGAGCTGCTCATTAACAACCCCTCCAGTGTAGAGCTTCCTGTGTAGGGACACCAATAATACACAAGGGGCGTTCAGCCAGCCCTGCCCCCTACCCTTTGCTTGACATAATCATTAACTATTATATATAGGGAGGTATGGACAGGTATGCATGTACATTGCTGGGTTTTCTGTCCGTGTGAAATTTTCACCTGTAAATGCTTTTCTTTTCCTTTTCACTTCTTTGGTACTAAATATGTATTACTTTTGTGTGTGTGTGCGTGTGTGTGTGTGATTCATGTGGTAACTTTGTAGGGCGCTACTGTTATCTGTTATTTCTTTGCCTTTCCACCTGTAGTGTAGGCTACATATATAGTAGGCTACATTATAGGCACATAATCGAATCTACTGTACCTTTACAGTAGAAGTGTTAGTAGATAATACTGAACATCTACGTGAGAACTGTAAAACTGCAGTAGATTCTACAGAATATTGTATACTGTACTAAGGGATACTAACTATAGCACACAATAAGATACTAGAATATCCCAAATCAATGTCACATGCATATCCTGGGCAGGAGACGGAAGATGATAGTCTTCAAATAGAACAAGGCTTTTAGATGTGCTCTTTGATTGGTTAGTTATCTTGGCTCACTGGTCTCCTAGGGGGCTGGCTGGTATGATGAGCTCATTACCCAGTGACGGGCTACCTGGAAACCCCCACGTTGATATCTGAGCAGCGGCCAATATGAGATCAGTAAGAAACCCCTTGACACAAGACAAACCAACCTTGGACCTTGACACTAGACCAAGTAGAATTTTTCCCATTGAGCTAGATTGTATGTCTACTGTGTGGCTGCACTGAGGGACTGCTACACTTCCGTCTGCATTCTATTTGCCTGAAGAATCACTGTCTATTGTCACCATCTGCTTGTGTAAGAACCACATTCATAAATTGTTTACTTTGTGATATTCCGAAAAAAAAGAGCTATGGTTGCTAGTCTAATACCTCCTACCCACGTGACAACAATCACAAATGATGTCACCTATTTTGGGATCTTTGCCATTTGTGAACGTTTCCTATTATTAACTATAGAGAATATATGCACACCGACAGCCATTATGGTAGTTGTTCACCTGCCTGGAAAGGAAATTACATACTTTCCAACACAAGCAGTGACCATGCAGAGTGAAAGGCTTTTCCAACCTAGATTTAAACCATGGTGGAGGGCTAAGACAAAGGATTCGCACTTTGGTTATATTGCATACCGTGGTTTAAAACAGATAGACAATGGTTATGAAAAGGTGAGTAGAATTAACCACAGTCTGGCCCCCACCAGCGAGCTGTGGCTAATTCTACATACCTTTTCATAACCATAGTCTATCTATTACATACCTGGACCAACTAGATGCCCCCAACAAGGCATGTTGGGGTGATTTTAGTTATGAGTGTCCACTCTAGGTAACAGCATTAGGGTAACATGGCCCTGAGATGGGCACCATGCTTTTGGCACCATAAGTTGGTTACTACAGAACACCATTTACCAGTGGGCTACAAAGTTTTCCTTATACAGATAATGCTGAAATAGGTACCCTACCCAAACTATATATATTTGACAGCCTATTTCTGGTATCTCATATGAGGGGTCAAACCTGTTATTATTATTATGTTATTGGGATTTACTAGTCGTTGCACCACACATGTCTGGGGAACGTCCCTTGAGTAAGTGTGAAGCCTTTTTGTGTGGGGGATTTCTTAGGTTCACGTGTTGACATGCCATCTGCCTGAGGCTATATCCTTTAGGATAGATATCTTTGGTTGAACCCCGACAGGCGACACCTTGGGATTTGTGGAAAAGGAGTTCGTTGTATAAGATAGCACCCCAGTCAGCCCAACACACTCAGTTTTTTACTACAAGATGAGAGTACTAACCGTTTTGAATTAAGCTAACACTATTGATATATTCCACCCAATTAGTAGCAGACATGTGCATAATGATCTATGCACAACAAGTCACTAGAATCTAAACCACAGACAAAGCCACGAATCACCATGCCACTGTCTTACAATTGGCAAAGCTCGTAAATTAATAACTCCTTCAGGACTTGTCAGGCCTGCACAGAGGCAAATATCAGCGTCACCCAATGTCGCCATAACCACTCTCAGACAAGGGTCAGGCACTGCTGGACTATAATAGATGGGTCAAGGGCCATTCTAGTGAGGGTCAGGCTAGGCTGGACATTCAATAACAGGCTGGACTTTGGCAAACTTGCTTGAAAGTCTGGCCATGCTGGGACCTCATGCCACAGTCTGACAATGCTGGACTCTTGCAGGCTGAAAGAGACTCTCCCCAGAGTCCAGCATTGCTAGACTATGGCATGAGGATCCAGCATGGCCAGACTTTCAAGCAAGTTTGCCAAAGTCCAGCCTGTTATTGAATGTCCAGCCTAGCCTGACCCTCACTAGAATGGCCCTTGACCCATCTATTATAGTCCAGCAGTGCCTGACCCTTGTATGAGAGTAGTATTGGCGACATTGGCTGACTCTGATATTTGCCTCTGTGTGCTCATTAACAAATCCTCTAGAATAGAGCTTCCTACCCAATATACACAAGGGACTGTCTATAACCAGGTGTGTTACTGGCTACTGAGTTGTCTAAATGCAAGTCGTCTTCCCTCAACAAAGATCTAAAATCATTGTGTTTTACTATGTTGATGCTGCTGCTGGATTCTCGGGCTGGTAGCAGGGTTTTATGTCATACATTGTGAGGTTCCTGTGTACTTTCTTTGCCTATTAGTATGGGTGTACAGTCATATATAATGTATTATGTTAAATTATCTAGTTGTGCTGTCATGAGGGTTAACAGGTAAAAACAATACAAGAAACACATCAGTTGTACCTAAAGATGCAAAGACGATATAATGAATACCAGTGGTGATCAATAATGAATACCAGATAGGGTGTACTCATATTGGTTTGTCTACTTATTTTTTATGAAATACAGCAGTCCCATTGACTTAACCTAAGAACGCCGTATTGCACACCCCCCGTGAAATAACCCATGGCCGTATTTCACGGCCCTATGCCGTCATCAAAAATGGCGGTTTGTTTACATTTGAACGACCTAGAAAATGTCTTTTTAGGCTTCCCCCTCCCATAATTTCGAAAATTCCAATCTAAAAAGATAAAAAAACAAACACAAAGGCACACTCGCTTTAGTCTGTTGAAGGGTTATTTCACTTGTTGAAGGGGGTGCCGCATTTCACTCGGCCTACGGCCTCGTGAAATACGGCCCCCTTCAACTTGTGAAATAACCCTGTCAACTGACTAAAACGCGTGCACCTTTGTCTATTTAGGCGTTTCTCTTAGTTAGCTGACTTGCCTGATGAATCGTTTCTTAAGAGGGGTGGGAGGTAATTAGGTTATCAATAAAGTGATCAGCAATCTGGAGGTTCCCACATCAATATCCTAATCAGAGCAAGTAATGAGAAATCAGGAGGAATCCCTTTGACACTAGACCGGGCACTAGCCAAACAATATCATAATTGATGGCAAGCAGGTGACCTGATCCTTTTTAAATCTAATGGAAAGACGACAATATGAATGAGATAATTTGATTTAGAAGTGTCTTTATTTCATTTCAACAGGGGAATGTAATATCGAGCATTCGTATGGTTCGGTGCATTCTATTGCGAGAGAAATCGTTGTTGTGATAGAGACCGCTGGGCATCTCTTCCCCCACGACTGCCATTTTCATTCCATCTCTCCTTACATAATTATTAATATCATTAGGTATTATGTCATGACGGCATACACATCCCTTTAGATTACCTATCTAGTCCACAAGGACAACACATGTAAATGCTTTCTTATTTTTGCGAAAAACCTACTTGGATATTGGTAAAACATGACCAATTGAGGCTTATAAATGTACATAATATTAAAAGATAAATAACCCAATTTTCAATTTCAATTTCAACTTCTATAAGTAAATCACTATATAATGGTTATAATGTATGTCCCCTTTGGGATAATACCATGCCCCCGTCATGGTATAACATGCTCTACATTACATCTTATTTCCCTTCTGCCTCAGTACCAGTTAATCTACATGTACATTTCACTTTTGGTGACTGGAGGTCTGAGTGGGTAATGTAATGTGCACTATCAGTCGACCTGTCCATCTGCTAAACCCCAGCACAATGATTTTGACAACATAGTAGCCTTAGAAGGAAATAAACAACCTACATGAATGAAGCCTATCATGGGGTCACGGTCAATCAATAATGCGAATTACTATAACTACAAGATAAATATATGATACAACAATATACAGCAACTCATTCTCCACTTTCTCGATGGACTTTCCCGCCAATAATAGCAATTCTATAAATTTGATTCTACTTGCAATTTTGTTTATTGTAGACATTTAGTTAGTCAAATAGAAGTTGATATGATTTATGATATTAGTTAGAACTTTGGAAGTGGAGCTTGGGTTAAAACACCAGCGATTAGCTGCTCCCGTCCAACACCTGCAATAGCATTGTCTATTCCCATACAAAGCATGCTTACAAATGATATGTCACAATATTCGCTCTAATTTATTTCACTTCATTATTTGGCATTGACTCGTTTTTGATCATAATTACTGCGCTACATACATGTAAGTGCATTGCTTCAGTATACAAATTAGTAAGCTAAGGTACCCAAATGCTAAACGTGAATCACACCCCATTGAAGTTTCACCTGTATCATCAAATTATTCTCATACGGTTATCGCAGCGTTCTAATGCTCTTCTGGTTTGAGATACCTTGAAGGATTGATTACCCCGGAATAGTATAATGCTACAGTAGTTATTGTAATATGTCTTAATGTTCTAAGATCTATGAGCCATCAATTTAAATCTGGCCTGAAGTATTTTAAGGGATTCTCCTGGAAGTTACTTATGTTGATGATGACCTTTTCAAGAGCATCACGCTTTTTATCCTCTAGAAGGTCTACTTTTGGGTTCATAAACATCTTAAGGGCCCCGGCTTGAAGACATTCCATAAGAGCTGAAAGCATACTATTAAATCTAGTTGCCAAATGGTCATTGGTCCAGCTATTACCATCAGGGAATCTTTCACACTCCCAAAATAATAGGTTCTGAAAAACAGAAAATAGGAAATGTTTCATTACAATAGAACACCTAGCCTAAAGTTATAGGAATTTTCTGTTATTACAGTGGTATTATTATAGGAAAAAGGGGGGGAGGCCTCAATACCCCCCCCCCCCCCAGAAAAAATGTTGCCAAGACCCTATAATAAAACAAACAATTTCCAAACGGTACCCCTTATATTCAAGAAAAGGGTGAGGCATGGGGCTGGCTGGGACCCAAACACCACTATCTATACTAACTCCAATATAAGCCATCATGTATTTGATGCTTGAAGATGGTTACAGTGCCCCCCCCCCCCCCCCCAGTGAGGATTTGCTTGCTACGCCTTTGTATTGTGTTCGAGCTGTCAATGGTGGAGAATATTTCAGTTATTAACAGTTCACAATATCGATAATGGAATGTTTCTGTCTTGTTGACAGTTCCTTATGCAAACTGTCACTATAGTGGAATATTTCTGCCTTATAATATTGACAGTTCCCACTGAACAGTTCGAACTGTCAATAGGGGAAATATATCCTGGCATTGACACTTGGAACTGTCATTATTGACAGTTGGAACTGTCAATAGTCACGACCCAAACATATTTTGATACTTCACTAACCTTCAGATGGTAGGATGTCAGAGTGCTTTTGGTAGCAGGAGGCTTACACCACACATCTTCCCTTAATTTCTTCATAATACGGTGGCACTTGACTCGACATGTCCCATCTATATCTATGCCTTTTCTCAACTCCTTCTCAGCCTTACTGTAGGATATTTGCCACTTATCCTCTCCCTTCGGGACAAGGTTTACACCAAGCTTCCGCACCGCTTTCTTCTTCTCCCGTGTGGGCCATGTTGTGACTTTATCATTATGAGGCCATTGGACCCAATAGGGAAACCCTGCTTCTGATTGAATCTGAAGTTAAGATTTATGATACTAGAAATGCAAGAGAAGTATTATATCATGTAGCTATCTTCAATCATTGTTCTGTTGCTACCAATGAATGTAAATCTTTATAATATCAAGTCACCTCAGAAGTATTTGATAATGCAGAATATAGATGATGTCTGACTCTCTGACGATTAGACATATAATTATATAAATATATATATATATATATATATATATATATATATATATATATATATATATATATATATATATATATATATATATATATATATATTTATGAGCTTATTGTCGTATTTTAAAGCAATATGACTGTGTTTAAATTCTTCAAATGATTGTAATGGAATCTGATGTAGATATAACATTGTTTACATTATAGCAGTTATTAAGTTACATATCTGAACAGTGACTCATAGAGTATCCATTGCAAATTAAGTAGACAGTATTGTGATGGCCTTACCATGGGTGCAAAGTCCACAGCAATAGGATGGTCCAAATCTGGGTGTAAGATCTTAATAGTAATGGCCGGTCCATGACATAGATGGTCTATATGGATTACCTCTACAATGAAACAAACAACAAATTATGTTCGAGTAAAAGGAACATTCACAAATGAGGTAATTAATTTTGGAGAAAAACATAAGAAAGGTGTTGCTGAATTTGGAGACCCCTACCCAAGTCTCACACAGATAATTATGTATAGTGCAACTTTGTTGGAATAAAAAAGACACCTAGTACTAGCATCTTATACTCCACACGTCTGTGATACAAAAATGAATTAAAACCTTTTGCATTAGTTTTGTCTCTCACTTTCACGACCCCCACATTAATAAGAATCTTAATAAGAATCGTATAGGCCTGTCACCCCGACGCCCAAAGACTCCAACATCACTATTCATGACCAAACCCAAAGACCTATCACCCCCTAGGTGACGTTATTACATTTTGTGAACGTTCCTATATTCAAGGGTCATTCAGTTTAACCTGGGCAGTAAGCAAAAGGTGTGTTACCTGATAGATTCGATTCATCAACAACATCTTTCAAAAGACTTTTAAACTTTTGACGAACCAACTGTGGGCTGAGGATCTTTTCGGAGTTAGCATTTACGGCACTCAGATCAGACCAATCTTCTGGTGGATTCATAAGTGATACAGCTGGATCACCAAATGTTGTGTTGCTTGTAGTCTGTAGTTTCTTCACACCACCTGAATAATTAGATAAAAATTAATACTCATAGATAACTGATAAAGTAAGTAGGCCTACTAATTAGTAATTACTGATGATTGTTTGACAGCAATAGCAATAATATAAACTAAATTGTATTAGACTAACCTTTATGTTCTATTGTTAACCTTTAATGTGAGTTCTAAGCAGTAGATTAATTAATTAAGCAATTTCACACTTTGACTAGAACAGCAGAATAATTACCTCGAAACGGTCTTAAACCTAACTTGGACCGTACATTGGCGTCCCTCATGAATTTTGGGTCATAGCCATTGAGCTTATGTAGGAGTGCAACTCCGCCAACATAGTTCCTGATGGTGCTGTGCTGCAACCCGTGCAGATGATCAATGTACAGACATACACGCTTGGGTTTAGCAGGTAATGGACGGGCCGAATAGATCTGGCAGAACTTAATAAATCTTCTCCACTGACTTCTTCGTGTCCTTATGCTTGAGGGGGCCATACTTGGATAGGTTCCTCGTGTGTATTGTGTTGGTCCATTGTCCTCAAAGTAACCTGAAATGAAGGCAGACACTGTTATAGGCTTAACATAGTGAAATCGCTTAAATTCTGATATTTTGTTTAAACACAGACATTATTAATTATTGAATAACAATGTCCAGCCATAAATATCTTTTATTCTGTCCGTAGCCTACTGCCATTTCTTATTAGTCAACCCATTTGACACATTGAGGCTATAATTATTTCAGCCCTTAGGTGGCAAGGAAATTCACAAGGAAACACATGATTCAAGCTTTTAGTATGTTATTATATACGTATTATAACGTATAATAAGAAGATAAATTTAGTCCTTACATTTAGGCACTGTATCATATGACCAGTGTGTCCTCGGGAGATTACAAAGTTTTACGTTTATATCAAATTCATCGGCTGTTCCCACCTTTAGGCCTTGTGATGAACTTCCAATCTTATGATCAAAGAAAAGAAGATATGCGAATTAGGCAGATCAAACAGTAAAATACAAATACAACCATGCATGAGTATCTGGTACCACACAGTATTTGCAGATGTGGCCCCATCTGGGCTATTAAACCAAGTTGGCGGCAGATTAGGTTTGCATGGGTTGCCCACTATGGGCTCAGATTGGGTTAAAGACTGTTAGCTCAAATTTGGTGCTACAGCGCCACCTAGGATACTTGTGGATTTCATTATCTCTATTTTAACACACATAAAATGTAATAGAGATTTCCCTCTTAGAGGTCATAGACGTCACTTTAGAACTAGTGTCCACCTTAAACACCTGCATTGTCAAAGGAAGCATAAATAACGACAGCCATTCACTTTAATTTATGCATTACATATTGTATGCATACTTTTTTTTTTTTAAATCGATCTACATTTGCTCTAAATAAGCCGTTTTATTTCATGCCGGTCATAGATTGCACCCATTGATCGACTTTCAACTTGGATTGATTTGGTGAGACACGGCCTCAATATGCAGATCAGACAAGTCATACTAATTTGGTCTAGGTACACATTTGCCTTCAAGTCCAAAGTACTCAAGTAGAAGAAAATATCCAACAGTCTGACAAATTTAAAGAAATAAAGATGGTAGCTGGGAAAACGAATACGTAAAAAAAAAAGACCCCCCCCCCCCCTCCGAATAGGTTAAAAAAAAAGACCCCCCCCTCCGAATAGGTTGAAAAAAAAAGACCCCCCCTCCGAATAGGTTGAAAAAAAATGACCCCCCCCCCCCCTTACCATAGATGTTTATAAATACTTAATAATGGCATCAATGACATACAAAGTCTACAAGTAGTATAGTATGTATCGGAACGGGACTATAGTTAACTACTGTTTATTACTCAATCGACCTGCAGCCAATCAGAAGCCTCCATTTGACCGGAAGTGACGTCACATGCCCATATAAGGGCATACCGGAAGTGACGTCACGTGACCTTGACCTAGTTAGAGGTCAAGGTCATGACTCAGCCAATCAGAGGCTTCCATTTGACCGGAAGTGACGTCACACGCCCATATAAGGGCATACCGGAAGTGACGTCATGTGACGTTCACATGTCCATATAAGGGCATACCGGAAGTGACGTCACGTGACCTTGACTTAGTTAGAGGCTTCTGATTGGCTGGTACACCGGAAGTGACCCATTATGCAAATGAGGGGACTACTTCTGGTCAAATGGAGACCTCTGATTAGTTGGGTCATGAAGAAATGTGTCTCTTAATTTAATTTTGTTTAGGAAGTGATCGACTTTAGGATCACGTGACCGGAAGCGACCTGATGAGTCACGTGACTAGAAGTGACGACGACACATGCCTTAATTAGGCGATCAGCAGCGACCGGAGGAAGTGTCACTTTAAGAGGACACGCTAGTTAATTGTTATAATTTTTTTTACTTACTAATAAAAGAAGACGTATGAAAATAAAACACAACAATAATTTTATTTATTTTTTTATTTTCTTTTTTTTCAATTCTAATAAACACGCTATTTTTGAAAAGATGCGCTCAATCAATCAATAACACACTTTTTTTCATATTTTAAAGGACTCGTTGTCACACCGTTAGAATGCACGCGACGCTTATAATACAAGTAGCGCACGTCATCTTTCTCTATGGTGTAAGTGTCCATTTTTGGTTCGTACCACTTTGAAATTTCTATTTACCGCAAGGAGAGTTTTTCGTTTTCGAAAACATCTAAGAAGACGACTGGTTCTTTAGGGTTTTGTTACTTCTGTACACTTTTTGCACGCTATCTTTTTTTTTGGGATTTTCTTTCACCGGTGCCGCTGACTCGATCGTAGCAAATGTAAGTCTTAGGGTTGAGACTTAGGATCCCGTCACCTTCTCACGCCGCTTTCATAAGCTCCGAAGTTCTCAGATCGTGAAGGTAACGTCTTTCACAACATCCGCCGGGCGGCGGACACCATTTTCGCACTTTTTTTCCGTTTTTATCTTCACGAAAAGCTCTAAGTGATCGTCACACACCGATGTCGGAATCCGCTTTCGTTTCTTTCTGAAGTATGTCTCTCTCAGGCGAGGTTTGACTACACAGAGGCAAATATCAGAGGCACCCAATAGCGCTAATTCTACTCTCAGACAAAGGTCAGGCACTGCTGGACTATAATAGATGGGTCAAGGGCTATTCTAGTGAGGGTCAGGCTACGCCGGACATTCAATAACAAGCCGGAGTTTGGCAAACTTGCTTGAAAGTCTGACCATGCGGGATCCTCATGCCATAGTCTGGCAATGCTGAACTCTTGGGAGAGTATGCTGGACTCTTGCTGGCCAGACTTTCAAGCAAATTTGCCAAAGTCCAGCTTGTTATTGAATGTCCGGCGTAGCCTGACCCTCAGTAGAATAGTCCTTGACCCATCTATTATAGTCCAGCAGCGCCTGACCCTTGTATGAGAGTAGTATTGGCGACATTGGCCGACTCTGATATTTACCCGTGTGTACGGTGGGAGGAGGGGGTTCACAGCCACAGCTTGCGCTTATAGAGCGCTACTAGCGGAGGTCTGGATGAGGAGACTACGGCGTTTGTCTTAAAAAAAAATAGCCATGGCACATGTCAATGTCGCTTAATTATGCTCATATCTCATGGCGATTTTAAGAATTGCTCATGTCACCTGTCACTATGTTTTTCAAGCTTCATGTCAAATGTCACTAGGTCTCATGTCGAATGTCGATGCTAAGAAACAGACATGACGTCATCTCGAATTTAGCGGTCTACACTACTGCTGCTGCTGCTGCTGCTGCTTGTGCAGCTCGTGCAGCTGTTGCAGCTGCTGACAGCTGCAGCTGCTGTAGTTGCTGACGCTGTCACGGATGCTGTTGACAGATGCTGCTGCTTGTGCTGCGCGTGCAGCCGCTGCTGCGGCTGCTGACGTTGTCACGGATTCTGCTGACAGATGCTACTGCTTGGGCTGCTTGCGCTGCTCGTGCAGCTGCTGCAGCTGCTGACGATGTCACGGATACTGTTGACAGATGTGGCTGCTTGTGCTGCTTGTGCAGCTGCTGCTGCTGCTGACGATGTCACGGATGCTGCTGACAGATGCTGCTGCTTGTGCTGCACGAGACTGAGTAGCCGCTATTACTAATGCTACTAATACTAGTATGAGAAAATACATTTAGTCAGTTGATTAAATCAAGGAGGTTTTCTGACTTCAGTGGATCGTTTAGCCATCGGCCACGGGCAAAACTTGAAACCATTTTATACATGGGACAATTGGCAGAGTCGAAACGTGTTGGTACGATGGGGTCGATCATGTTCATCATCAGTTCAGGCAAAGGAAGTGTGTCGACAGCACGCGAAAACTTCATGTCTGAATGTTTCAACACAAGACTTTTTATCACACTCACACAGCTGCTTTGAAGAGTGAATCCTTGACCAAACTTGTGCTTTTCCAACACAGCTTTGGCCTCTTTCTGTGCAGTAAGGGATCTCTCTTTCGGGTTCATCTCAGTGCTGTCTAGCATGTCCTCAAAGTCTTTAACATAATGTTCCAACGGGCTACAAATGATGGACTCCAGATCATCGTCCGCATATGTCGTCTCCTCGCACCATATTGTGTCTTCGCCTGTTTCGAATTCCGTCATTTTCTTGACAATCTCCTCCTGAGTGCCTTGCATATATCGAAGCTCCTTCAAGGAGTTGATAACTTGTATGGCGAAGACTGACAAACTTGAAGGAATTTCACCACAGTCAGGCCAAGTATACGGAGCTAAGAAAAATAGCTCTAACAAAATCTTCTCCCTCTGTCCAAATGAAACTACTGTTCCGATGAAGTTGAAGCATGCTTCTATCCATTGCTCCTTGGTGACGTCCTTCCAATGTTTCTTTACCTCACATGCATCATAGGGCACTGTTTCTCTTCTTGCTTCAAGTGGGAGTTGCTTTTTCTTTCTTGGACTCATTTCGAGAGGGTTTCGATGCTCTGTAGCGTCAACACTTTCATAAATAAAGAAAATAGCAGAACTAATCATCGTAACGTGCTGAGCGAGCGTAGAGTGGACGATGCTACGAAGATGAAGGGCGGGTGGAGAAAGTGTGACTGGTGAGAGCGGCGTTTCACTCCTTATGTACCCTGTCCTAGATAAGCCTCTTAAACGGCTGAAAAGACTCTCTCAGTACAGAGCTTCTACCGCAGGTGGGTTTAGACTTAAGCAGCTTAGTTCACACACGTGTCTGTTAGAAAAAGCTACTTGCACACCTGCCTTCCCTTTTCACTAGTATTCACCCTCTGCCGACTTATAAGACACCTATACACTCCTTCTCGTGAAATCTATGGAAGATGATGGGAGGACCACTGACTAGATTTTCTTTGATCAGAGCGTGGAGGACGGCGTCGAACGGAGGGAACGTTGTGAACACAGCTTATAGGTTTTTGGAAGAGGACCTGTAAAGTCAAACTGGCGAGAGAGATCTCGTCTTTCAACATGACAATGCTGCTATCTTGGAAAAAATTAGCGTGATTTTTTCAAAAGCTTCTATGAAAGGTTTGACGTCTTCGTTGTTGTAGTGGATCAAGTAATCTCTCATAGTTTGCTTCTTCTTGTCATACTAAACTTTCTGACATGTGGCGTAGTCGGATTTCGGCCATTTTGACGCCCGTCAGTTCGCTGTCAAAAGCCGATCTCGGTGGCAGGGTTCTGTTTACCAGTTTCTTGGTATACGTCATCCATTCGTAAGGAAAGCAACCTTTCTCTTCGTTTCTGGTGAAAGCTCGCAAATAATTCGCGTAGCTGTAACCAAGTGCCAAATAGTTGACTACTACGTCCAAGAAAACTGTGTGTAAACCGTCAAGTATTGATTGCTTCTCTTTATGACGCTGAATTGTTGGTTTCTTCGGTCTCCGGAGGCAAAGAACGAGTGAAGGCGTATTTTTGATCAGGTTCAAGTCGTAACGCTCTGAGTTGAAGCCTACGACTGGAGCTTGACGGATGTATCTCAGAAGCCGCTTCTTCAGTTGAACTAACGGTTGTCTGGTGTGAGCTGCAGCGAAGCCGCCTGGAGAAGGGGTGAATGTCGCTTCCTCTAGCAGGAGAGCTTCACCTATCGCCACATGTAACTTCGCTAACGTTGGTCGGTAAACTTCTAGCACAGCTTTCTCGATGACTTTGGCGTTCTCGTTTATGTGATTTTAAACTCGGTCTAACAAGGGGTCGGAATCTGCGTCGGATTCTCTGACGTACACTGCCCCTCCTACCCCGGAAAGTCGTATGCGACGCTAGCCGACAAAGGGACGTGATCCCACAGCAGGGACACGTGTTCGGTCGACGGTCATCTGCACGGTCTGAAGAAAGCCTCGAAATCGAAGGTAATGTTGTAAGGGTAGATTCTGGAATGTCCGTCGGGAGGAAAAGTTTCACGTGTGGCAGCGGGACAGAACTGACGTAACAAATTTGAAGCGCGCTTGCTGGTGTTGTATAAGTGAAAGGAAATGTGGCGGAAGACGCAGAGGTTGTCCTTGTTGGGAAAATCTAACACACGGCTTCTCTTTCCAACTCGACCGTCCTGACTGTTCCTACCGCCTATGGGAAAACCCCCCAGTCCCATGTAAACGCAAATGTTCAAAATTAGTAGGAAAAAGAGCGCACCGCTTGGTGTCAGCGTCGCAAAGTTTCCGTACTTCCTCGCAAGCGACGGTGTTTTCCATGTTGGAGAGGAGCTCTTCTAAAGTTTCTGAATTAGTTATAGTAGGGAGCGGTTGTAATGAGAGTTGCGTTGTTCTGGGAGACGTGAAAGTAGCGCAGTATGCTCTTGTCTTCTCTGTGTTGTAAGAGTAAGCCTACCGAGAAACCCACTTTTATCATTGTGTGAAGCAGATTGCGACGCATAGTATCTACAGCGTCACTCAACTCGCCGGTTGGTAGTTTGACGTTTGTTACACTCACGCGAGTCCCGTGCATCCTGACACTCGTTCGTATTGCAGGCCAATTCGCCGTGAACGTTTCCTCACCGTTCGGTACAGCGCATGTACGTAGAGGGATAGTCACCTCGTCCAGAGATTTGCGTCGACAGGTGATCTTTTCAGCAATCGACATCGCCGCATAGAGGGCAAAACTTAGGTATTGTTCTTCATTTTTCTACGGGTCACTCGTGATTGTACGGTCTTTTAAAAAATTTGAAACACTTTTCGCAAACGTCCTGCGTCATGTTTTTCTTTTTTTTTGTCTTTGCACTTATTTACCAATTATTAAAAAAAATAAACGTTATTTATCACTTCGAATACTAGACGCCTCTTACCACACGATACTATTAGCATAGTGAAAGGCGACTGTAGTCTAGGATCGAATTCAACAGATGTCCATCTTACTGCAGGGATCAGACGAGGGTGGTCAACACTGGAGTGTCACAGCTCACTTTTATGTCTTTGGGTACAGCTGCATACAACCCTTGAACATACATTGCGACGTCGCTGCGACCCATGTCGTCTTGCAACACTTTCATCAGAGCCATAGGCTCAGACGTCTCGTTGTACTTCCAAGCTCTCAGCACTTCATAGACAGGGTTCTTCACAGTCCTGTCAGAAGGCACAGGTTGAGAGATGAAAGCTACTTCATGAGAAGTCAACCCTAAGCAGATCCCTATGGTCTTCCAGTCTCTAGGGCAGAGCTCAGCTAAAAGAGAGAAATATTTCTGCACTTTCCACTCCATGTCTCCACTCTCTAAGCCATCCCACATGTCATGCTTGTCCATGTACTCACGTGAGAATTTGATGAGGTCCATACGGTAAGATTCTTCCAAGGCGGCGGCTAGGTCCTTCCACCTAGTAGTACAACTTTTCTGGTACCAAGTAGTGAACATTTCTCTAGCTTGAGTTATGACACTTGTCTCACAACTGAGATATCCCATATCCTTCAAGTTCACTTCAAGGTATGAACCTAACCGTATGTAATCTGATGTCGGCAACTTACTACTTATTTTCAGTAGCATAGCGTCTGACAAGTATCCTAACGGCTCTGCTTTGAAGTATGATGATACAGGTACTACTGCAGCAGAACCAATAACAGGAGCAGCGTCTGCGCTGGTATCCGACGACTCGTTGTCGGAACAGGGCAACCACACGACTTCGTAAGGTGGTGGTGAGGGCAGTCGCCACGGACCGGACGCGCTACCAGTGGAAATGAGGTCGAAAAACGGACTGTGCGCCCGTAACCCTTCGGGTTCCTCGTACGCCTCGTCGTCAGCGTCGTTCTCTGTCTCACCCTGTTGCTTAAGGGCATGTATGTCTACTACGCGCTGCTGGGGCTGAGTGTCCGAATAGCTGTAAGTCTCAGCGCGAGCGGCGTTGATGGCGTCGGTTGATGTAGCGGTGGAGAGGTTCTGTGCAACGTGCTGCATGTCAGTACTAGTAGCGGCAGTCGCAGCAAGAGGTGTAGCAGCAGCAGCAGCAGCAGCAGCAGCAGCAGCAAGCGCAGCGCTAGCAGGTGCAGCAGTAGCAGGCGCAGCAGTAGCAGGCACAGCAGCAGCAGGCGCAGCAGCCTCAGCAGGCGCAGCAGTAACAGGCGCAGCAGTAGCAGGCGCAGCAGCAGCAGCAGCAGCAGCAGTAGCAGCAGCACTAGCAGCACGAGGATCACCAGCAGCCGCAGCAGGCGCAGCAGTAGCAGCAGCAGCGTGCTTAGCAGCAACAACCGTCGCGAGTGTAACAAAGTCGCTACCACGACGACTACTACTACCACTACTACTGCTGCGTGCGCTCGCTACAGCGGGAGGGTGATAAGACTAAGCGGTTGCGGCGGTAGTCTCAATTTCAGTAGCAAGAGGAGACGCTGACGGTAAACAATCACCGTTCTGCGTACTCTTCTTGTTCTTGAACTCGATTAGATCCTTGGACGACACTAGTTGTTGTGTTTTGCTCATGGTGGTGACTGTAGAGAGCAGCAAAAGACTGAGTGAGTGAATGGGTGTTTCCAGCCCCCTTATATACTCCTTCTCGCTTCTAGAGCTAAGCTACTTACGGCTCTGTTCAGCTGCCGCCGGCTGACCAGCGGCCATTCACAAAGAGAAACAAAAAGACATAAGGCATGACGTTTTCAGCTGGAGCCCTTTCCCCCTCCCCTTTGAGAGATCGACTGACATGAGCTAAGCTACTTACTGCCTTGTTCAGCAATTCAACGTGCGTTAGCTGTATAAAGGATTAAGCAGTTGCTGCCGCCGGCTGACCGGCGGACATTCACAAAGAGAAACAAAAGACATAAGTCATGACGTTTTCAGCTGGATCTCTTTCCCCCTTTTTTTGAGAGATCGACTGCCATGAGCGGGCGGTGTACCGACTGTGCTAATTCAACGCGCATTAGCTGTATAAAGGATTAAGCAGTCATGAGCTTAGAGTGTGTATACAAAAAACTACAGGAGGCGTGTAGTGTGAAGCAGGACCCCCTAAGACGGGTGTGTCTGTCTGTGAGTAGAGTCGTGTGCATGTGGTGAGTGACTTAAGTGTAAAACAAAAAAAAATCACCGCCTCCTGCCGTGGTGAGTAGACCGGCCGGCGGCGGCCGGCTAGTTCAATAGGGGTGACAGCTGACTAAGGCTGTGCATGAAAATCCGATTTTCACCTGACCTCTGACGTTTGTTACAATGAATGCCAAAGGGGGAGAGAGTCGTCCTCAGGTAGGGGGTAGGAGGTAAGGCTAATGGATAAGGAAAAAACACCATTTTCAGCTGGCCACCACAGATGGCGATGACATACCCCTCGTCATCTAAGCTCTTAAGAAGCTCTTACGGAGCGGAGCGGCTGCTGGACAGCTGGGGTGCTGTTGGAAATAGGATTAAACTCTCTCTGTATAAAAGCTCTGATTTCTGTTGGAAAAAAACCATATCACCTCTGACCACAGTTACGTCTACTACCACCACCACCAGCACCACCGCCGCCGCTACCGCCGCCGCCGCCAGTCACAGCTGATCGCCTCATTAAAGCATGTGACGTCGTCACTTCTAGTCACATGCTTCATCAAGTCACTTCCAGTCACGTGATCCTAAAGACCCTCACTTCCTAAACAAAAAAAAACGAAGAGACACGCTTCTTCCTCTCGAGAGGAAGAAGCGTGTCTCTCGATTGAAATCTTTTTCTTTTCTTTTTTTCTTAAAAGAGACAAACGCCCCTTAGAGTGCCCCCCCACCCCCCTAGAGTGCCCCCCTCCCCCCTCCCCCCCTCCCCCCCCCACTCGCCCCATGCATCCTAAAAGCGCCCCCCTCCCCATGCATCTTAAAGAAACCCCCCTCCCCTTCCCTCCCCTCCCCTCCCCTCCCCCCCCTTTATACACTCTAAAGAACGCTTCTACCTAGTTCAATAAGTCACTTCCAGTCGCTCGTAAAACAATAAAAAATGAAAAAAAAACAAAAACTTATATCGTAGTGTTTTTTATTAGTTTACCGAAAAAAATAAGAGACTCGCCTCCTTCTCCTCCTCCTCCTCCTCCTCCTCCTCCTCCTCCTCCTCCTCCAAAAAAAAAAAGATATCACATTTTAAAGCGCGTGACCCCTTAAAGACGCTCATCTCTTCATTAAGTCGCGTGACGTCACTTCTTCTTCTTCCGGTCACGTGATCAATCAGGTCACTTCCGGTCACGTGATCCTCAATGAGGTCACTCACTTCCGGTTGGCCATTAGGTCATGTGACGTCACTTCCGGTCACGTGACTCATCAGGTCACTTCCGGTCACGTGATCCTAAAGTAGGTCATATGACCTCACTTCCGGTCCCCTAAGTAGGTCATATGACGTCACTTCCGGTCCATAAGTAGGTCATATGACGTCACTTCCGGTCACGTGACCAAATGGCGGCCTCTGATTGGCTAACTAGGTCACGTGACGTCACCACTAATCCCCTAAGTAGGTCACTTCCGGTCACGTGACCAAATGGAGGCCTCTGATTGGCTGCAGGTCGATTGAGTAATAAACAGTACTTAACTATAGTCCCGTTCCGATACATACAATACTACTTCTACATAGTCCTATACTTTAACCTATTATATCATGTGCTTAACCATTATTTGAGGGAGTGGCTATAGGGCTTAACAGTAGGCTCCCTATGTTGAATTTGTTTGCATCTCCAACATGTGGAGAGCGTACATTTTTCTGGTTTCGTAGCGCGTCGATTTTATTTTGCTAAAAATGGGTGTAATTCTTTTGGTCTCCACCTACAAGTCCTGCTGATACTGGTTGGTAGAAGTACCATGAAATGTCCCAGCTTAAAACAAAGATTGATGTTTGATGAAGGGATACTTTATAACGTTATAATAGTGGCAAAACTGAGGAAAATTTTGAAAATCTAGAGGTCAATTGGACCATTTTAATGTATCCTGGTCTATATAACTTGCACTTAGATGAACAAGATGACTATTTAAACCCAGTTTTGTTTTCCATAGGCTAGGATCAGTAAGAAATAGGGAGCTCAGGGTGAGAATTTGAAGTTGGACAAAGAGTCACAGGGGAATGTGTCTTGGTATATAGGCCTAACGGCACAGATCAATTACAATCGCTTAAGTCACCAATGGTATGCATGGATGTAAAATGCACCATAGTTGATAACCTTCATTTGAGGAAAGGCCAGCCATGCGGACATTTCACTATTTTATGTGCCTTTATACTTGACCCACTGTGAAAGTCGTCCACTATCACTAGCTGTGAATGGGTTACTGCCGGGGGTTACTGCTGAGATTGACCATAGCAGCTGCCATAAGGTACCTGCCTTCAAAGTTCTAGGGTAAGGACCCTCCCCTCTGTGTGGGCAGTAGCACTTGTCTTTCTTTATGGTAGAAAACCCTGTCAAGTGT
Organism: Harmothoe impar; assembly: GCA_947462335.1. NCBI lineage: Eukaryota > Metazoa > Annelida > Polychaeta > Phyllodocida > Polynoidae > Harmothoe > Harmothoe impar. The sequence continues at coordinate 47,895,808 of OX381705.1, forward strand.
TGAGTTATCAGTAAAAGAAGGATTATAGCATTGCTTTAAGCCAGATTCCCAACTTTGACAAATCCTTTAAGCCTAAATTGTGAATTTAGTACCGGGTAGTCCAGTTTAACCTATAAAAACCCGCATAAAGCAGCACCTTGTCTTTGTCCTGATCCTATTATAAGCTGCAGTGGCAATCTGACTTGCATACTTGCCGTGGCCTATGTATAAAGATTTATGGTATGTGACACTATAGGGGACACTGTAACTTAGTGTAAGTGGCATATCATGCTAATGATGTTTTCCCAGCAGTGCCTGTTTGGATCCCATCAGGTGACAATGATAATTGAGTGCCTGATTTCTGTTGAAGCCAAAGATGAAACTAGAGGGAGATTTAGAAATTGGCAACAGAAGGAGTTGCATCCGCAGCAGAAAATTCTGTGTATCTAGTGGCTATTTGCTACATTTCAAGGCATTTGGTACACCTATTTATAGTGGGATGATCACATTTACTCTATAAGTCTATGAGAAGCAGGGAGCTATCAGGGAGATAGTGAAGTTATTCCAAAAAAATTGAGAGCTCTGCAATCAAAACACTGTGGCCCATTTAGCAGGGTCTGGTACAAGACACCAAGGAAAAGTGTGTATCATGACTGGTGTAATCACACCTTTAACTGCTGGAGTGGACCTAAGCTACAATTTATCAATATGTGAGGTAGATCTGCATCTTGCATACCGTACCTTTGCTCCTCTATTGGGAAGAAAAGCAGGGTCAAGACATCTAGGCAACTTCCCCTAGCATATGGATGCCAAAACGTCATAGGGCGAGGCTAAAGTCCAATTAACCCAAACTATTTCAGATACCGTACTCTTATATTTCGGCACCACAATAACATTCATCTAGCTACACACTGCTGTTTAGACCCCCCACATTCTGTACTCCTATTCTCGTGTTGAATTACTGTTCTTTCCCCAGTTATTGTTGTTCTAGGAAAAGAAAAGTAGTGAATCATTCAAAGTGTTGATGGGTAGGCAAGAAATTTAGTTCTGCTGTCTTTATGACCACAATTCGTGACATGTGTCGCGAAATTCGCGTCACGTTATGTCAAAAATTACCCCCTCCCAAATAAATACCCCCAAAAATAATGCCCCCCCCTCAGAATAGGTTGGAAAAAAAAGACCCCCCCCCCTAAGAATAGGTTGAAAAAAAAAGACCCCCCCCCCCTCTGAATACCCCCCCAAAAAATGCCCCCCCCCCTGATTTGCACACCCCCTGGCATAAATAATGAACGCTGCCTAAGCACAATATGCTCAGCGTCATTCGGGTCCTACTTACCAGCTTGTATACCTGGAATTCGACCCTTTTTTTCAATTTATACATGGCAGATACAACCTTCTCCCTATGGGAGCTCTATACCCCATGCCCCCATGGAGTGTGGCATGGAGTGTGGTGTAGCCTACTCCATGGCCTTCAGGTTTCTTTTGTTTTTCTCCATTTTGAGATAGTAGGGCCATGTAGTAAACACACAACCCTAATGATTAACATAAATGTACATTTATATGTAAATGTCAATGAGGTGGAGTTCTGTCTATGTGCTTAATTGTGGAGATGCTTAACTGTCGAATCATTTGAATAGTGAAATTAGGAGATGATTTGAATCGTACTTACTCTAACTCCTTCTTTGTCAAACCGTGGGTCTCTCGCATTGATACGTTGAAGGAGGATGTCAATGTATATCTTTGCCGTATCATATGAGTCTTTTTTGTCTTCTTGGTTTAGGCTCACGTAACTATTGAAGTAATGGGTCAGGTCTTCACTTGTTACACGTCTACTTGGATCACTTGCCATTCTGAGTTTGGAGTAAAGTGCCGTGCATTTCGACACAGCTATGCCTTTTATACCAGTACCTGCTTAGGTCATTAGAAACCTGTGGGATTTCCCATCACACAATCTGTCTATAAACAGACGGTTGTGAAATCATTCTTATCTTATCAGAGTAGGTCAATATGGTATGCTTTCGTATATATATATATATGAAGTAAATGAGGGGTCTAGATGGGGGGGGGGGCTGTCGCATGTCGGCTGTCGATTTTAAGGAATGCCCATGATGTCAATATAGCTGGGATACAGCTTATGTCTCTTGCCACTATATTAAAGCATGGGGTATAGTACAATAGATGAGAATCACCATAGCATAGCAGTCTAATATCTCTGCCATGGGTCACCTGGTGAGAAGATTATGAACTAATGGCAGTGATGCAAATTACACTCTAAATGACCAACTGGAGAAAATTAATTCATCCTACTTAGAATTATCAGATCACTTTGATTCAAAAAGTTCTAGAAAGCCCTTGATGTGTAGCTTTTAACTGACCATGTTTTATTAAAATATCAAAAGGGGGTGTTTTGGGGAAAGGGCCCCCAAATTTTGGAATTTTTCCAAAAAATTGCCGAAATTCCCACCCCCCAAAGAAATTGTTCCCTATCTGATATCAAATAGAAACCCTTTTGGTTCCAAAGTATGAAATCAGGGCTTTCCAACCATCTTCGAATGATTGCGATATGAAAATTCTAAGTGGCAAAGAAAAACTGTCCCGTATGGGTCACCGACCAGGCCATCACCCTTCAAACCAGACATTTTCTCTGAAAATGACCAACTGGAGAAAATGATTTTGTCCTACTTAGCATTATCAGATCACTTGGATTCAAAAAGTGCTAGAAAGCCCTTGATGTGTAGCTTTTAACTGACCATGTTTTATTCCAATATTGCAAGGGGGTGTCTTTGAAAAAGGGCCCCCAAATTTTGGAATTTTTCCAAAAAATTGCCGAAATTCCCACCCCCCAAAAAAATTGTTCCCTATCTGATATCAAATAGAAACCCTTTCGGTTCCAAAGTATGAAATCAGGGCTTTCCAACCATCTTTAAATTATTTCAATATGATAATTCTAAGTGGCAAAGAAAAACTCTCCCACATAGGTCACCTCTCACATGTAGTTCTGTTTTTTGCCACCCCCTTGGAGGTGGCGCTACTGTCAGCCATGTCACTGATGGAGAGCCAGCAGGTCTACTTGCGAATCCCTGTACTTTATATCCCTGATTAAAGTAAGGTCTTTAGTGCCATAATTTTCTCCCCAGAGGGCAGACCTGTACAGTGACCACATCAGTAGCCCACAGCTCACAGGTGTGGGTCCTGGCCTGTGAGGTGTACTCAGACCTCAGCCCCATGCTCTCTGTTCCCCATAAACAACACAGGGCATCTGTCAATCACACAGCCCCTACCATCCACTCAGCACATACACTTGGAACTGTATCCTATTATTCTACCAATTCAAGTGGCATATGTACAATTCTGTTGGTATAGCTTGCTCTAGCAAACATTCATAAACTACTAAAATATAGAGAGGTGGTAAGTAGCTATATTCTAGTTGATGTATAAAATATATGATCTCCCTCTGACAAACCATAGTCTGACAGGTCATTTGCACATACCCAAGGCATGGGCCGCAACTGACGCTATTTATAGCAGTACCGTGACCCACTTATTAGTAGGATGAGGGTACGTCACTAATGTGCCCTACACTGGCGAGCTGTGCATGGTTCTCTGTCATATTTTGCTCCTCTACAATACTGTGGCTATGGAGGTGAGTCCCGCAGCAAGGTTGGTGCAAGGCAGAGGGGGGACTTTACTAAAGATGGCTCTATCTCTAAGTAAAAAATATATTTCATGTTCTGGACCCCAGGAATATTCTTGATTATGCCTAGTAACAACTATGTGACCTATTAATGAATTTAAATACATGTATTCTCTCCAGAATACCATGCTCAAAGGAGATGGGGGACTTCTAGTGACAGACGCTTCTCCTAATTACCCACTCCACTACAAAGACTGTGCTTGGACATGTAGGTTCTCGCCCATGACCCAAGGTGAATGCTATTTATATGGGAGCTGGGGGTTTAACTACCAGAGTCGTGTCCTGTGCACCCTTAATGCCAAAGGCTAAGCACAAGTATGTGCTTCCCTCTGCTCCACACTTGCCCAATGATAACATGATATCGCCATACTTTTACAGTTATTCTAGACCAGGCTTGAGAAAAGTACAGCTGACTATTGGTTTCTCGGGCGAGCCACCCATAGATGTCAATTACCCCCCTGTATGTATACGGCCAGTGGATACTGCATAATGTTAACTCATGTAGGTCACTTGTTGAATGTCAACTCATAAAATGACTCAGACAACAGACTAAAATTCATGAACCTTTGTCTATTCATAATTCACTCAACATCAGGCTATGAGCTGAAACTCAAGAACTCACCAGATTAATTGTAGGGGGAGCTGGAGCTCATTCTCTCCCCAAGCACTGACATAAATGCATGACAAACCATATTTATTACTAATTCTTATTCCATCTCTAAATCAAAAACAAGTATTTGACCAAATGGTGTAGGTTTTTATTTCAGCTTTAACTTAAACTTCCATGGGTATATCCCTATGATGGTTAATGTGTATGTCTCCTCCGTGGTATAACATGCTCTATTTTATATTTTATATTTGGTGCGGTCCATCTGGCAGCACTAGTAAGTGCCTTCTTTAGTGCCAATGTGCACACGTCTATAAACTGCTCAGAAACTGGCGATTTCGAGAGGTAGGCCTATACTTATACTTTAAAACGCATCATCTGATGGTCGTTTAAGGTCGTTTCTTGGTCTAGACGGATCTTGCGTTCCTTAATCATCTGGCCTAAGATATTTTGAGGGATTCTCCTGGAATTTACTAATGTTGACAAGAACCTTGTCAAGGGCTTCATGGCCTTTGTCACTAAGAAGGTTGACCTTTGAGTTCATAAACATCTCAAGATATGCTTTCCTAAAACATTCCACTAGGGTTGAGAGCATCCTGTTGAATTGTGTTGCCAACTGATCATTAGACCAGTCATCATCGTTGGGGAATTTCTCGCACTGAAAGAACAGTAGGTTCTGGAAAAAAAGAAAATATGAAATTGTATAATGTAGTGTAGGCCATTCATTATTGAAGTAAACATATGGTGGCATGAACTCAGACCTTGATACTTTGAATTTCTGTGTTGCCAGAAAACATTGTCTAAATTGGTAAATATACACACTTAAATGGGCATTCAATCAGGCACTCTGTAAGGGCTGATTGTGTCAAGTCGATTACATTTTTAACATATGAAAACTCAAATTCAACTTTCTCGACATCTCAATGTCCTTACATTGTCCTTTAAGTCATAATATCCCACTTGTATTTTTCATTGCATCCCTAGAAGTTATTTGATAGAGCACCTACCTTGAGATGGTAGGATGTCAGTGTACTTTTGGAGGCTGGAGGCTTGCACCACACATCTTCTCTCAGTTTCTTCATTATACGGTGGCACTTGACACGACATGTCTCATCATCTATGCCTTTCCTCAGCTCCCTCTCAGCTTTACTGTAGGATATCAGCCACTTCTCCTCTCCTTTTGGGACAAGGTTTACACCAAGCTTCCTTACTTCTTTCTTCTTCTCCTCTGAGGGCCATGATGTGCATGGATGAGGCCATTGAACCCAATAGGGAAAGCCTGATTCTGACTCGATCTATTTAAAGTATAACAAGCAGGCATGATATAATTCTTAATTGCACTTGGTAAAGAGCTGCATATGATAATGTGATATCTGACAGCATGCCAGTACCATAAAATGTATTAAATATACCGAAAATTCTTGCGTATAAGCCGGAGTCTCATATAAGCCGCACCCCTATATTTGGACAATCCTATAAGCTGCACCGGGGTTCTGACCCTCGTTCAAGCCGCGGCTTCTACACGAGAATTTACAGTAAATGTGAATTCCCCAAAGAAATTGTGTCTTGGTTCCAAATGGATGTTTATATGAAATAATAATATTCTGTATAACCTGAGAGTGTTTATAATCATTGTCTACTACCTGTTACGTAATAATTATCATATTTGATCAGTGACTGCTATTTTCATCGATGGGCCTAACTCAGGAAGGTGAAATGTTTTCTTATAGAGAGCAACCTTACCATAGGTGCGAAGTCCACATCAATTTCGTGGTCCAAACCTGGGTCTACGATCTGAATTGTGATAGCTGGTCCATGATAAAAGTGTTCTATATGGATTGTATCTGTAATTACGAAGGAAATGTTGCAAAGGTTAATCCTTAATCTGGACGTAATCACAATCCTTCAGTTTGTACTTGTAAGCTAATCTAAGAAATTAATTTGATCTAATTTGCATTAAAACATCATAATGTGTATGTCACTTGATGAAATGTTTCATGTTTCATTTTAAGTCGTTGACGAACCTCTGTTTTCTGTGCTGAGATCATAATCATTCTGGTGTTGGATGCATAAGTGAACTATATACTTGTTTGTTACATATCAGATTGCCGAGCAGTATGGTGTTAAAAATCAATATACTAGTAAACATAATGGTAAAGGACAGGTGTTACCTGATAACTTCAATTCATCAACGACATCTTTCAAAAGGCTTTTAAACCTTTGACGAACCAGTTTTGGGCTGAGAGTGTTGTCTATGCTAAGATCAGACCATTCCTCTGGTGGATTCATAAGTGAGATGTAACCTTGATCTTCAAACTCTGATTTTGTTGGAGTTTGGAGTTTCTTCGTACCGTCTGCGCAAAGATAGTATGATAGTTGTTGTAACTTAGAGAAGTCTGTTCATTGACTATAATGGCAAAAATTACATTGCTACAAACTTGTAACATTAGACTAGCATTTCCTATAACATTTGATTATTATTCATTATCAGTGGACCTACCGTGGAACCTTTTTATTCCCAACTTGGATCGTACACCGGGGTCCCGCATGAATTCTGGATCATAGCCTTTGAGCTTATGAAGAAGTTTAACTCCTCCAACATAATTCCTGATGGTGCTGCACTGCAACTCCTCTAGATGATCAATGTACATACATAGGAGATGGGGTTCAGCAGGTAATGGACGGGCCCAATAGATCAGGCAGAATTTCATGTATCTTTTCCATTGGCTCGTTCGTGTTTTGATACTTGATTCAGCCATTCCTTTTGGCAAGTTTTCTAGGTATGGTCTCGAATTGGATTCATCTTCAAATATGCCTGAAACACATACACACATATACCTATTTAGCTAAATAAATTGCAGGTCTGGCAAACAGTAATGCATTAAGATCTCGTGATTAAAATGGTCAGGTTTATAACACTATCTGCGTCATGATGTTAAAATTGTTTGCAATTCTGAGTTTGAATAACTATTATATAGAATGGAAACAATCTTCTTACATGTAGGTTCTGTCTGATAAGACCAGTTCGTCTTCGGGAGGTTACACAGTCTTACATTGACATCAAATTCATTGGCTGTTCCCACCTTGAGGCCTTGTGCTGCACTCCCAACCTTGAGATAGATACAGAACATGCAGTTATATAATCAATTCATTAAGCAGCATTCAACAAGAATAATTCACAGATCTGTAGTATATTAGATGCAAGATATACGGCCCCATTAAAAGGTAAGGATGGCTCAAAGTTCTAAAGAGCAGAACGTGTAATTGGTATCGTAGCTTGGTGGAATGAATGATGTCACTATTCCTATACAAACAGATTCAGTCTAGAGAATGAAACAGGTGAAATACAATGTCACTTCATGCCTACTAAAACAAGATTAGTTGGGACGGGTTTGAGTTTGAGCTTTAAAAAGTGTTTACGAGCGATCACCGTGGTGGGCTTCCTTCACAATACGGGGTTGACCAAACCCTTAACATTCAAATACCCAGCCAGCATTGCTTAAAGCCGCAACTCGACCTCCTCAGACCTCCTCCAACTCTAGCATGAATTTATTATATATAGGACCATCATTTGGTTTTCTTTAAGGCAGAGCAAAATAGCATAGCATATAAGGCCTCTCTAAAGCATAATGGATGGGCTAAAATACAGATATTAATCCGTCTATGGCAGGAAGGAAAGCCATCTCTGCAGGGACCAATGCCAATATGACCTCTTGTGGTCGAAGATGGAACTAAAATGGCTTAGTCTTGTGTGGCTAGTACACTTTAATAGAGCAATCAGTACACACTTATGGTGGAGGTCTACATACAACAAATAAATAGGGAAGTATATATAATGTATAATCTGCATGAATACACATGAAAAGCCTTATGGTTGTGGATGGGAATAGTGCTTTCATTATGCATATAATAGGAGCACAGTGAAAGGTAGTTCACCTCAAGCCCAATAGGAGGTAGCAGGGAGTAGGTATCCTGCAGATCATTATGTTATCCGGTTTACAGTTGGTTGACTGCTATTCTCACAGGAGGTATTTTGCCCATTTTCATATAGAAAGAAGCATCCATATTATTTGTAAATCAACCTGTCCACATATGAGTCTGTGAAGATTGCTGACGTATTATAATCCAAAATTCGATGCTTGGAGCTCGAGTAGCTGCTTTAATGGGGCACATATGGTTTTCACTATGGGCTGTCATAATTATGAGCCCACACTGGAATTTGGTCAGTATTGTCCAGGGCTACCAGTGGGAACCCTGATATTCGTGCCCAGAATTGAAGTGCCCAGATCCAGCCCAGATCTAACAACATAAGATTAAATTGTCATTTCTGAGAATAATCACAGATGAGTCTATTTTGAAGTTTTGCAATGTATTTTGGGGTTTGTGGGGATAGCCCTGTGCTGCCACTCGTAGCCCTGGACAATAATGACCAAACCCAAGATATGGGCAAACCTAGCTGTCCCAATCAAAACATTTTAATATGGACCCCAGGGATCAATATTGTCTTGGTATGTATCTCAAATATGAGAGATGCTTCAGTACCTGTCCACTAATTATACACATGCTGAGGAGGCTGTTATATTTAAGAGCTCTTTTTCTCTTTGAGAGCCTGGGTATGTAGTGGGGTCCGTACCCATAGCCTCAGAACATTGAGCCCAACAGCTAACCAACTGCTCCACCAGGACTCATGCAATGATACTTATCACCCAATAGTATATATGTACGGCTTCTGCCTTTTTAGCCCAATGAGTAACGCTATTTAAAACGCTATTTTATGAATATATTATACTGAATCATAATGAGGCTACACCCTTCAAGCATATGCTATGATCATTGTATTTCTATGACAACACACAGAGTATATGTTTGATGATCATATAACCCCCTAGGAGGGTTATAAAGGATAATATCCTCCTAGGCCACATCTGTGGAAAAAGAGCTGTAATCAGGCTATTTTACATAATCAATCTATGAAAGCGGGCTGCATGTTTGATATACTCCTGGTGTCTCGAGTTAATATCGTTGATATAAGCCTCGGCCTTCAGCCTTGGCTTATATCAATGATATTGCCTCTCGACCCCCAAGAGTATATATCCAGTAGATAATGTAACATTGTTGTATGATCAAGGGCCTTGCCGCCGCACCCCCTTTTCTTTCTTTTTCCCCCTTTTCTTTTTGCAAACTAATAACAGAACTATAACCTGAGCGATTTACCCTTAGTTTAACAACCTGGAAACTGAAGGTTTGGTGGGGGAGGGGGTGATTAAGATTACAAGAAATCTGGGTTCTCAAGATTACAGGTAGTATGGGGGTCGTCTAGTCACTTGGTCAGTTTGTACCTTCTTGAAAATTCCATAGATCAAGCTCAAGAAATAATTTTGAATTTCTATGAGTTTAAAAAGAAAAGAACGTCCTACATGTATCAATATGACCATGTACAGAGCATCTTTTGCACTGGGGCACAAGATAATTTGTTGTAAATCAATGATGTATAGCTGACATAGTCGGTTGATGGTACAAACTTCTGCTTGTATATAAGCTTTCCACTTACTTACAATGCCTCAAAGAGATGCATTTTATGCCCCTGTGTGTTTAATACATGAAGGCTGTTAACATGATCTTTGAACAGAAAGCGTTTGTCTATCGTGAGATCGAAATACTAGTATTTATAATAAGGGACCCCCTTCAAAAGCGCGGCATTTATCTTAACCACCAGGAGTCTAATTCACAAAAGGGAAGTGAATGTTATAATTTAGACGATATTGAAATTGAAATTCTCATAAAGGATTTAGTGGTATACTGAAGGAGGACATGTCTTGTAATATCCATGTTTAGAATCCATGTTCCTCGGATTCGCGAAATAGTGTAGCATGCGAAAACATGTTCAAACAAGTATGGAAAGTATAGGAAAGGGGTGTTGAAAATGGGGGAAAAGTTTATCCTGAGGTCTGAATGCCCTACTGACTTACCAAATGTCATACAGTGTAGAAACTAATGAAAATTATTTGCTTATAATTATTACATCGGGATTCTGACAAAATTTCTTTTAGCGTCTCAATTCATGCTCAGAAGTAGAAAAAATAGCCTAATTGCAACAATATTTATACGACCTGTTTTAACTTTTGAATCAGCCTCGCTGGGTGGTACATGGAATTGGTAATTGTTTTTCACAAATCTCATGACTTCTTCTTATTTTATGGTAAGACAATTATATACTTACACCAAGTGGCTGTTCTAGCTATTATTATATTGGTTGAGGGTTGATTGCAATTCTCTGGATGTCCTCTGAATGAAATTGTGCTGATTCGACATAATGGTCGAATGTATGATGTATCACTGAGTTGTTAAAGTGATACTTATTGTTGCATTATAAGAGCCTTATAGTGCCGGTTTGATTGTGTCCTATTTTGAACATTACCTAGTGCAATAAAATACGTTATCAACTCAAAAGAAACTGGCATGGAAAATGGTTCTGCTGTGACAGTTCAAATTGGCAATAGTGGTAATGAATTGTTGACAGTTCCTCAAACAAACTGTCAATAGTCGAAGATTTATGTCTTATTGACAGTTTCTCACCTGACCTTGGAATCAAAACCGACCTTGGAGCCGAAATTGACTTTGGGGTTTAAAATTGAAATTTCTCTTATTGACAGTTACATCTTTGGAACTGGCAATTAGGTAATATGCTTCTGCTTTTGACAGTTTGAACTGTCAATGAGGAAATTTTATTCTCATTGGCAGTTCGAACTGTCAACAGTCACGGCCATAATTTGATTTCCCTATGTCTCTAGTGCCCCTAATATCTGATAAATACAGACCCAATGAGTAAATCGCCAGTGCTGCATTTGTGTATCGTGAGGACCAAGGGCATCGCACATTAGTTCTCGTGTTAATGTATCAAATGTGCAATATACTATATTGAAGGTATATCTGTGCTTTTTAAGTGATGCCAGAACGGGAGACATAATGATCTCAGCAGGGGCTTCATCATATATTCTGACATAAGGCACATGCTGGCACATGTTTACACCGTAGGTAAAATTTGCTGTACAAAATACTTATTAGAGATCCTTTGAAGCGTACTTACTCTCACTGCTTCTTTGTCAAACCGTTGGTCCTTCTCATTAATAGCTCGAAGGATGTTATCAATGATTTCCTTTGCGGTGTCATACGAGTCTTTCTTGTCGTCTTGGTTAAGGCTCACATATTCATTGAAGTAATAATTCAGGTCCTCATTAATTGCCATTGTTGTATTTTGCATACACACATCGTCATCTAGCCAATCTTGATATGAACGACCATCGTGAATGAGAGTCCTATAAGTATAAAATTTAGAAATTATCGAGGAATTATAGGTAGCTTTAAGATGTATGGGATACCTATGCATATATGGTCGATGTTACTAATCTTTAGGGAAATATAATATGGACATGCAATCATAATGATGATAAGGGCTATGATTTTATCTATTTTTAATCTTAACAAAAAAGTATGTCATGTATGAATTTAAATCCTTGCTTTAGATAAAAAAATAGTCGTCGTGCATATCGTCCCAAAAACTAAGCAGGCCAATCATTCGACCTGTTTAGGAGGCTGTAATTGGTCTATACCCCAGGGTCCATGATCCTAAAGGCATTCTCCTCCTATCGATATTATGTTTTGAGGTCACAGAGACCTATATTTTTTAAATATGGATAACGAAGAACTGTTACTATACTAACATTACACTTTATAGGTCAACCGTTATACACCGTGCAGACAGATAGTGTAGAGGCTAGCGCCTAACTATTCCTGCGTGTATTAAAACGTCTCAAATTTAGGTAAAGGCTCATCTCTCAATATTTAACCTGTAAGCCCTACATGCACAATCACAGTACCAGGTAATGTAACCAAACTTACATAATTATTCAAAGTTAAGGTGATGTAGAGAGGAGTTGAGGGCCCTGCAGACTGAGCGAAACTGAAACGCTAGGCGAGCTAGGTACATGTTCATGTGTAACAGATGTAGGGAGTGGTCATGCTAACAACATAGGGGGTCCAAGTGGGTTAGAGGGAGGGGTAGTAGGGCTAAAAAGGTAGGACCACTTTTTAGAAAGGCGTCGTAGAAATATAAGACCTCATCTTAAGGGTAAAACAATAGACCCCCTAAAGAATAAAATATATTTAAGATGGAAAAGGGCTCCTTCCAGGGAGAAAAGGTTTGAAAAAGCTCATTTGAGCGGGATTCCGAAATTATGCGGACAACTCCAGAAAGGGAGGTGGAGGGGGGGGGGGTATCGCCAACCATAGCAGAAATTCACCATCGCCTCCATTCGTTAATTAACCAATAATATATGAATATCGCCGAACGCGGGGTGTGTATTCTTGAATAATGACCGAGGTGCGTAGCACCGAGGTCGTTATTCATGAATACACACCCCATGGCGTGGCGGTTAGCACGTCAGACTTCAAGTCTTGATGTAGCGTGTTCGAGTCTCCAAAGAACCTCGGATTTTATGGGTGACGATATTCCAAATCGTTCTGATATCCGCTCCCATTCAGAATCGTTCCGATATTCAGGATATCAGAACGATTCTGAATTCCCCATTCAGAATCGTTCTGATATCCAAAAATGCACCCCCCAAGTGTGCGCTATGCAGGAATATCAGAACGGGAATATCACCTAAAAAGCACGCTGTAAGCCACTATCGTATAATAATAGCCGGTAATGATCACTCTCTAAGGTCTCACGAAGTTGCCACGTACTGTTGCAATATCACGATATCATACTTTAGATAACAGATGTATAGGCTAGTTCTTCAGCAATTATTATTTTGTTTCAAAACAATGGCAGTAGTATAATGATGGAAAGGTAGAGAGACATTTAGATATTGTAACTTAGTATCAATGTAACGTGCGTTCATAGTTAAATATGATTATTGAGTAGGAGTAATAATGCATGCAGCAGGACTGTGAAAATTCATAGAAAGGAAAATAGAGGGGTAGCCAAGATACTAATACTTATGATATACCACAACACGTCGTACATAGTTCTATCCGATAACGCGTGATAAAATAAAGAATATGTGGATCAACAAGGGAAAAGGAACCTCCGCGGGGGATTTTTAGTACCAACTTTGGCCACCAGGGGGCTCCACATGGCCAACTATGTTCAAAATATCATAAAAATTGTTCTATACTACTTTTTGATGGAGAATACAATAAGCCACTTTAGAAAATTCCAACTTTAGTGATAACCTTCCATATTTGGAAGGTAAAAAGAACGTTTTTGGGCCTAAATTGGTGTTTTTGGACTTCTTGGTTGCCATGGAAACATAATTTTCATTCTTAATTGAATTTTCTAAGAAATTAATGATTACAGGCCCCACAAAGATTTCAATGCTGAAAACGGGATGTAAATCCCATTTTAAGATTAAAATCTGTGACCAAATGTTTGAAAAAGTTTGTATATTTGGGAATTTTCATAATTATGCTAATTAGATAGAGATATCTCTAAAACAAAGTAAGATGGAGCTTATTGGCATTTGAGATTGGACAGTGCCCACACATATTCAAGGAGCCAGTTCTCAAAAACTAGAAGTGGTACCTGCTAATGAAATACATCACTGGAAAGCTGATGACCTCAATTTTATAATTGAGTTTAACCTTTGGAGGACCCCTTTCCCTCGACTGTCCACATATATTCTTTATTTATACAGCAGGAGTTTTGCTCAATATTGCACAGATGTAGCATTCGTCTTGAATGCCTTTTCGCCATGCAGGACATTCGGTCCTGCAAATCTTTTATTTTGCAGGACCAGCTCAATATTTGCAGGCCCGCTCATGTTTTGCAGACTTGGATACCTAAGGGCACTTTTCATTTTGTATAAAGCAAGAATGAATAAATACAGCTCTCTTGTATAGGGTAAATGTTGGTAATATCGCGCACCCCCCCCCCCCCCCGCTAAAAGTCGTATTTTTTTTAGGGGAAAAAATCACCTTTTTTCCAGTAGTGAGCCACATAACATGTCATATCATTTTAATATATTTTGTGTTTCTGGTCCATATGTGCATGTTATTAGCTAGATATGAACATAAACATTTAAAAATCGCAATTTTTAACACTTTCCATATTATCAGTTTCTATACTTTTTTGAGTTTTCAACGTGTATTTAGGCTATTTCATAAATGATCTACAAAAAAATACAAAAAGCGCAGAGAGTGGGCGGACGGTGGCATTCTTATACATTTTTCTCGGTAACGCCTTGTCAATACAGATAATTTACAGATTCCGCAAAATAAAAAAATCAAGAAAATAGCCTCCAACCATGGAATTCTAACTGTCGTGGGAAAAGTCATCTGGAGAAAGCGTGACCCGAATCCAACTTACATGAAACTATTGCCCAACTGCTGAGGACACCCCTCCCCCCCCCCCCCCCTATCTCACAGCTGACTGCACTGGTTCGGTATGGAACAGAGGTACAGGCTCACCACCAAGGCGCGCGAGTAATCCAAGCCCATACAGAATCAAATGCATTTTAATTTGTTTTAAATTTTTTACGTAGAGTGGTCATTAAATTTGGTGGATTCACATGTATGCGTGTGGGAAATTTACACTGCCTTTGATTAGAGGATTTCGATTTTTTTCTGATCTGTATGTTTTGAAGTTTACCCAATATGGCCACACCAAAAAAAAGAGTTGGTCAATGGATTTCGCGCACCTTATTTTCGAAAATGGAAATTTTGTTTTTTTTTGAAAAAAAATTGTCAATGGATTTCGCTTGCCTCATTATTTTCAAAATTGAGAATTTTTATTTATTTTTTTTCAAAATGTTCTTCCAGTACATGTATTCCCCTAGATCAACCAATAATTTTTTATGATAGGGGTCCACTAAAAACTTTTGTCAGAGGCTGAGTTTAAAAAAAAAAAAGTCGCTCGCTCCACTTTTCCAGACAAAATCCATTGACAAAAAAAAATCGTTTAAAAAAAAAGAAAAAATTTCGCTCGCTCGCACCATTTTTTTAAAAGTGAAATCCATTGACCAACTTTTTTTTTTGGTGTGGCCTATAGGGTAAAGTGTCTTTGAGTCGGCCATGTACCTTGAGTCGGCCATTTTACATGGGTTTTGGTACCAAATTGAGCCAATAAATAATTATTTTAGTGGATTTAACTTTATTTATATTGATACAATATGGAAAAATGCAGCACATGTTATTTTACCATTTTGGGGATTTCATCTCTAGTCCCCTCCACTGGCTGTCAAAAATACCACATTTTTGGTAATATTATGCAATTTTAGCTGTAGTTTTGCTCATTTGCCAGCCACCATGAAATTGAGTGTAAGAATTATATGAGGCATCATTTGCAATTGTGTAATTATTGGTCATGGAACACAGTTAACCATGATTGAAATTGGTTGATGTCTTATATTCACACTCTGTCTGAGGTCACTCAACAAGAAATAAACCCTGTCCTTGCATTTAGTACAAAAATAGACATTCTAATACATAGCAGGTGACTGATGGTATAGTGTGGCTGACTCAAGGTACCACAGTGGTTGACTCATGGTACTTATGAAGAAAAATCACACCTCTTATGTAGTGGAAGCCTATAAGGCCACATGGACATAAATACGAAAATTGTTAATTTATTGGCTTGAAAGTCCAAGACATCAGGATAACTTTCTTATCAATTTTTACATGACCCTACATGTTAGCTTAATACAGCAGAGCTTCTATAATAATGCATATGTTTCAAAGAGGTCCAAGTGGCCGACGCATGGTCACTTTACCCTAGGCAATTTTTCATCATTCTCGGATATGAGATAAACCAATTCACTATTTTTTTCAGACTTTTTTTTCCAAACTTCATTGATAACACAACAGTAGATTAGGTATGTGTGCAGGTTTTTATTTTGCCTCATTCTGTTAGACATCCAAACTTATTCTGGATACAGTGGTATAACATGAAAGGTAGAGGGAGGGTAATAGAGGTAAATACTGGTGTAAACTGAATGAAAATGCACAATTAGCATAGCCTATTATAGACAGCTTTAGGTCTATGTAAGAAGTATATATATAGTAGGGATCAGCTGTTGATTGCAGTGCAAGTTTAAGAATACCCAACTCGAGAAGCAAGACCAGTCTGCTATTCATACCTCAGTAGTTTTCTATGATGAAACACTGCAAATTAACATACAGACATATTTATAACTTTCTATAGAGGAAACACTTCAAATTATCATATCAAAGTGACAAAAGTATTAAATGTCTGTTCCCTTCAATAGCCTTTGTATCATTGGTAAGGTAGCCATTTTGTTTTTGTGCTATATTATCATGATCCCGTGGACTAATAAGAGCCGCTGTCCTGCATTTCACCACGACACAATTCAACAACGTCGAGATTATTATTTCAATATCAAGCAAATCACATTTGATGTGCATTGGGGAGGCAGAGATTTGCATAAAACATAATCAAAGAATACTACACGGTCTAAGGGGATTCAAGGTTGTAGTCACAGTGAATCAACCTTTTTGTGTTTTTTTACATAGGCCTATACATGTACAAGAACACATGGTCATACAGTTAATAGTTTCTTATCACAAAACGCATGGGCATTTAACCTATTAATAATATCGAGAAATGATTACGGATTTAAAACCCCTTCACGGATAAATAATACCAGGAAATTTTAGGTCTCCATTTAGTTGCGAACGGAAGAGTTTGACACAGATTCTCAATCCCCATTTTCATTTGTTCAGGTCACTGGTGAATAAATAGTATAGGCTACTTTCACTTATTCTACATACACTTAGTAATGTAAGGGTACAATGTGATACAAATTAGCCTCCTTTTTTAATTTGTTGTGATGTAATAGCTCAGTGGCTCACTAGTGGTTATTCTTGACTCCTTATATATAGTGGAAAGGTGCACCTATAAGATGCACATACATGTGGTGGTCCACCCTTTGTCCCCCATCTCCACTCAATAGCATTAGTTCCTATCATAAATTAACGGTAAATATGGATACCAAGACTAGACCGAGTGTGTGTATGTAGTACCGTGCACTCGTCATCTCACAAGGGTAAAAGGTACACTTTACTCAGAACCCAGATTCTATGTACAAGTTGGTTAACATCGTATGAACACTAGTCGTACTTACATTACATGGCAATCGGAAACAATTCATCAATAGTATCGTTAAAACAGGCGGCATTCTACGTAAGCATTGTGTTTAATCTACAAGGTACACTGTACAGAGATTGTTATCTGACTACCTACCGAAACCATGCGAGAGAAAGTAAGACCGTTCAATGTGATCCCTTTCGTTAGGACTGGTTGAAACGGTAGGCATGTATACATTAATGTGTCGAACCCCAATGCCCCGTGACCAAATAATATCGATATGCCATTTATTCTAGCTGGTTATGCATGACTTTGCATATATATGCAAGTCCTTGTCGATTCACTTCGCTACGTTAAGAAAGGCATCACGAGACTGTGAAATCGAATGAAAATATATGACTCTTTTTAAACGAAAATTTGTGGGAAAGGCGAAAAAGCGAAAAGCGCAGTTTAATCAAAACCCTATGGCACATTGGTACTGATACAGAGCTATCAAACATTTATCCTAAAGGACAGTGCCAATATAGGTTATGTACTATACTATATAAGTATACACAGGTAGGTAGTCAACCTTTTGTCTAGAAAATAACTAGTGACATTGAATGCCCCCTTCGCGACTATTCACCGTTCGAACTGTGACCGACATAAAATAAATTATAAAATGTTATTATGATGCTGGTTTTTTTTAGACGCTTACTTCCTTTTACTCTGTACATAGCTTCATCAGTACCCGGTACAAACATTAGACATTACTTAACAACAAACTGAGGAAATACACTCTGAGAGGTTGGTGCTGGGATATCGGGGGCAGCACTCACACAAAAGGCCAATAACAATTATTGAGACTGTGTCCACCATCTGAACGATGACTCATTTTAAAGCAACACCAACAAAAACTCAAGTACTTCTTCAGTTAACTCTGCGCAGTTAGAATTCCCATGTCCATTACATTGAAGTCGCTTCCCTATTTATTTTTGTTCATAGGACAATCCAATAATAGTATTAATATATATATATACATATATGCACATTTCTAATCAAGTGGAATTACAACGACCAACAGTAAGCTTGGAGAGTTTCTAATTATATAACTTAGTGTCAATGGTCATAGTTTGTTCGCCATGAAATGCTGTCATAAAGAATGTGGTTTTCATTGGGTTTTTTTTTTTATCATTATCATCATCATGCATTCAATCCCTCCTAATGTCACCTTCTCTACAGTCTGGAACATGATCATTTCAGAGACAGACTGTCCGTAGAAGCAAACAAACTCAAGACACTAAATTCAGACGATCGAATAAATACTGTTAACAAATGTGGTCACGACAACTACCTATACAGAACCACTTGCTGCATGAGGGGAGACTACGTAAGGCAGAGCGCTTTGTACGGACAACCAGCAAAAAGCAACACAATTAAATGGACTCGTCTGTGGCAATGTCATCCGAGTCAGAGAAAGTGGCCATTGTGGATTGTCACAGAGCCAAAGCGACATCTTGTTTTCATGAGATTGACAACGCGAGGATGCAACAGCGTGTGGCACATACAGAGCGAGCGTTGGGGGGATATATGGTGTCGGTAACGGGTGCTAACCAGAATAATGTCTCTTGGTTTTGATTTACACACACATCCACGAGCGAAAGGACAAGGAATGGCGCCCTCGTCCAGGAGGATCGCGGCGGTTTGGTCCACCTTTCTCACCTTTATAAAAGATGATGCTGAGGGTTTTTATACAATTGATATCATTCAGGAGTGATTAGCGGGTAAATTAATACATCATAAACAGAGTGACTAAAAAATGCCAACTTCCATTTCTTTTTCAGAAGTTCCTTCTTCCATCTGCGATAGAAGTAGAGATTTACAGACCACATATTGTGTATAACCACTTAAAAGGAGATTAAGGCAACCTTGGGTCTGGGGCCAACCAGAAGGCATGGATACAAAGGGTTACTAAGTAATACATCACATAACAATTCAGCCTGTGCAGGTTGCTGTCACTGCCGCTTCACGGTCAACCAACCTTGTACGAAAACAGTCACTTTTCTACACGATATAAACATGGCGGCTCGAAAAGCCAGCAAAACCTGCAGTGGTAAGATTTTACACCTATTATGCACTGTTAATCTTGTTTTTATATCTGTACTGTATGTGAGAATGTGTCATTTGTGTCATAAATGTACAAGTATATATATATTATGGGTTTTGAATGATAACACAGGTGAATTCCAGAGCCGGTGAGCTCTGTTAAAAGCCTTTAACACATGAAAAGCGAATGTACTTTTTTGAGCGCTACCCAATGGCAGGTCTGCAGTTATTTCGATCCATAACACGGATTACAATATATCAGCAGCGCATGGCTGTCCGGTGAAAACCCACATTACCAATATATCCGAAAACATCTAGTGTGGCAACACACATAGCAGAGTGTACACAAAACTTAAGTCACACCATTTAATATAAATATATTGGCCATGCCGCTGTGGCCCTGCAGAAGTAGAAGAGTGCGCCTAGCGACACCGGCCTTCTGAACCACACATGGTTAAGTGGGCATGTAGTGCTTGTATCTGCCACTAGATGTCGCCTCTGTAGCTGGGCTGATCCCACAGACTCACTTGTAGGGCGGACGTTTAGACTTGATGTTCTTACTTATTTGCTCCTCTTCCACGACGTCCTTGCGGAAGCTTACCAGGTTCTCTGCAAGTACAAGATATGGATGGACCCTAATATGGCGATTCATTTACATGCTACAAAAATAGGAAATGTTTGCGGCCGAAAACTAATGTCCAATTAATATATACCACAGGGTTGACCAATGAGACCTAAGGGAGGGAAAAATCATGCATAATTAAGTCCAGCTGGTAACAGTCAGCAGGTTTGTTGGGCACTTTTGTAGTTGTGGTCAACGACAAAACACTCCTCGTTCCTACAACCCTATTAATATATATCAATTCTCTGTTGTCAGAGATGCCTATGCTATTCATTCATTTACCAAACACGTTTAAATTAAACATTATGCGTCAAATACTGTACAATATTGGGTTTCTGCTTCTCTTTATCATGACAGTAAAGTTATAAAAAGATGTAAACTCACCTCGAAGCTTGTGTAGGCCTTCTATTTTCTGGGCAAGCAGGGCGTCCAGTTGTGATGCGTACGCTGCAGAAGAAGAATAACTTATATGTACTACAGGCATATTTAATATGGACATTGGAGTAATAATAATAATAATGACATATATATGCGGATTTAAATGTCATGACCATGATTTGGGTTTGACGCAGCATTACTTTGGAACTGTCCCCTGGTAACATATGATAATACCTGTGTAAACCCCATTGAAAATCATCTGCGATGAAAGTTACCAATGTCGACAAGCATTGCCCTAATGTTCAAATGAGGGTGCCTGAACTGAGATGCTATAGACAGTAAATAACAGGTCATGACATTAAAATAAATTAAAATCTAGGAAAAACTTTTATCCCTGAATCACTTACATTCAACATCATAATCCACATCGTCTGTCATATTCAGTAGTTTAATGTCTAACTCGTGCCACTGCTGCGCTTGCTGAAAAAGAAAATGTGGTTCATCGTAAATAGTTAGTTCCCCTTCCATATGATGTTTTAATTTACTATAATTTCAATATTTGGAAATATATGTCAATCAGTAATGCGAGCCAACCCAGGTGTGTGTCTCATGAGTAAAAGTGTTTTACTTTAAATATCTATTATCCTCAGTATTTTAATAACTTACTTCGAGAAGTGCCCGGTGATTGTCTATAACCTCCTCTTCGGCTTCTTGCATGTGATTTACAACTTCATGGAAGTTGAGTAGCTCAGCCGACACTTCCTCCTCCTGAAAAAAAGTATGTCATTCAAATCATTGTGAGTTTGAGTTATCTTTGTATCAAACAGAACAGGGAAACACAGTTCTTATTTTACTATTTGTTTTCAATGCATCATGACTTCTTATTTCACTGAACTCTTTTCGAATTCATGCAGTAACCATAACTTTCACAATCAAGCTTCATAGATCGAACCTTAAACAGGAGGAAACTGGTCAAAGTCTGGATTATAATAGCTAAGCAGACATGGCTAAACCTTACGTTAGTTGTCCGGAGCATGGCTAGATCGCTGTTCTGCGGAGAGAGCGCACCGGCATGTCCTCGAGGCTCTTGCGGCGACATATCTGCCGGCTTGCCTTCCACTGGTCCTCCCGGTCCGAGCTCTTTGACCCGGTCGGCATACCGGAGTGTGTTGATTGTGTGTTCACAACACAAGCTGCCAGGCGATATCATAGCAATCTGAGGAAAAATACACCGTTGGAATTAGACATAGAAACATGTACATATATTTTTCCAAATTATGTAGACGTCGACTATTACCGTTTATTACATCAGGGATGAAAGTGACCAATCTAAGAAAACCCTAAATACAGTTTTACTATACCGGTAGGTAAGTACTGCAATTTGTGACATGAAAGAAAATTGAAATCAGAGAAAGATTTGAAGACTTCCGTCCCTGTTACATGGTGAATACGAGTTACAATTCTAACACAATAAAATAGGAAGCTAGAAGTAAAGATTTGCAGTGGATTGGATGTACTTTTTTTTTTGCACTCACCATACATGTGCGAGAATTGCTGCCAATAAAGGAGTCCTTCAACACCTGCGTCAACTTGCTGGCACGGAATGGTAAATGGGCACCCTTCCTGCCGAGGGCACGGATACACTCCTGAAAATGTAAAACAAACGCAATTTTAAGACGATGATCAAAACACTAGTATTTTAAACTCTATAGATGCACCAGCGCTCCCCATAAAATCAAAGGATGAAAGCTATGATAAATATACAGCAGTCCAACATTATAGCACTCCAATGCACTATATGGATATATATCTAAAACTGGACATCGACATCCATGTAACAGAAAGCTATATTTATTAGAAGTAGAAATCCATGAATATCTATATGAAGGAGAACACCATGTTCATGCCTATATGTCTGTGTGTATGTTCATTTCGAAATTCAAGATTGCAACCATTGATTGAATGCCACCATGCTTTCAATGTAATCTCGAATTGCAGTTGCAGTAGTTTGATACTAATAAAAAAAATCTATTCTATTTTTCTTTCATGAACAGTTGGCATCCCATAGATTCAAGATGGCTATCACTTATTGAATGTCCCGATGCTTGAAATGCAATCTTGACTTGTAGTTGCATTAATTTGATACTATCAAAAAAATAAATCCTATTTGATTTTTCCTTCATTCAACCCATTCAAGATGGCTACCATTTACTAAATGCCACAATGCTTTCAGTGCAATGAAGAATTGTAGTTGCATTAATTTGATATCTATATAAGAACATTTCTATTTGATACCTTTTTCAAACACAGTTGGCACCCCATAGGTTTAGGATGGCCACCATTCATTGAATGCCACAATGTTTTACATGCAATCTTGAAATGTAGTTGCATTAATTTTAAGCTGTTAAAAACATCCAATTTAGTTGTTTTTTTCATGAAGAGTTGGCACCCCATAGGTTCAAGATGGCCACCAATCATTGAATGCCATAATGCTTAAATGCAATCTTGAGTTGCTGTTGCATTAATTTGATTCTTAAAAAAAAAACTTTCTTTTTTTTCTTTCATGAACAGTTGGCACCCCATACATTCAAGGTGACTACCAGTCATTGCATGCCACAATGCTTTAAGTGCAATCACAAATTGTAGTTGCATTAATCTGATACTAATAAAAAAACTAATTCTATTCTTTTTTTTTATTTATGAACAGTTGGCACCCCATATATTTAAGATGACTACCATTCATTGAATGCCCCAATGCTTGAAATGCAATCTCGAATTGTAGTTGCATCAATTTAATGCTAATAAAAAACAAATTCTTATCAATTTTTCTTTCATGAATATTTGGCACCCCATAAGGTGGCCACCATTCATATCAATGCAAATAGAATGCTTTAAGTGCTATCACGACTTGTAGTTGCATTAATCTGATACTAAAAAAAAAAATCTATTTGAATTTTCTTTCATGAACAGTTGGCACCCCATAAATTAAAAATGCACCCAGCACCCAGGTCAACAGCTATATACAGACACGTGTACCTCCCCTGCCTGTTCTCCTTCAATGCACAGTGAAGAGGGTGGGAGGGGGTGACCATCAACAGTGCATAAACACTTTGATTGGATGACAATGCAGTTTTTATATTACAACCTAAATTTGTGCAACGAAAATCATCAAGAAATACTAAGTATTTTTTCCAAAGAATAGCTTTTCTAGAATGGCTCGGTATTCAGGAATCCTACTGCGAATAAAAAAATGTCAAATTCTAATTCTAAATACCTGAAAATTGAGAAATGCTGACGTTCACAGGTTATGTAGGAAATGTACTAAAAACAGCAAAAAAGGGCAACAAAACCCTAATTTTCTCAAAAACTGTTCAGTAGGATTTTTTCTAACTGAGGTTCCACTGTTTTCTACCCTCATATTACACATTGGCATAGAGAATATATTGACACCTAGTCAGGATTTTGCGCTAGGAGCAATCTGTGAGGCGAAAAACAGCCAAAATGAGCCACTGGTCTGAAGTATAAAACTGGGCATCGATCACTATAGAGCTACAAAGAGACAGAATCGATGTCCAGTAATTAAAGTAAGTTACGAAGCATACATGTGATCATTAGGCCTATCACCAATTGAGATAAATACTACCTTGCAATGCAAACAGATTCAACTTACTTTAAGGGCGAGCAAACTTTTGTTGATCTCAGCTCCTTCCATGCGTGTCTGCCGGTCGGCGCTCATTGTATCAGCGCCTCGCTCGTTTCCCGCCAAGTCGATAAGCGAGAATTTACCATGAATCTTCTTTGTGGATCTGGAAGAGAAAAAAACATCATGGTTATTCAATATCACAAAATTTAGTATTTCCGTGTCTATGTTGACAAGAGTTATGAGATACATCTTTAGAAATAGCGCCACTACTAGCTGCCTGTTGATCAACCTGATAAGTAACTGTCTTACAGTCTAAGAATGATATGCATTTTACAGTCATTTTGTTATTTATTTTCCTTTGTAATTGATTTGTACCTTAAAATCGAGAATAATAGGCTCTATACAACTTATAACCATTAGTGTCAATAGCACCTACTTTTTGCGGAGTATGATCTGGAATACAGCGTGCGATCTGGAGGAGTGGTTGTTGGCTGATGTTGTACCGCTTGTTCTGCAAAACAGAAAAAGATGAGGCCCTCATTAGTGAACACTAAGCAGTCTTTTCAAAGTAATCGATTTAAAAAAAAACTAAATTCATTTCTATATTGATATTGATCGCAATCATCATCATGTATTATCAAAGTGCAATAATAGCTGCACTTCATACATTACCATAATCTGATCCAAATAATGGAGTTGTAAATTATGGCAGAAGGATACAAAACACAACTTCTATGGCAGAAGTTGTTTACAATAGTAGCCAAGTTCAATCACATACATACTCAATCTGTAAAACATCTCAAACAGCGGTCACTCATTGCCTACCTGACATTGTTTCCGTGCTGGATGAGACGTAGGACGTCTTCCGATGACTTGATGACCTCCTCCTTGAGCCCACAGATCTGCACCTGCTGCTTGCCGTCCTCCAGTACCCGCAGCTTCTGCTTCTTGTTAAGCAGGTCAAACACCTTCCCGCTGTAGATTTCAAAGAAGCTCGCCCCCACCAAAAGGTCGAGCTTCTTGTACTTGGTGTTCTGCAGTCGGAAAACGTCCTGGGCTACAACGTGAAAGAGCAGCTCGGTTAGGGTATCATATTACATGCATCAGGTTGTCGGAATATCGTAAAACCTAGCGTAGAAGCTTAACTCGCATATTAGTCGCATCTAGACCGCACTGGTAATTTGATTATGGTGACTTCAGTACTGTACCATAGAAGCAAAAACTCTTGTATAAGCCGCACCCTGGCTCTGGGTAGATCCTATAAGCCGATCTGCGTATTAGCCGTGGCTTCTACGCGAGGTTTTACGGTAGTTGTATTTTATGTGCTGCCAATGCATATCAACACTAGACAGTAATTTAGCAGTCTTAATAATCGCTTTTGGTCCCTACGAGATATTCTGGAGACAAGGCATATGGCAAGGTCTCCAAATGGCTGACAAATAAAGGATAAGAATTATTACAAATGTACAATTGTTAATACATGTACATCTGTACCATGCTCATGATGTTGATGGTATTAAATACCATGCTATTTTTAGAGCACCCTATCGTCACCGCATGTAATTTGATCATTAAATTCACGAAGAATACATTTCAGTATTTTTCTTATTTTACTGCACGATTATACTTACCTGACAGAGCATAAATTCCCTTGGTACAGTCCTGCTGTCCTTTTGTAGAAAAGTCTCCACCCATTGTCTGCAAATAGAAACTGGTATCAGTGGAAGTCTTTTGACCCTTTGTGGGCGAGCATCAACTATAGTTGATGCCATGGCAGGGCGAGCATTGACTATAGTTGATGCCATGGCAGGGCGAGCATTGACTATAGTCATTGTAACTCTATGGCATTTCACAAAGCCTTGTCCTTGGAGAAAAATCCTCCAAAAAAATCGTCCTTAAAGGGCTAAGAGTACCTAGTGGGCCTTAACCCTGAGATGTGCTGCATTGGTGCATCATGCCAACCCTCCGGGTGCAGCACTGGGGAGTTGTTCATTGGGGCTGCAGTGCATTCATGAATCATGACGACCAAGGACATGATGCATTAAGGCATCATACAACCCCTGAAGTGTTAAGACTGATGTTCATCAGTCGGCTGGACTGCTTACAGTGGCGGCCCCATAATGAGTCAACTCGACTGATTGGGTTATCATGGCTTTGTATTTTCTAGAAAATTATCAGTGATGTCGGTGATGAGATACAATTTAGCACAAGAAGAAGACAGCACAATTATGTCCATATTATCTATCATTTATTACTTACATGCGTCTTCCCACTTCCTGTTTGTCCATATGCGAAACACGTTGCCATCCCTCCCTCAAATATACACTCCACAAGTGGTTTCGCAGTGTACCTGAAAGTAACAAGTAGAGCCATGTGAATACCAGTACATGTGAACCCCATTTCCTTACCCGCCTAGTCCGTAGCCTGAAATGTGATGGTCTGGCAGGTCTAGGGGCTGTTCAACACCAAAGCCAACGGACCATTTAGAAAGCTTACGTTGGTATTGTTCGCATTAGATTTCGTTATTAAAATTCAATTTTACTAAATTACGCTAACCTTCATCCTACCCGACTACAAAAACTCGGTGGCCCGAGTTAGCGAAACATGATATAGTGGAATCATCACGACGTAAACTCACCTGTAAACGATACTGTTTTCTGCTGATTCATCGAAGGTGTAGTCAAAGCGGAAGTTTTGATTTTCTAAATATTTTGTAAGGTCTACTTTCTGCTTCGGTTCGTGAACGATCACATTTTCCTTGTTTGGAACAGTCACTACGTCAGACTCTGAGCGATTCAATTCTGAAATAGAACCCACAATGAAAAGCCTCGTCCATTTTGAAAATATAATATTTGATGGTGAAATTTTATCGGCAATCCTTTTTTTCTTTTCATGAAATTGTGACATTATTTCGAAATAATCTTTGATTCAGCTGATAATTAAACTATTGAAGAGTACTTTTCCCATAACAGACGTTTTTAACTATCGTTTTTAAGCTTTGGGTTATTATTACAAGGGTTATGATTAGTTAAAAACTCACCTTTTTTATTTAGTGGCCGTTTCCGAACGCAGACACTGATCTGGTGGTCCTCTATGGCGTCTGTGTTTGTGATTGGTCGGTAGTCTAGTGTATCCCGGTAGGCTCTGTATACCAAACACAATGTTGAATCATTTTTTCGAAAATTTTAAAGGCATACTAAGGCATCCTGATAAAGGATTATGCATCAGGCAGTAAGATGGTTGCCTTTGTGAGGAATGATCACATATTATTTCAGAACTGGGTCTCAAAAGAATAATTTGTGTTACTAGTATCTGTGCATTACCTGATCATTGACTCGAACTCCCAGTTAGGGTTAGATTGGTCGTACTCCTCAGCGTTCTGTTCCTTGATAGCTATCTGCTGTTTACGCCGCTCTTCTCTGCGCAGTTTAATACGCTCCACCTCTTTGACGCAGTTTGACTTTCTACGGCCACCTTAATAAAATACACACAACTAATTGCTTAGTTACTATGCACATATCTGCAGAATCACAACTTTGAAGGTAAATTGATGTGTAGGGTGGGGGGGGGGGGGGTGTTGAAGCTACATTTTCAGTTTGCTCCTAATTTGGTTTATATATTCCTCATCTAGGCCTAACCCTCGCCTCATAACACGCACATTGAATATTTTTGTCTCAAATCACATTCGGCTTATAACCAAGGTCTTAGTTACAGTATGTTCTGTTTTACATTCCCAAATACTCATAACTGCCACCAAACAGAAGAGCAAATAATAACCCCCCCCCCCCCCCAAAAAAAAAAAAAAAAGAGAGAAAAAGTACGTTCAGTTTACCTGGACCTGCAGCGCTATCAATATCTTCATCAGCTTCAGGAACAACATTCTCCGAGCGTCCTTTACCAGCGATCTCCGCGCGTCCGTTTCCATTCTGTACATTGTTGTTCTGGTTATGAGACTGCGGTGCGTAACTACGACGACTGACTCTAGATGAGGGAACTGAAATGACAAGATACTTACATTGTACTCATCTACATTATTTTATGAAAGATGACAAAATGCAAATCTACATGCATAGCGCTCATCTATATACCATATCCGCACCCCACACAAAGAGTTTTAAAGTGTGTATAGATTGTGATATAGCTCTGCTAAAGATGTGGAGTTTCAGATAGACGGCAGAAAATGATGTGTAACAGTATTTATTGTTTGTACATGAAGTTTTGGGAAAATACTGTGTACAATGTACATATAAAATTATTTCAAAAAGGTTTTCGGAGAGATAAGGTATATGATTTATGTAAATCGAACAACTTCTTGACCTCACTCAGTTAAGACTTTTAGTCAAGAAGACATTTCACACACAGAAAAAGATCCACTCGATATAACCATACTTTAAAATAAGCCAAAATGTTGTGTTGTTTTTTTTTTAAATTATTTTCATCTACTTCAAACAAAATATCAATACTTGACTACCATTGCAACAGAAAAAAAAACTAACTTAAATTGTTTTAAAGATGCACATACTATTTTCGGTTGTAAACTAGCACTTGGAAATTACTATCAAACCAATGGGCCTTTAAGGATGTATTTGTAGGGTAATCAACTATATGTATTATAACTACATTGTACAAGCCATTACAATTTCTTATGGGGACTATGGGTCGATTTACTTCTCTTTTCATTTTATTTTAGCAATGGAAAGAAGACTTGAAAGAGTTCTCATATCCAGATCCTCATCTCTAAGCTGGATACCAGAGGAGAAATTTAAAGCTATAAAAGAGGATCTATAAGAGGGTAAGGACGCGCAAAGAGAGGATGACAAGAAAAAGGCAAGAATTGAGTCAAGCGGGCACGATTCAGAAAAGGAACAGAATGATTTATATTAGACCGTGTTTACCTGCCGATGTCCCTGGTCCTGTTTGCAAACATTGAAAGGCATATTTCACTTATCTATACTTGGCAGATGGACACTACAACTGGGTAAGTGGGTCTCTTACAACCTTTCTTATCAACCTTACACAAAGTGCAATTTATTTGTTTTTGCTGTCGGTGATTTTTAAAGGAATTAGTACTGGTGTTTGAAAAGACCAATTTGTGTAATATTTATTGTGTGTAATTCGTTTTTCTTAAATCTTCTTTGGGAAATTTTGGATCGATCCTTACACGACTTCAAGGGAGCAGTTTTCAAGGGCTCAATTCCATTAAATTTACCCAAAGACAAATTCCCTTTTCCTGCAGTGTTACTTTTGTAGATATACTTTATTATGTATAAGGTGCTTCGTGATCATGCTACCGTAGTCACAAAAAGCAAAGAGTTGGGATGAGAACAGCATCATGGCTAATGTACAGCGATGTCAAGTTGTACCTTCACATATTGGACAAGAACAAAGACTTTGCTTGGCGACCAAAGCCTCTGGAATTACTCTCCCCCACATCTTAGTAAAATGTATGTGAGTCGTGTGGTTAAGGTTTGGGAAAAGTGCAAATTGTGTGTATGAACTGACAAGGGAACGCTTGCGACGATAGGAGGATTATATCAAGGTGAGGCTCCCTAAGCTTTATTGAGGAAGATGTAAATAGTCTTAGGTGACCACATATGTATATTTCTCCAGTTACAAATACATTTTTGCGCCTCTTTATGTGTCTCCTCTTATCATTTGTAATGTTCTTATTGATATTTAATTCATCTTTTCCTCCATCTTTGACACCCCCCCCCCTCCTCCGCCGCCGAAGAAAACCACAAAAAGTACAGGAGGTGTGTTTCATTCTATTTCTTTCTGAAATTCTTGTCACGTTCAAGAACTGTTTTCCCATACATTGCTTTGTGAATTGCTGTACTTTCCTTTTACCAACTTGAAACTGAAACGCACCTTCTCTTATATTTTTGGGCCTCACAAACACTGATAACGAAAGTCCACAACATATAAATATCACTAATATGTATACCGTTAGCTGCATAGTATGGAAAAGACAAGCGTCAGGGGTGGAATAAATGGGAATGAATTCTGGTGCTTGATATCGTTCCTGATAGTGGGATGAATCCGCATATCAAAATTTCAACAATATGTTGAAATATGTTAGTCGAGAATAATAGTCTTGAAATAAGCGTTATATTATGAAAGGAATCAAATCAGTTTTGGTGTTGAAAGAAAGGTTTGAAAAGAAGATATATCGTACACTCTTACACACTCATTTAATGTGTGGATCTCTTTGAAATTGAATAACATAACTAAATATGTGACATGAGTGTACTGTCTAAAAGTACAAGACGAAATGAGAATACGGTAGATTGTTTGGTGCAACTTTGGTGTTTAAACTACTTAATTATGGTCCAAAAAGCTATCAACTCAATACTCACTTCTGCTATTCTTTGGTTGTTCCTTTGTTGGTGGTTGTTCTATAATTGCCTTGTTACTTTGCTGAAATGAGAAAGAAAAAACGCCCAACAATGTCAAGAATGATCGTGATCAGGTTAGTGGTGTTTTTTTTAAATTAGTTAATTTAGCAAAACAGTTACCTCTGTCTGTGCTTCAACTGTATTTCAGTAAAGGCATAATTATCATCGACAGTACGACTTCAGGAATGATGCAAATACAATAGCTGTTGATTGTAATCCTCCTGATGGCCAAACGCCAATTTCGACTGAATTACAACAAGTCTTTACTCACTCACAGATACATACATCAAAATTCCCTGTGACACAAAACTCATAATGTCCATATAAAAAAATTCCCTACTTTCCTGGGCTCTACTTCGGAGTATCTCGATACATGTACTCATAAAAGGACCAGTGACACTCATTACATAAAGGCAGGCACATTAGACTAACAAATATAGTAACAAATAGATACTTAATACTACATAAAAGACAAATAGGGCAAAAAACCCATTTACAATGGGTCTACAAGACACAAGCATGCATACCGTGCAACTGCAAGAGAAATATCGAATTTAATAGTCTTGAATTCTACTTGATTTAACAACAAATATGACAGCATGCAATCTTCTTTTCAATACCCCCTAGCAAAGGACTAATCTATAAAGAACGGGTTGATGAACATGATTATTGTAAGAAATCAATGTGTGAAGTTTGTCTATACTGAAAAATAAATCCTTATGTAAAGTTCTAAATTATTATTCTTGTCTATGAGACCACGCCGCTGTTACTGGTTGGTGCAGAGCATAAGCCGTGTAGGACTAGGAGGAAATTAAGTATCCTTACTACATATTGGTCACAATACATGCCTTTTGCTTTGATCTAGCATTTGGGATTTAAGATTGGAAAAGCATATATAATTTTCCACTTTTACAAGACCAAATTGTTGTTTTGTTTTGTCATAGTACCATATAGAACAGCAGGAGGGTTTTGGAATACTTTTTCTAATATATATATTTTTTGATCATTTCCCCTGCCTTTTTAATTAAAATATTGATGAATCTATGAATTTCGATCAAAGCACAAGGCGTCAGTTTCGGAGAACTTAACAGAATATACACATAATATTACGGTACAATAAACATCTAAAACATAGCGAGACGACAAGAAACTGAAGGTGGAGAGGGAGAAAGCCGTGACCAGCAGCGGAGGTGCCGGGCTACCTTGGGCTGACGCTTGTACGAGTTAAAGCGGTTATGGTTGTCGACATCTTCATCCGCCTCGTTGCCGGGCGAGTCATCAGGAAGGTCGTCACCCTCGTCATCCCCTTCTTCGTCCTCATCCTAGGTAGGCGGCAAATCCAATGTCAGGTAACAGGGGAATTAGTTCAAGGGGCAGGAATATTACGTCATATTATAGGGGATTCAGCAACACATAAGGACATGTATCAAATCTATTTATCATCGTTGAAGGCTGGAAACATTTACAATGGACCGTACATGCATTTGTGTACATGTACTCTAAAAGTCAAGGGTACAAAATAAGCGGCAATCCATTTTGACATAGGAACAAAATATATATCTTAGAACTCTAAATCTAAGAAACAGTAGCTACATTATAACATGTCCATGTGGTGTAGCCGGATAGACAAGTCAACTACAGGTACAATAATTTACTGTACTTAATTTCATGAGCGAGAAGAGAAATTTTGCAACCATAATGTGGTGGACAGATGTACCAAAACACCAACACCATGTTCATTATTTTGCACCCTACTGTCATTTCTGAAATCACCTTCTGATACACAAGCTGGACGTATGACCAATAGTACACAGACTGTATACAGAATCGGTGTAAGTGCTTACAACTTCACAGATCCCCCACTTGACTACAACCTAGAAACCATCATACTTAGTACAGGCCTTATTGATAGAGATAGTACAATCAAGCACAGATAGAAAGTACACATAGGGGAAGGGGATGCATGACAGAATCATTCCCGAAGCAAAACCTTTTCTGTGGGCCAGGAGAAATCCACTTCAAAGATGAAATTTGTATAGAAGGAATTAATTGAGTACTCCAACCAACCAAACCTAACCCTCATTTTTAGATTTAA
This sequence comes from Harmothoe impar, assembly GCA_947462335.1. Taxonomy (NCBI): domain Eukaryota; kingdom Metazoa; phylum Annelida; class Polychaeta; order Phyllodocida; family Polynoidae; genus Harmothoe; species Harmothoe impar. The sequence goes on from OX381705.1 coordinate 47,928,411, forward strand.
GCCCTGCTGCAGTTCAAATGACACAACTTGACAAGCATTGATCATGATACTTAATATCTAAACAGCGTTGCAAAAACGAAATTATGTATCCGCTGGTCTGCAGTGACAGGTGACGAGAGGATGCGGGTATCCCTCACACTAACAATGACACATGCATGTCACTGTGTATTCTGCGGGTCTCACTTTATTAGTAATATTACCACGACCCATTCTGTCTGACACAAAGAGGGTGCTGCTGTGTGACGTCAAGATAAGAGCGTTACGTCTGTGTAGAAGAGAGATGGCCCCAGGGATGCCGCTTTCTAGTCACCCAAATTAGGACATCTTCTGTTGCAAGTTGTAGGCTTGAAATTTTTAGGCAAGTTGCCTGCTAGACGAGTACATGTATGCATAATTAAAAATGGATGCCAGTGATGTACTAAAGAAGCTGAGATGATTATATAGCCATCAATGTTTATATTTCTTTTAACATCTCCATATGCAGAAGAATACCGAACAAGGATACAGGATTGAGCTTAGTTCCATACTTTTGCAATATACGTTGCATTGGGTAACTGATACGTGTTGGTTGTATTTGCTCACTGGGCCAATACACTGCTCCACATTATCATGAAGCTAAATAGACGACCTGATATCAAGTCAACCAAGGAATGTTTAGAACTCCAACCTATATAGCCCTACACCAACATGTCTCCAATAAATCCACCTGTGTTGTTGAAATTTGAATACACCTGCCTGCCTGAATACCTATTGATGCCGTGTGGCCTTTACAGGGTAGGAAGGAGGTTAAGAGATACCTACATGGTTGTCATGGCAACCCTTCGTTACTAGATAGGCATGCTTCTGAAGCACGTAGTGCGAAACACCTTAGGGCAATATGTCACATACATGATGTTGTTAGAAAGTTGAGGAGATGAGCGAATCTGTGGTAATGGTTCATATATCAGTCATCAAATTTTGTACCCCCCCCCCCCCCAATGATACCAACACACAGTTTTGCCATCCGCTGTCATGAAGGGAGGACAAGTGCTCACAGCACTCACTCAATGTTCTCAATTATTATCTATGATTAAGATAATAACATAGGGGAACTATTTTTTTCTGGTAATTTGGTTACTAATTTAAGTGTACAAGGTGAATGGGGAGGCGGGTTAAATGATCACCCGCCATCATACTGTAGGCCTGAGTTTCCCTCTCCCCTTCTATACCAACCCTTAGCTGTGTTAGACACCCTGCATGTCCTTACGGTACATGTACAATAGTACTGTACATGCTGGTACAGTTGATGGGTACCACTGTTGAGCCGTTAACAATCACAAGGGGTCAGATGACGCCAGCATTCTAAAAACTAGGCTGCACTCCATCGACCACATACTAGCACCCCTAAACTAAATACAGCACTGTGGGCCCCCATGAATCCTGATATCAGGGAGGGCAGGAGGAGGGGGGGGGGGTGAGCTAGATGGGGAGGGGGCGGCATGTTGCCTGGAGACTTGGCACACCTATTCACCCAGGCTGGCTTATATCAGCCAACCCTTAGCTCTTTAAACACTTGCTAGTGCAATTGAAAGGATGACAGTGATCAATTGCAAACATATACATTCTTTGCAACGTTGTGCCACCACTTTAAGTTTTCAGTAGATACATGTGGTCTTTGGAGCTCTAAAAAAAACTTCAGAAAAAGAAAAGAAGACTTGCATCCCTGAATGTGCTATATCTTTGTGTATAACGATTATATGAATACCGCTAGGGTCACCCAATATTTTCTTGTGTGTTTTCTCTTCTTTACACGTTCAATACTATATTAACACTAACCTTCCCCCAGGCACTCGACCACTGAGTCATCCTCTGACCCAGTTAGTGATCGCCCTCCCACCCAACACCCCTATACACTCCCTAGCACATCACTAGGTACCGGTAAGGATGGGTTGGGTAGTGAGTGGGTGGTGGTCTAGGACCGTTTCACACCATGAGATATTTCTATGAGACTAACCTGTACCCGTGGGGTGTTTGGGGAGTAGGGTTGATGCATATTTCGACTGGTGCAGTATAGACTATATATATAGTTGACACAGCTCTCTATAAAGCAATATAATGCTTGTGGAAGTTGATTACCGTGTCACATGTGGAAAGTGGTGGAACATGACATTTGTTGTTTGCTATTTGCTAACTGAGCAAACATAAATCATTAAATTAGCATACCATACAGGCGTCCCAAAGTTGTGAACAACACAACTGTCACTATGCTAGCAAACAGTGAGTCAGTGACTATCTTGCAAAATAGTGCCATTGTCATGACATCTACTAACATTTGGACATAAGCTGTCCATACCCAATCCTTCCTTAAACAGGATGAATTAGGTTAATTCTTTTATTTAAAATCTTAAACCTCAGCTAACTATCCGCATCGCTTTCAAAACGTCTTGTTTACTGACGATGATGCGCATGTGCCAGTCTCATCCCCTGGGCAACCGAAACACTAAGTGTTGCCCGATAAAAAAAAAATCGAATGTGTGGTTTATTCTTTTCACACAGATAACTTATCAAGTTGAATTTGTGCTATTCGTCCATGCTTGTATCAAATATGATCAAGTAATTAGTTATAAGTTACTGGGTTGTTGTTTTTTGTGTTGGATAAAAGAAAACATTCCTGTAGTACACTCATGTATAAGACCCAACAGAGTACATGCCCCTCTGTATTCGATATATAAAGTATATATCCTCATGTGTTTATGATTAGGGACATGCGTAATGCTGCTAATTCATGAATAGTCAGCAGTTAATGAATCACTCCACTTAGATTAATAGGTTTAGATGGCCAGTCTTTCTTTATTTGGTGGCTCAGATCACTTTTAAAGTATATGTTATGGTCAAACCGGCATCATTTTGTCCCATCACAAAAGAAAGGATCTATCATTATTTATATTATGTTTCCTGTGGCAAATCAGAAGGGACTAAATACACTTTCGATCGGTTTACAGTGCACAGCGCTTAGACGACACATCACCCCCCCCCCCTCTCAGTCTCAATACCACGCACAGTTTATGTAAATACATGTTATACACCTACAACCATATGCATGGCTATAATACCCACTGACGTGTTGCCCAGATGTGAGTGACTGTGCTATGACACACCCTGGAGGAGGGGTGACCATTGTGTACTCAGGTTCCATGTTATAATGTAGCCGGGTTCTCCTCCTGAGTCTACACCACCCACCACACATGATGATGATCAACCGGCCAGGATCCAATCATTCACTGGCAGCTTTCACATTCTGACAATTCCATGTTACATTATTACTAACCTATTCTATATTGGCAGTGAGTCAGTCTGGCTGCCTAGGTATCAGACCCAATACAATGTACAATGTAATAAATTGTGTCATTCATTCTTGCTCTTTATTTACATGTATTTACAATCTAGCATTCAATATGACGGATAATTAGCACAGCATGATTTGATTCGTCTTGTCAAACCATTGTACAAGACACAACTACTGCAGTTAAGGACCACTCTTTAGATCGATCAAGATAAATGCCCCTATCTTTATGTATACTGATGCTCGCTACATGGTATCCCTATGTACCACCAGTATATATATATATATATATAGCAGTCTAGGTTGACTTGAGGTGATCATACACATGGCTAGATGAGTAAACATGTCATGTGTAAATCACTGTGTACATCTGGTATGACCATGAGGCTGAGACTTACCAGACCCAACCCCCTCCCCTCCTTCCGCTTACCTTTAGGGAATGGTCATTTCTGATAACAGGGAGGAGGAGAGGAGGGGGTGAGTAGGGGCAAAAAAAATTACCCCCTTGAGCGAATAATTCTGTTCGTTTATATAGATCGAAGGGGAGAGGACTCAAAATAATTCCAAGCTCTCGAGATGGAGTGAGGGGGTATTTTATGCGTCTCTGAGCAAACTTGCATCAATTTAACCCCAATGCAATCTTTGTAAGAATGGCCCCACCTTCCCGATAACCCTTGCATGAAAAGGTTAATGTTCCTGTCAGGTTCTATGTGCGTATGTCCAGCTATATGCTCGTCTGCTCAAAACAGTACCTGAACTGGTCAGACTGAAATCGTGTACTCTGCTTGACCCCAAGATGCAAACACACAAACCATATCCCGGTATACATTGTATATACATGTACATATTTCTGTCAGTAATGTTTATCTTGTAATAGGAGTAGACTGATCACTTGGGTCACCTTTGATTTCTTGATAATATTAAAGAAATATAAAGGTAAATTCAAAATTGCACCTGTACAGCTGGTCGCATCTTAGCTGGGGTCAGATGGAACGTGCCTATATACCAAGCTGTCAGGGTCCTTGGGTACAGCTGTAGGGTCTGGGAGGGTGCTGGTATAGGGAGAGGTTTACAAGAGGCACTTATTGGTGTTAACCGGGCCCCCTGACCCGATCCCCAGCCACCCATGCACGAGTACAGTTCCTATATGCTGTACCAGGGCTCTTGGTCAAACTGACAGCATATATAGTGGCTTTTTGTGAGCATACCCATGTAAATACTGACTAGCTAACCGTCACATACTATTCTGACCATTGGGTAGAGTAATGTTTTTGTGTAAACTGTAGGATTCATAAGGTGCTAAATGACACATCAGTGAACTGTTTAACAGTAGCAGTGAGTTCAGGGTCTGTGAGTGGACAAGGATATTAATCTTGGACGCACTATTTAGGGCAATACCAGCCATCGTTCGGCTGCTCTGATGAGACGTCTCACATTGACTGACTGCTCTTGAAAACAGTGAGGAACCCACTCAATGCTCCAAGACAGAGTATACCAAGTGATATTGGACCAGTGGTCTGGTTCCACCCTCCTCTTGGCGGTGCCTCACCGGGTGGGCCTGGCTCTACTCCTAGTGCACGGTGCTATATATTGATCTATCGGCTCTGCTATTATTAACTGCCTGAGAAGTAAACCAAGTGGTCTATCTGGAGGCACTGATCTATTGCAGCAACCAAAGACTAGACGTTTGGTGACTATGCAACTGAACGACTATTTGATTATAGATTATATCCTTAATATTCTTAAAACCTACTCCTAATCATGTCAGACGGGCGACTGAACTTAAATTCAAATCTGTGGCCACACAGTCACACCAATGAAGTATAATTGAAAAGCTGAGAGTAAATCACAAAGACAGTCAAACAGTCGTCATATTGATATAATATTATATATATATTTCATTAGTGAAAGACCGAATGCTGACACTAGACTGACAGCCAGTCGTTCATGGGAAACCCGATCTTATCCTACCTACACCCCAACCACCGCCCCCCTCCCCACTTCTCCACCACCCCCACAGACCGCCCCCCCCCCCCAATCGCTGACATCCTTCTACATTGTACATCTACTTCAATGTGTACTAACAAGGCTAGATGAACTGGGGAGACTGACCTGGCCTGAAGCTAACGTCAGCCACAAGGCCAGGTCTACCACCTCAGCCAATACGTGGAAACTTGAGGAGTGCGAGGAGAGGCTTTGGTATGGATTTTGGATCATATATTCATACTGGTTGCCCTAGAAGCGAAATAAATCGTCATACTTTTTATCAACTTATAATATGAAGTGATCTGATATTATTTTCTAATCTATTATTTAATCAATTTGAGATTAATTTTTTATTATTATTTAATTTGAAGCTCTCACTCAGTTCTCACTTGATTTATATTGGTCTTCATGGGTAAATCCATTGTGAAACCTGCACCCTGTTTGTTTGTATGACTGGGATGTACTGTGGTTGTATTGTTACCACCAGACCTTCCACATCCTGGATCACCCCAGGTTCTAGATCTATTCTAGTCTCCGCTGTCTGAGGTGTGCAGTATGCATCATCAATCTATACCACTACACAGCTGACTCTGGGCCCGGCCCTATTTGTTTACACGTTACCATGGCATCCACCGGCAACCAATCAGCGACGCGGTCTTATATGTCGATGGCAGCGGTTGTCTACGTAGCTGGCTCGTTGCCAGCCTACCTGTAAACTATGCTATTAAACCTGGGGTTGTGTTTAAGCTCTGCTTTGGAATTGCACCTATACTAATACTATGACAGTACATTAAATGGTCACAGTCATTCACATATTGGCCTTTCCAGTGTTAACTTAGTAATGTTCAAGT
>OX381705.1:48534769-48781630 GCA_947462335.1 Harmothoe impar
TAAATGAGTTCCGAAGCTGTCGGATCCTTCTTTCAGCCTCGGGCCTTCATTGCTAGCTGTCATTGGGTAGTCATGCTATGTTAGTTGGATGATTAATGATTTATATGAAGATGCCGGCTCCACCATAGTCTTTATCTACAATGGTGGGGTGCATTATACATTGGCTCTAAGCCCCAGAGGCCCAGGGGTTCTAGAGCACGCTGACACAATAGAAGGAAATTCCCAATGCAATAAAGTTGGAGTAAATATGTGCCTTATCTTTTTGCTCCTATCTATGCAAGATTAGGGGAAACAATCGATAATTAATGACACTCTTATTACTGGTGGGTGCTACGTTGATACACACATATATTATTAGAGGGTAGAACTACAGTGATTAGTACAAATCAATTAAGCGATGCAGAATACCCGACCATTGACATGTATACACAGCAATGGTACCAGGAAAACATCGTCTCATGAATTACTTATTGGAGGGTCTTACATTGAGCGAGATGTTCCTTATCCCCAATTAACTAAATTCATAATTCACGAATAAAATGTTCCTTGCGTATTTGACCTTAAAAAGCAAGCATACAGCTGAATGCTAACTCCCATAGCTTGAACCTGGACCCGGTGATGGCCTTTTCCTGCGTGCCAGAATCAAAGGTAGCATCAAGGAGGAGACTGTGGCCGTTGGCAGGTCCAGGGGAAGTGATTGATTGCACGTGTGTGATCAATGGGGATTGAGCAGGGTGGTCAGTATGTGAATATCCTTACCCTTCACCGTTCCTTCTCCATTTCCGTTCATGATATCACCTCCAGAGTTTAACGCTATATTTTCGGTAACATTAATAATGTGGTGGCTACCGGTTTGTTTTTGCATTGGGGAAGATAACTGTATCTTAATGATGGATATTGAAAATGAAAAAAAGGAAGACACATCTGTCTACTGAATTAACTGGGCTTCTAACCGGGGCATGGTATGGTTATCTCCTCGTGATTTCGTTCCTTTTTCAAGTATCCCGATAAAGATATTGCATACTTCTTTTAATCTGGTCTTTCTATGCGTGTCCGCCATCCTAGGAATTAACATTGCCTAGAGGTCTCCCCCATCACAGGTAAATTAATTTCTGGTCAGTATTCAAAAGGTTAATTAACATTCCCGTATAATGTTCAGACTGCTGCGGCTCACTCCCTCTAGTCCACATAATTCCAATTCTGGTCGCTTACATACTGTTTCTGAAGTTGTGACCTAGCTGGTCTTGGGAAATGAGGTGAAGGCAAAATTGGTGCCACATATGCACCATGTAATCCCTTTACCAAAAAAATGAAATGGATAGAAATTAAGCTAAGATTAAGGATGAACTCCACAACTACTCCTCAGACCTGACTGGTAAGTCGCCACGCCCACAAAAACCCAATGGGGCTAAAAGGTCGTCACTGGTGACGACCTTAGGGTGATCACTGTGCTGGTGTCGAGAGCGATCACCCCCTCATCACTAAGGTGATCATGGCTGTGTCTCACGACCTTGGGACAATGTTTTTGTCTCTGATCGGGTGCCATCTCTGACCGGCTGCCGTCTCTGACCGGCTGCCGTCTCTGACCAGGTGTCAGAAAAAGGTGTTTTAAAAAGAATTATACTCATATATATAAGGATTTGGGAAAACGTTATGGCGGTTGTTATATAATCATAGTTATAATTATAATTAGCCTCCTGCTGTTAGTATTTTGACCTTATCAAGCCAAGCCGGTCAGAGACGGCATCCGGTCAGAGACGGCACCTGGTCAGAGACGGCACCCGGTCAGAGACAAAAACATTGTCCCAAGGTCGTGAGACATAGCCTCATATATGATGACCTAGGGTGATCAATTTGATCACATTTTGCTCTAAAATTAGGTCATTATTATGACGACCTGTGGTCATCACCAATGATCACATGCATTTTCTTGTGTATTGTTTGTTACAAGGGTAGAACCCATGTGAGAATAATGTTGGCATTAACCCCCCCCCCCCCTCCCCCCCCCCCCAAAAAAAAATCATCATTGGGAGAATTAGTACTTCTCAGCAGTAGACCAAGGTACTTGTGTGTATATTACCCTTTTAAGATATTCCTCAGACTTGTATCAATGGTTTCATATACATAAGAGGTGTTTATGCTCTACATATCTCTCTTCTGTTATTAACCCTTTAAGGACGGCATGGTGCCTCAATGCATCAAGCCCTTGGTCGTCATGATACATGAATGCAGCCCTGGCGAGCAACTCACTAATTTCAAGCATCATGCCAACCCTAGGGGATCACTGAGATACTCCGGAAGGGTCAGTATGATGCACCAATGCAGTATTTGCAAGTTACTTGCCGAGGCTGCATTAGTGCATCATGATGACAAATGCCATTTTTTAATGACATCGGTCCTTAAATGGTTGACAGATTCCACTCTGATATCACACTCGAAAATATTCAAATATAATACTGCAAAATAGTGTACATTTTCCATATGGGTATATATTATCTATGGCTGATATCAAGGTAGATATTGATCAATACATCACTTGATGGATAGTATATATCACACCATTGCATAGTAGAGCCCTCTAGTGGCAGGAATCCAGTGATCAATATGACGACCATGGGTGATCTACATGCCATGATCACCCTAAGGTCGTCTGCAGTGACGACCTTCATTTAGGCCTGGGTTTTCAGTGTGCAGTTCCCCTATGCCAAGTTTGCATTCATACGTTCTTTTTAGATGCAAATATTGCCAAAGGTCAGGGAAACCCCAATCATTAGAAATTGAAAGAAAGTCAATGCGGAAGAAGCCACTTGAAAGGTTACTTGAAGCAATTTGGAAGCTACTAGGGTTTCTGCCGTTCTCAAATTTCCTTCACTGATGCCTGGAGCAGCTATGGCTATTTCAGTGTGATGCTTGTCTTTTCATGGCGACAAGAAAGCTAACTAATGAACAGGCTTACGCAATAAATGATATTATCTATTTTAGCCGTCAGCTACACCAGCACACAGAAATACTGACCATCCCCATCCAATACACACATGAACATAAAAGGCATCCCTAATGTTTCCCCACAAATACTGTGCAACATGTCAGTCTACTCTCGTTCCCAAATCCTTCCGAAGGAAGGCTCTGGTAACAGCCAAATGACCTTGAACTTTGGATTTTGGTGGGTCTGGGCAACCCCTGCTGGTAGGCTGGAACCAGTGGGCAGGAACCAGAATGTATGATGGTAGTTTTAGGTAGTTTTACCATCAGCCTTTCTGGTTCCATTTCCTGTTCCTGTTCGCTGGTTCCAAGCTACCAGCAGGGGTTGCCCAGATCCAGCAAAATCCCAACATTTGGCAGTTACCAGAGCCTTCCTTCGGAAGGATTTGGGAATGAGAGTACATGTCAGTCCTGCTAAAGCAGGGTATACACACGGACATTTTACGCCGATCCGCCGCGTCCCAACTCATCTGACCCAGTTGTCTTGAGATGGGGCTGGACGTGGGAACTAGTATACACTCAGGTACAGACAGCCCACTGCTCCCGACTGTACAGTTGCCATAAATGGTAATGTGACTCTGAACTACTCTCTCATTGGCTCAAGCACTCCCGACTCTCCCCAACTGAGTCGGGAGTGAGTATACACGGGCATTTCAGCCCCGACCAGCCCCATCTGGACCCCCCTCTGAGCCCCAGTCGGGGCTGTATTTCAAACACTGCTTGAAAACTCACGACTGTCCCCATCCCGCTCCAACTCAGTCGGGAACGGGTATACACGGGCCGATTGGAGCCGCCTGGAGGGTCGAGATGGGTCGAGATGGGTCGGAGCGGGACGTTAGGTGGCAGTGTCTACCCTGCTTTACATCGCCAAACGAACCGAATCCCAGAACAATTCCCAGAGGTGTAGTCTCCTTTATGGAACCCAAGAGGTGTATTATGCACTGTCCCATATAGTCCCTGCCTCTCTCTTCATCCAAGAACTATAATGTGCCCTCTGGCCCATCAGCCCTCTCCGCATATATTCCATCCTTATGATGGAAGCCCTGGCCATCGGCCATGTAGACTTCTGGTTCTGCCAAGCCTCGCACCGACCATACAGTCACAACATGCTAGGTATTCTAAACATTTGTTTGGGGTTGAGGCCATCAAAGGAGTTATGACCCCCGCTTGCTCCAGAATAGAGCAACTAAGCACGTTCCTGAATGCATGGCTTACATACAGATTTAGGGGTTATGGGTTGATTCAGGTGCCTGTGCCTCATGTGGGGGTCTAGGGGTGAGTGAGAGGTTAGACAGTCTCTGTCATGGTACATATAGAGGGTGGGGCATGTAGACACACATTAGCATTTGGCCCCAGTCAGGCTTCCCCTATGTACCGGGTAAGCATGAGTTGTATTGGTCTACATGCAGACATGGCTTCTCTTCCTTCAGACTTCTTCCGAGAGAATTCCTCACCTCCTGAACATGTCAGTCTGCAGCTTAAGACATGGTGGCACTACATCACTGAATAGGATTACCATATTCTCCTTGTCTATTCACCATACAACTAGGCCTACATGGTTACTTTCTTCAAGGATGGCTCCCTTTCTATACTGACGAGGTCACATGTCCAAGGCAATCCATCCCATAATTATACCACGTGACTGGGCATGGCCTTACCAGAGCCAAAACCGATCGGTGCCATTTTGGGGAAAAGCTTTGCTTTGCCTCCCCTAAATGTAAATAGGCAATAAATGCCCCCATGAAAAAGGCCAATTCCATTCAGGTTAACTTGTTCTTCCGTTTTCAATTAAATCAAATCGTGTCTTCAGCTGCTTCTTTGGCCGTCTTTTTGCTGACACCCAAGCTTAAAAACAGCCCCCAAGCAGCGTGAGAAAAGATCCCCACCCCAGCCAGAATACAGTTTTACTGTGTCCTATTCGGAGTAGTAACCGAACCGAGGACTTCCTTTAGCTTCAATGAGTGATGAGTGCGTCTATGCGACTGCAAAAACTAGGGAAATGGTTTACACGATGACATTGGTTTCTATGCGCGTTGGACGATTTTTAGAAAATTACGTTGGTATTTACGGAACAGAAAGGTGTGTGTTGCAGGCACAGGGGAAGCCACTTTTTGCCCTGGGGGCCTGCTCCCAATTAATGTTTGACAACTCCTGGTAATGACGTTATCCCTTGTGCACAGGTGTGCAAAACGTGGTCAGCACGTGCCGACTCACCTGCCTGCCTACCTGCCCAACACCTGGACGAGGTACCCAGCCTACCATCTCCTCTCCCAGCCGAGGTTCACTATGAGTTTCCTCTATTATCATCTACTTCTTTTAGCCACTCCAAGCCAAGTTCTCAATTAGTTTCTTCTATAATTATTCTTTGCTCTAGAGGTCCTTCTTGTCTACTAGCTAGCCAGAGTGAATTTACACCCTTCAATGTGTGGATCCCGCGTCATCACTATTTGTGGCAGCAATTTAGTATCAAGTCTCTCTCAATTGAAACCAGTCCCTCTCATTAATGCAATAAGGCAAAGGTTAGGGTGTCATTGACTGAAACATCTGCTGTGGTTTTTCCTACACCTGAATCTATTTTTGTGCCCTGAGCAGCTCAGATGTGCTCTGCAGTTCTCGGGGTGCTCACCAGAGGTCAGCCTTTGCTCACTGGTCATAGTAGGATACTATGTTGTCCTAGAACTGAAGGTTTGAATATGTATTTAAATTTAGGAAGTTGTACATAATCATTATTCTCACATCTTGAACTGTTGAAGACAAAAGTGATGCAGGCTTCTGCTTCATATGAGGAAAGAGCACGATCCCTGCATTCCCTGTCTGCAGAAATAATTGTTTTGGCGAGGCTATAAACGGCAGGGAGTTAATTTACAGGTTTGTGGTGAAGAGGGTGCACAGTATTGGCCTCATCACACAAATCGACACATGCTACCTCTGTGGATGTCTGAGTCGTAGGCCTATTTATTGTTATTCGCACCTGTGCTGACTTTTCCTGTAAAAATATTGTTAACTTAGGAGTAGAAAGTGAGACGGAATAACTTGTTTACTGGACATTTGTATAATAAGGAGACTGGGGGGATTACGATGGGGCTGTTCAGATTAGGACCATTAAGACTTCATCCAACATAGGACCATTGCAATATCCCAACTGATTAAATCAGATCCAGTAACATCGCATTTTGATTTGTCGTTGCGTGTTTATCTGAATAAGTCCCGTCTATAAATATGAAGCAAATTTGAAAAGAATAATTTGTTTGCCGAGCTACCCAAGGTGTTTTTTTTGTGTTATTGTATAATCCATACATGGAATTACCTCATCCCTATTCTGACCGAACAAGTTTAGTTACCAGTTTACAAGATGGCGGCCATCTGGGGACGCCCCCATGCGGACACCAGCTTCACGCGCATGCTCATTTCACACGGAGATTGCTTCCGGGGTCCACGCGACATAGACAGAATTAGAAGCGCCGCCGCCGGTCAGCGACCGAACTAAATCATGGAGAACAGGAGAGTTGGTGCGAACGGCCGCTGGGTGTGCTCCATCAGAGTGAAGTTAGGGCGGCCTAACAAGGTACCAATGTCGTCTGCTGAATGTGTTTTGGGCGGGGAAATCCTCTGTGGCTTCAACCTATATCCTGATATGCATTTCGCCCCCTGTGCTAATATATAATCAATGTGTTCTCACTGTGAACTTGCTACTTTGTTTGCATGAAAGGGATACCAGATGTGTCAAGGTGTCTACAGCTTATTATAGCTTTGAAAATGTTATGAGGAAAGATGCACAGATGATATAGGTACTGCATAATCCTGACTAATGCTGGCCAATGTGATTGGCAGTAAATCACAGGATTTGGTGTATAGTCAAACTATTGCACAGGGTATCGTGGGGAGAAGTACAGGTACTTTACACTACATTATACAGCTGCTATGGGATGTGCCGTGTATATACTTCCTTTTTTTGTATTGGTATTGATCTATCTAGCCTCAAGTGCCCAATGGGTGATATGAGACAGAATATTATAAAAACACACAGATGCCTAGGAGGGTAACAGTCTCCATGTCACTTCATCCCAGTTTTGATGGATGAGTCCAGACTTGATACTCCTATTTAAATTGTATGAAATGTCTGTTTGATACATAGACGTCTGATATTTTGCCTTTATAGCTTGAATCAAATTCCTCCAAATCAAGCCCCTTGGGGCATATGTCCCTCTCAAATTAGCCACACTGACTGCCCCCTCAGTCTAGACCCTCTTCATATTGAATGCCTTAAATGAGGTGGTTCCGTAAGTAATGCATGGTTAAGTACCTCCTGTCACTCTAGCCAGTAATTCTAGACTACTGCAGCAGTAAATCCAAGAAAATAAAGTTAACACATAACATTGCCATCTTGTGCGAGGTTCAGAGAGGCCAACACATAAGGCAACTCTACCCACACACTCACACTGCGCATACCACCAAACCACGATCATTTCTCAACTTTGTGACAGCCATGCCCCGCGTATGAAAGGTGACAGAGGGGAAAGCAGTGTATTCTCTTGTAAATACAACCTTGGGATAGACATTGATATCTTTTTTAACTACTGCCATCAATGTCAGCTATACCTATAGAGTCTAGTAAACGCAGACATCAGGTCAGGCAGTTTGGGGGAATGACAAATGGAACGCCATGAAGGTAGTTATTTTAAAGCCCCTATGCTAACATCAGAGAGTCTGTAATGAAGTAGCGTTATGCAGCATGCTGACACAACTCTGTGGAGGGTCTTTCAGCTGAAGGAGAATCGCTAAGGATCAGTCCAGGTGCATGAGTCTACAAGTCTAGCTTCGGTTGTAGCTAGTTACCGGTATTATAGTTAATACATGCCGGTACATTTCTGTGGTCAAAATATGGGTACTTGTTCATTTGACAATGAATAATTGTAACCTGCAGGGGAAGGGTGTAAGTAAGATTTCCATTAGAGTGACATCGTCTGGGCTTTACCTCTTACTAGAATTCTTCAGCCAGTAAATAGCTACACACAAACCAAAATGGCTGATTTATATCTTAACACTGGTTAAACAGTAGTACGTTCCAAAATTACTCCACATAAATCAGTCTGTGACGTACCATGTACAATGATAACTATAGTATACCGATGGAGTCACAGCGCTTCTTCGCCTTCCTCTTGTGGATTGAAGAGGCTCGTTAATATCGACAGTAATTAAATGCTTCTATAAACCAAAGAGAAAAAAAAGACTTTCAATGATATGGGAAACAAAACTTACTTGGACCCCCAGTGTGTGTCTCGTGCCTGCATGCGTGGCGCGTCGTCGTCCTGGATTGGCGATCCGTTCCGGAACCAGCGGTACTCAGGTCTCGGATCTCCCGTGATCTCGCACTTCAACCTGACAGTCTCCCCCCGATTCTTTGTCAGGTTCTTCATAGGGATATCCACCCGCACGTAACCTGCAGATATATCAAATATATAGACATTGGGTTAGTATAATGCATTGCTTTTAATTGTGATTGAATGAAGATGCATCGACATAGTTCCTTTGCAAAGTACAGGTCTATTATATTAATTTCATAGAGATGTTTCCATAAAACAACATAGTATTGAGATCATACTGAATATAATACGGCTATTTGAAAGCTTCGATGATATGAATATGAAATGATTGAGTTCTGCAGACGAACAATAGGTAGTAACTTCAAACAGTTTCAGAAAGATGATATATACGTTCCTTAAAGCTCTGCCTTAATGTCCGAATACAGAATATGATAGAATCCCACGCTTGGCATAGAGTGCTGTAGACCATAATAATGTATTAGGCACATCACGCATTCTATACGTAACAGAAGAATTATGTGATCTATAAAACATTTTTTCTCTTGGTCTCATCACTCCAGGACACATACGTTACAATAGATGACCTACAATACGTTATATCATCTTGACAGGCTATGCCATAAAAGTACACAATGCATTGTCTTCAGAGAGAATTATCAACTCATTTCATCCTCGATTGTACCCTTCTTTGTCAGCAATACTGACGGTTTATATTTTATTATAAGCAAATGAAAGCGTCCCTCCTATACGCTCATGTACTGCTATATGTATAGGCCTTAGGGAAGCCACTGGAATCCTATTTGAAGCCACTCGTATTCGGCTTTTGAAGATTCATGGCATCACGCTCTCTTCTGTCAACAGTGTCCTAAACACGATAAGAGGACCAACAAATGCTATTACTATAGGTTCTTCTTCCATTTTTCCCCTATGTTTTCTTCTTTCAGAGGGAAACATATATATATAGGCAGGGACCTACACCTCCCCCCAAGAGCGGCGGCAAATATGCTTTATCAGGGGACAGTCTGCCGTGGCCGACATGACCTCGCAACTCGTCGGGCTTCCACCAAGCTTCTGCCATGCAAACATTTTCAATTCCACCTTTATTGTAACTCAATCAAAAACAAGGCCGTTCAATCGTGGCCCTGGCCAGTGGAGGTCGGTGCTCGGGGCAGCTGGGGCGGCAGGGGTAGGGTAGGGTCTGGGCGTGAAAGGGAAGGAAGAGAGAAGACCTGTGGGTGAAACTGGGAAGGACATCATACATATGCCCTGCAGGCTGATGCTTGGTGGTTGGTGGGGGAGGGGGTATAGCAATGAATCCGCCTTCCCATGTTGATGGCTCTCCTCTCCCCCAGCCGGCCCTGGCCCTGGCCCTGCCCTGTCATGCTGAAAGTCCAATTTGTGGTTGACGGTCCCATCTCGTATTTGAGAAGGGCGAAGGGTGTGGGGTATTGGGGCATAGAGGTGCTCTGGGGTTGTGGTACTGGGGCTGATTTTCCACCCCCCCCCGTACGTCCCAGCTAGAGGAAGGAGAAACTGGCACGTGGTGCGCTCTCGACCAATCAGCTTTACGTTCTTCTACTTCCTAGTCTACTCTCAATTGTAAACGGAACCTCTGTACTCTTGGCAGTTATTTTCCCCTTA
The DNA here is from genome assembly GCA_947462335.1 of Harmothoe impar. Taxonomy (NCBI): domain Eukaryota; kingdom Metazoa; phylum Annelida; class Polychaeta; order Phyllodocida; family Polynoidae; genus Harmothoe; species Harmothoe impar. The sequence continues at coordinate 48,544,717 of OX381705.1, forward strand.
TAATATAAGGCTCTTTTCTATCATTGAAGTTAAAAGTAGGGATGCATTGTCATCCCGATTCCTCCATCCTTTTCATTTATCTAATATTAACTAAGCAGTGTGTGTGGTGCTCCCAACTGCCTGCCAAATCCAAAATGACATGATGTACCATAGACCCCTTCCTTACCCCATCCGAAAGATTGAACATTGTCTTCTTCTAGTAGTGGATGATGGACATCATCTGCCAGTCCTCGACAGTGACGCAATCTGCCTGTTGGAGGGTACCATGCATGCTGCCCCCCTCCCCTCCTTGTCAGTAAAACCCGGAAGAATTGACCCCGCTACAAGTGGATTAACATTAATGGGCGTGTCCGGAGACTGATCGGCGCCAGATAGGATCAGCAGGGAGTGTGTGTGTGTGTGGACACGTGGGATGGGGGGGGGGGGGGGGGTGATGGAGGGAGGGCATGGTCCAGTCGTTGACCGTATGCTCTTATTCGGTTATTTTTCGTCCCATTCCGTGGCTACTTTCTTCCTTTTGGCTTTTTTTTGGCAGTGCATTGCCCATGTAAAATGGTTCCATCTAGGCGTCAACACACAATCACATTTCACCAATAATCTCTTTCTGACTATCTGTACCACACTTTCCACATACCATGTACTTTATCCTTTGTCACTCCCATTCTATTCACAATATATCTACTTTATCTTATATTTCACATTGTGTCAAGCCCATCGCTTTTCAGATTCCTGTCCCGAGCAATACCCATTCAGCCCCCCCCCCCCCCCATCCCCCTTCCTCCCAGCCTGTCATCCAGGGTCCACTCATCCCCTCGTTCCGACATGTTTATGAAATCAGTAAACTACATCTTGATTGAGGCAACTATCAGAACATCGTTGTCCACGCACTGTCGCCCGAGTGACTGGACGGAAAGCCATCACCACACTGGGGCCAACATGTATACGGGGTGGGCGGGGGGGGGGGGGGGGGGGGGCAGGCAGATCATGATGGGAAAACTCAAACCACAAACCATTCCAATTTTCCCTGTAAATAACTGCATCCATGCCAAGTAAATGAGAAGTCACTGAACCCAGAAATATGAAAAATTGAGGGACACCCCTTGGTACTAAGCAGGGAAGCCAGTTTGTGTTCTCGACATAAAATGTTGCGTTTACATGGTATTTCGCCCATAAGGTTGAATTAAATTGAGATGATTATAGCTACAGAAAAATGAAAAATATGAGTCATTGCAAACATGTTTTGGCACAGTAGCATTGAGCCATCACCAGTTGATCACATGCTCCTTACTGATCTTATCATACGATAGTGACATTTTCTTATCAACCGGTCGTGCCAGAATGTTCATCCCCCAAATTGGAAGGCGCATGGAGCCTAATTATATAGCATTTTTATGCATGTGTTTCCTGCAATGTTATCTGTATCATGTGTATGTGGGGTAGACACACAGTATGATCACCATTTCATACTTAGCTGTTTGCATAGTGAATCATTCGGAATTCCCTTACTTACACCTTTGACTAAATGGATATCTTATATATATGGAAATATTTGACTGGGTAGGATCTTAAGACCATAATGCAACAGAAACCCCTATTATCCTCAGAGTTTGACTACAGGCCTAAGTGTGGATGCCTTGTAGGTCTCCTGACCAGAGTAGGTCTCCTGACCATTATTCTACCACAGTCCTGGTTTCCAGACTGGCTCATGCAGGAGAGGTTTATTAAGCTCATGGGTGCTGGAGGGGAGACTGCAGCAATAACCTGGTACCTTGTGACGAGTGTCCGCAGACAAGGCTGCGTCACAATATGTAACTTGTAAGTCTACAGGAGGGAAATAACCCCCAAAACGACTTCCACCTGGCTCCTCCTGCATGCCCCCGTTCACAACATGTCCCTCACGGTCCCCTATGGAGAAGCCTGGAGAGCTGTGGCTGTAGCGTGGTTGTTGGAATGCCCAATGTTGATTACTGTAATTCATGCCCCCTAGGGAGACGCGCCGATACTAAAGGTCCGACTTCCGCTTCCTCAGTTGTCACCACCGGGTGTAGCTTACCATTATGGATACATATTAGGGGTATACGGTGTCTGCCTCTGGTGATTGATACTTTGTATATACTATGTAGAACCAACGTGTCCATATCACCGTATATACACTTTACTGGCTAGTTTAGCAATGATAAATCACTGTCATGTGGACCCCATGCTATGAAACCCTTCCACAGTCTGACAATCGTGTAAGCTCTCAATCCATTCTCTAGTTTTTCTTTTTGTTTTCTTATATAATCAAGAAGACATGCTTCCAATTTGTCACCACATATTCCTGCTGTGCCTGTGAGAATAAACTTGCCGAGGTTGAATAGACTATCTATGTGAACAGCGTCTACAAGCAAAGTCCAAAGCTTACTAAAGGGACAAGAGCCGATCTACTAGTGCAGGATTCTACTTCTGACTCATTATGCATTTGCAGTGTCTCTTTCCCCCAGTGGGCACAGAACATTGAATCAACATTGAAAAATGGTTGTCAATGTTGATTCAATGTTGATTCAATGTTGATTCAATGTTGAACTGAATTTTGTGCCCACTGGGCCGTACAGTGTCAAACAGTGGGTGGGTTCCTAAAACCATCTGGAGACAATAATGTTTCAGCTAACATTCCATGTAAACGTGTCCCTATTAGTTCTGTACTGACTGTGCCTTCCATCAGAGATGACCTCTTGCATCAGGCTCTCTATTGCCTTAGATATATGCAGGCTTGTGTAGGGAAGTCATATCTAGTATCTGCTGTTCCAGGCAAGCGTGTTCATGGACAGGGGGAGGTGGTTTTATAACCCTTGTTGTGACCACGAGTGCAACAATAAGTAGGTCTTCCAGCATCTGTTGGTAGAAGATCCTTGGCTTAACTGCCTTGGTGAGTCAAAATAATGTTATTTATTGTCAGAATGGTAGTACCGATATGGTGGAAAGCATAACACATGTGACCGCTAAAGGTTTGATGTCTGTTTGAGAGCGCATCTGCTTCACAGACCTGGACTACTTTGTCTGGGACATTCAACCCTAACGTGTCCTTATTTCACTGGTTACGATGGGTACAAGCAGAATACCTGCAGGCCTGCAGCATGCTGAGTGCCTATACTGGTACCTGGCGAGCTGGTGCGCCGTAGTAATCAAGGTGCCAACGGCCAGGGTTAATCTATGGATTTATTACAGGATGGAGTCGCGGAGGAACCAGGTGGTAAGGTCGTTATGTAGAGGGAGGGATATATGGCAGATAAAAACTACTAACTTGAGCTGCTCGTTTGTCCATCAGGGGGCAGCTCATTGTGGGATTAGACAGGCTTTAGTACTCCTGTCCTAGCCAGACAGACCTGCATGCCAACCGCAAATTTGCATAGTAATGGTGAAGTATTGCTTCAGCACAAATTGCTTGAGAGGATGTAAAGAGAATCAGTGGATATCTTAATATTCTGTACCATCAATGAGATGAAGGGGGGATCGATATGGTTTAGAATTTAAAAAGCCACTTTAGAAGCCACATCCAAACACGCCATCCATCCTTGTTGGGATGATATAACCTATAACATATACAGGCCATGTTAATTACCTTACTTGATCCTGAACTGGCGAGATGAGCTCTGATAAGCACTATCACAATAGATAAAACCCTAAGGAATTTGCAGTCAAGACCAGGGAATTATTTCATTGGTCTACGGTGTATTCCTCTAGCTGCCTATATATACAAGTCCTGCTGGTAACCTCACTCTGTAGTCATCTGCCGAACTGCTACACCGACAAGAATCTGTTATATAGAAGCACTGTGGGTACAAGCCCCTTCTCTATGGTCTAACAAACCGAGCACTGGAGAACCAGCTGTAGCAGAGGTGATTTATCCAGCACCAACAAAAGCCAGCTGTTTGTGAGGCTGGATGGGAGGCAGAATACCACGCGCCCCTTCTTTGACTAATAGATTGACTCTTTCTGGCTCAGTCTCATGAGTTTGTAACATTTCAAACGTCTTTGACCGGAGCCGTCTTTGACCGGAGCCGTCTTTGACCGGAGCCGTCTTTGACCGGGTATGTGATTAAAATGAAGAAAAAAGTAGTGTATAGTAAAGAAATGGGTAAATATTTTGTATAATATGTTATAAAACATCATTTTGAGGCATTATCTAAAATTGATATATTTCATATATTTATGTTACTGGCTCAGTCTCATGAGTTTGTAACAGTTGAAACGTCTTTGACCGGCGCCGTCTTTGACCGGTGACGTCTTTGACCTGCTGAAGAAAAAAAGCCCAAAAGGGACCCTTAATATGTGCATTAAAATATATTTTTTTAAATTGGGTAAAACAACCATAGACTGTTTATTACATGAAGAAGTTGAAGCTTAAATTTCTTTACTATATACTACTTTTTTCTTCATTTTAATCACATACCCGGTCAAAGACGGCTCCGGTCAAAGACGGCTCCGGTCAAAGACGGCACCGGTCAAAGACGTTTGAAATGTTACAAACTCATGAGACTGAGCCCTCTGTCTGTGGGGCTCACTGCCAATTAGCCTACTACATTGCAGTCTGGAAGGGCTAAACGCCGCCAGTATCGCTTGTGGATTGAAGAGACTGTTAGGGGATCAGAGATTGGTTAAAGGGTGGAGGAAACAGCAATTTGTGGGCGTTACTGGTGTGTTATTCTTGGTGCAGCTGTGAGTCTTTCTGGGCTTGGACGCGGTGGTGCTTGAATCTGGTTGGATACAACAGCTTTGAATTCTTATTAAAAAACATTATTTGAAACTAAGTCCTTTTTCATAAGCGAACTCCATGTGATGACGCTAGGCTATGCACAATAGCTACACCTGATATCCTAATTTCCAAAGTTTACAGCAAGAAATAGATAAATTCCACAACTTTCCGTAATTACCCTGGGCGGCGTCAGACGTTAAACACACGAGGCACGGGTTAATGAAGTCAGGACATGGCGCAAGATAACAAATTAACACGGCTGTAAAATGGCTGGTGGTTAATGAGCGGTTTAGTACCTTTTAACACGTTCTAGTTGTGTGCACTTGGCCTGGCACTTGGTGGCAAGAGGTGGATCCCTACTCTGAGGGGAAGAAGGGGAGTGGGAAGGGGTAGCCACAGGGTAATCCTGCCCTGCGGTAATGGGGTGGGCTGCATTCAACACCCCAGGATCCAACCTTATCACTTGGCCACACGCCCCTCCCTAGCTCTTTAACTGACCATCTCAGGTCACCTGGGTGGTCAAGGGGTCAAAGGGCAGAGGACACGGGTCAACCTGGGTCAGATACTTGCAGTGACCACTGCTGGGCCGATTATGGGCAGGGGGTACAGGGAAGCTGGGGTAGGCGATATGGTAATCCAGTAATGGTCAGAGTGAGAAGATGGTATTTGTGCATAATAGAGCATATTAAGATGCCAGATAAAGGGAATAAATACGAATATGCATGGCTTAAAATTAAAGAAAATCTGCAGTGGGAAGTGCAAAAACTAGGTAAACAGGTAGGTGCTTGTAAGTAATGTGATTCAAGTATCAGATTTTATAAGGAACGAGAAAGCAAACAAAGGGGTGACAAGGACGTGGGCATTGTGACATTGACCTTCTGTCACTGCTGGATAAAGTGGACCGTGGAGAACCGACCACCGTTATGAACTCCTTAATACGCTCAGGATGATATTACAAAAGGGATAAGCCGCCGCCCCCTCCCCAAGGGACTCGGACAGATAACACCGTCACAATGCTTTCAAAAAAAGATTACTGATACCAGAGTTCAGAGGGATAAACGAACTGGGTCGCCATTTTGCTGAATGTCGGCGCCTCCAGGCAACTGTCTCAGGTTAGGAGTTGTTTCCTCACACCACCCTTTGCCTGTTTTCTTTAAAGGATCAAAGGATAGCCCAGTATCAGATGGATTTATCCTGTCAAATGTTTAGTACTTGGACAAATGGCATGCAGCTGGTTATGCACCGTTATAAAGAGAATGTCAAATACTTCTACCTGGATGTGTAGGTATTTGAGAACCTGAAACCTTGCCCTGCCGGGGATGATGTACTCCTATGTGTTACGACTTAGGTACAAGTGTCAGGGTGTAATAGTTAATGAAAAAGGTTTCAAGTAAGAAGATGCCTTCAAGGTGGAGAGCCTGTGACAACATGGAAAGCAGAGATGCTCCACGTGTAGCAACATAATACGAACAGTACCACAGATCTGCAACAAATCAGACATAGTTTTTCTTCTGTTCCTACATCGGTCTACCGCACTCCTTTTTGCCTGCTGGGCTCCTCCCCACGACCCGTTAAAAGTTACAGAGAAAGACATTTCGACGTATACTGCATGCATATTTATACCTATATTCTCTGCCTCACTTTAAAAAATGTTAATTCAATCATCAGCCTTCCAACCTGATTACAGTGCCTGGGCATTTAGAATGTAGATATATGTGGTCCTGTAGACTGCAGAGCAGAGTGCTCACACATAGTTTTATGCCAAGAAATGAGCTGCTCTTAATCCTTTTATAGCAAACACATCATACTCTTAGAACTCAGCACGATCTTCTCTCTGGTGGTGGTGTTTGGGCCTTTTTGTACACAATCAACCACGCTCAGCCTTGTTAGCCGAAGGGGAGGTCTCCTTTTCCCATGTTCACGCCATTTTTGTACCATTTCAAGCAACACCCCTCACTTTTGGCAGCCTGGCTGGCAGCTTCTCAAGTATTTTGTGATACTACAGTATAGAACGCAGGCGTCTCAGGCTGATGGCCATGTTGATATTCTAAATTGAATTGAATTCCCTGTCATGTTCATATTCTGATTGTCTGCTGTTATTGGTAGTATTGAACGTATGTCTGTCTGGGATCTGACAGGCTCAGGTGTAGATTACTTCTCTATAAAGTTGATATAATCTTACTGTTATGGCATGTGTCAGACACTTGGTATTCCCTTTAAAACAATTTGAATTTCCGAACAATGTCGACCGTGCATGGCATGGGCGTGCAACTATTCAACACGTGAGCCCCTAACCTAGATAGTATCTTGTGACAACGATCCAAATAGCCATTTAGACAGCAACGTCATTTTTGGTGTTCTAAGTGAGAGGATATTTTGACAGGAATGTGAATTACAAACCATGCCTTCTGACAGCACTGTCAGTTTTATAGCACTCCACCAGACAGCTCTGGCTAGGGGCGAACCAGCCATGCGTGTTTTGTGACAACATTGCCTTGACACTTGTGACAGTGTCTGAGCTGGGGTTTGCGTGCTGTCAACGTTCTGTCAGTACTGACACCACGGTGGTGGGCTCACCCCGAACTCCTCCCTGAGGTTAACAAGCAGATCGGTCGGTCGCGTGTCAACTTCCATTACCTGTATACACTCTATATTAACTGCTCCACTAATGCCCAGGTAACACGGCCCCGCCTCCAGGGCAGATCTCCCAGGGACCCAGGTGTCAGGGGGTCAGCTGATTAGGGTGGGGGAGGGTCGGGAGGTGCCAAGTGTTGGTTATGGTATCGCCAAGGTGGTGTGTTTGTGGATATAGGGAATTTAACATGCAGCTGGGGCCTTTTAAAGATGGAGCAAGAGGGGTAGATCTATGTATCATGATACTTATAATTATCATATCTCACCGATTTATTATGACCTATTGATAAACAACAGGTGGTCAGTTTTTTATATACGTCCGTAGATATTATGCAGGAATTGCAACAGACTATTTCTGCGAATTACTAGAAATTACCTGCAGAAAGCCATTATGCTACCATAACTTCGGTTTCAGTCGTATTACTGTGAATACAGTGCTGTGCGAAATATCTGTGATATCTTTAGTATAAAAAATGGAGTCACAGCTTCAAATGCAGTGTTGCATCCAGGACCCCTCTAATCATCATTGGGATAAGTGGATTAAGGTCCAATAGACTTGTCTCTATTCTATTCCACCTTTATCCCCAACCCTAAACCCTAAGCCCTACCCCATCTGTGCCTTCTGCTTAGTATGCATGCCTGCCGCTAGGAGTCACACCTTCATGACACCCGAGTGCCTTCTGGGACCTCATGACGACACGTCAGTGACGTCTGTCGCTTAGCAACGTGACGCTGGCAGTGCCTTTGGGTATCTAGGGGTGTCAGAGGGTATCTATCTGGGTTCTGTATCCCACACTATCACCCTCAATACAGCACAGGACTCTATCTCAAACCCATATAGCCAAACCTGTAGCCGAACAGGTGTATGGGGCACCGTGTGTTCAGAGAATCTAACGAAATCAATCTGTACAGGTAGCACAAACGTATTGTAGATGGGGTTGATGTATTACTGATGAACTTATTCAAACTATTACTAATGAACACACTATCATCTGATATTATAGTGAACGGGGGTTCTGTTAGATGGGCACTTTCTCTGGATTCTCTTACATTTAAAACAGTATGGGGAACATATCATAGGATTTTAGACACTTGGCACCTCATTTATTCTCCCCACACCCTCACTAACCTGCAGCGACAGGGGGTGGAGTCAGCTAAACTACCATTACCTCCACATGCAGGGAGCGCCCAATGGGAGGTGGACCTTGGGTTTGATTGACAGCTGCAAGAGGCTAATTGAGCAGATTTACATGCAGCTCATGAACTGCTCCTGTGAGCTGCTCATCCAAAACATACTGCTCTCTGCACCTTGGGTCCTGCCCAAAATATAGGTGGTGCTCCATGATCAATCATTTCAACCAAATCTTGGGTTGAGTCTAAGGTATAATGATAACTACCTTGGTCCCAGGGGGCATATCTGTTTTTAGATGTCCGATCGTGGAGTCGCACATATTACACTAAGGATCCCACATAACATCGACGCAACTCCCCCGTTTCATTTATAGCCCAGTCATTTTGGTCGGCAACGACCCTAATAACCAGAGGGGGTCAGAAAAGGTCAAGCTGTGTCCAAAGCTCTCAGTCTCCTACGTACAGGTCAGCAAAAACACAGCTACAAAATGTCCAGATCGTGTTTAATTTGTGATACAAAGCCCTCCCTCCTGCTCTGATCTCCCTCACTCCTTGATCCCCAACTCAAAAGGTCAAGTTGCCTCTTGTTAACTACCTGGGAGAGGGGTCTCCGGTGGTGTGGTATGCTAGGTATTGTCTAATGGTAAGGGTCCTGTAGAGAGTTTAGGTGGGGTCCATTAGAAGTCGGTGGTTTGTGTAAAAAGGACAGAGTCTTGGCATATTTTTAAATAGACATTCTCATCACACAGGTGTATTACTGAACCTCTGATGCCTTTTTGATAAAAGATACGATGATCAAAGAGCGAGATGATTAATTTTTATGAAGATATCATCTTTTTCTGTTTTGCTTCATACACTTTATACATGTTGCAGGAATATGATGGATTGAAATAGTGTCTGGCGGAGCAACCTAGTTTCCTATGCACACCAGAATAGAATCTTTGACCGCTAATTCTGGCCCCGGGATGTCTCCTGCTATACGTTTATGTGTAAACCACTTAGTATACAGGCATATATCATACAAACCCCTCTCTATCACAGTATTCTCGGAAATAAAGATATAATTGATTTATATCCGTACACATCAATATAATAACCCATTATAATGCTTTTCATTTCACCTTTTTGACTATGTGAGGTCTGGGCTAAATGAGCATGCAGACGCTAGGCCCATGTCACGAATCTGAAGTTCATAACGGTGTATGTATTAACTCTATTGTGTAGGGATAAGGTATGCTATTATGTACTGGGTGAGTTAGATGGTCACCTTCACCTATGAGCCTCTCCCCTAGGTATTTCCCCCTAATGAGCTTCATGAGGTGTATTAATAGGAGACCAGGTGAGTGCTAAGTGGGCAGGTGAGATAATGAGCTTGGGGCTGTAGCAAACATCAAAGCTGTGAAGAGTGCCTGGAGGTTTCAGGTGTGTCCTGAGATAGAGATAATGGTATATCACCTAAATGCATCTATTATACTTGTTATGGAATGACAAATTACCTTTAGGTGGTGTCCCGTGGCTATATGGCCCAGGTATGTATCGGCCTACACCTCAACACCCACCTGCCCTACAGGTATATTATATATAGACCGCCTGGAGGGAGTTATGAGCCTTAGAACAGGTAAGTATGTGTTGCTGACCAGTATACAATAATGACGGTGTTAAGAGAGATGTTAGAGCCCCCTTTTCACACTTACCACAGGCTATAAATCATGAGATACTTAACTCTTTGTCAATAGCCGGAAGTGAGCCAGTGTACCAACATAGGAAGCAGTCCCAGTGCCCTGCGTGGTTTTGTGGATATTTCTGTAGCTTTTCGTTAGACCTATGTAAAGGGTTCTGTTGGACATGATAAATGACTTGAATCCTGACAATCATTCTCCTTTATCTTTCACCTGTCTGCTCTGCCATTCAGTGGGCAAAGACTGAGTTATGTGTGACTGAACAGAGCGGCACTATACATACATCGTTGTGATATAATTGGCAAGGTTATTCATCTCTAGCTGAGAATTCCCTTCTAACAATGGGAAGACAGACTGCTTTCACATTACGACTGGGGGAAGGTCCTTTGGAGAGGCAGCTCTGGCTGGGGCTGCTCGTGAGTTGCTCGTGAGCATAACGTGCCCCAGTCCGTCAACAAGGCGCTGAGCGGCCACTTCTCATCCGTTGACGGCCTGCGGCTAGGCGGCCAGCTTCAAAACAGCCTTGGCCATATCGCGGTTTTAGACCTGTATCGATGGTTTTTCACCTTCTTCCCTACTTCACCATGCAATATCATTTTCAAATTGGCGTTCTAAAACACCAGACTCCATCTCATATGCTTTCACATGAAGCTGTAATTATCCATTATTTGTTTCCATTTACAGTGTCCAAACGGGTGTCAGATGTCTCATATGGCAGTTAATTACAGCTCAGTATTTACAAGTACTTTACTCAGGTTTTACTAGTTTTAAAATTGTTCCCCATTTCTGAGCCATCTCTCTTTTCCTTCCTATGTCGCTTTCACAATGCCCTCACCTGCACTTGATGCCCTTTTCTTTATCCTACTTATATCAGTGAAATGCCCTTCACACGCTCCTGAAGGTACATACGCGAAAGTCTCAATTCATGTGTACTGCCCATGCCATCTGATTCCTTTACTGTGTATTCAACCTATGCCCTTTTCTTCAAACTCAAGAGAAGGGCATCCGGCCATTTCCCAACCCAACCCAACTCGCCTGGGGCCCATCCCTGTACCAGACACCACTCATACCCCAGCCTCAACCACCATTGCCCATTTCCTGGCAGTTCCTAGAAAAATGCCCCCAAGTGCCAGTAAGGAGGGGCCTGAGCAGTGTCAGTGGTGATGTTAGCCTACCAGCCACAAGGCCTCCTGTGCAGATCAAAAGGGGGTGTGCAGGCGCCCTGTCGGCCTGTTTATGAAGTGAAATACAGCCATCAAGTAATAACCCCGACCAGACACAGCACTGTAGGCTGTAAACTATTGGTCTGCCCACTCAGCTCTCAGAGCCTTCTACTCTGATCTGTCTGCACTACTGTCTGCAAGTTATCGTATGCATTGGAGGGGCGCTCCCTTCTGATTGTTTCTTATGAATTATTGTCATGTCTGTTTCGGTATACAGACATGTTCCTCTTTCTTTCCAGCAGAGGTCTCAACAATCATTTCCTACCACAACTATACGCCATCGCCATAATCCGATATATACTGATTAACCCAAATAAAGGTCACTATTACATATTATAAGCAACATAATGGTGTACCATCTTGTCTGTCATCACCTGTGATATGTTCTGTTATTTTCGTAAGGGAGACTCTCCTATATCTCTGGATGATCATTTCAAATCGTCTAGTTACATATTAGTCAAACAGAGAGAAGAGCCGAAAAGATGGCATATACCGTCTGTTCTCATGATGGGAGATTCATGATATATCAATACCTCCATATCATACTCTATATATCCCATAATGAAATTGATACCCTCTTTTATATACCTCACCCACCCCTCCCACACATCCCCTCCCCCCAATCCCTGCTATAAATTATAACCCAGTGAGGAGCGGGATCCGGGTGTGGTAAGGGTAGGGGGGCAGCTGGCTGGTGTTTCTGCTGATTGGCTCTGGGCTGGGCGTTACACATGTCTGCTGCCTGATGGCCGGGCACTGAGGGGCTGTCGGACCGCCAAACGGGCCCAGCTGCCACTGGCCCACGACCGACGGGGCCTGCCACTGGAGACGGGCTTTATGGGGTGCTTAATGTACATAAACATACCTCAATGAGAAATGCTGATTTATGTACCCAACGTTTTTTGTTATACAATAGAAGAGAGTTTGTGTTCATTATAGCGCATGAACCAAAAAGTGGACCCCCACCCCCCCCCCCCCCCCAAAAAAAAAGACAGAACTCACTCATCATTTAATCAACTAATAAATATGTCAATTTATCCCATAAAATAATGGAACTTGGTACCGCAAAAGAGTTGGAGTCCATTGGTAAGCTATAGTAAGGATGAAAAGGGGGCGGACCAGGCAGGCAGAGGGGTACAGGAGGAAACAGTGACGGCACGTGGGTACCATCAGGAGGAGGGAGGAGACAGGTACCGACCACCCTAGCCCGGACATGATTACCTGACACTCCCGAGACGTGTACAACAACATAGAGCTACACCTTCCATCCACGTACCACTACTGCCCCGCCCACACTGCCCCCACCATACTGCAGGTTGTGCTCTCACATCGATGACTGTGCTAGTTCTGTGGTATCACAGTCATCCCCATGGGAGTTTGTGACATTTCTAGATCGGACGATGGCACAGGTATACCCTATATATGTATAGACTTGGCTGGTGCAGGCTACCATCGAATCCAATGGCAATACCAGCCAATGCTGGGTCGCAATGTTAAAGTATTCAAAATCTTGATGGGTCTAGGCTAGAGAGTAGTAGAGACTGACAAATGTGTGTTAGTGAAGAAAGCAAAATCTACTTTCATAACGGTAATCTGGCAATTGGTTATACAATTTAATATAGTTAGATAAACTCCAGAGATTCCCATGCCTGATCACTGAACGAATTCTGCAATGTCTTGATTAGACAGTGGTTACATACATTCTCACAGCCAGCTACATGTATCACCATGCAACATGTGCTGCTAGGGAAAAATACATTCTTCTGACTAGCTGGGACAGCTGATTAGCCAGACTCAAATACATGGACACCGTTTAGTATTGCTCCCAAACCATTAGAGATGGATGGGGGAGATGTTGAGGCATACTTGTGGATATAGAGCTCCCCCGTGGGAGCAGCCAAAAAAAGGCACAACCTCACGTATATTTACCCTGTCATGTGTGAGCCTGCTGTTCCAGGGGGTGACGTATGGGAGCAGGGTGCGAGCTCCATGTTGTTGGTTAATTTTGGTAACCTGACCCGCCACAATAGCTCTTTCTGACAAGCCCACCCCAACACGCACAAACACGGACCCTTGGAATGTTGGTACTAGCCCAGAAATGACACAGCAGAAAAAATGTAATTAATTTTTCTTGTATTGACCTCTGAATGAGGTCAAGGCCATAGGTTGACCTTGCAGTGAGAGCCGTTTGACCTTGCCATGGAGGGGGCTGTATAGCATATGGGGTGAGGGGAACTGGAGCCTACTCCTCCATTTGACCTCACTCCAGGGTGTGGGGTAGTATTAGTCTCAGCTACCCTACACTTATAGGAAACAGCTCCATACCAGAAGGGCTGCAGATACTTGTGGTGCCCTTTTTATATGTAAAAGAAAGGACATGACGTATATGTATACATGCACACACAATGGAGAAATGAGATATATGATATGTCATAGTACGACTAAATTGAAAATTGTATAGACAAAAGGAGTCGTTTAACAATTGTGAATCGGATGTCAGGAAAAGCTTTTCTTTTTCATTCCAATTAATAAAGTATGTGTAGAACAGCACCGCATGCAGATACAAACGTAAATACAGGCAATACATGCACATCGATATTGAGTAAGTAGGGGGCAAACACAGAAATATAAATAGTTATGGTAGAGCCGTAGCGGAGGTCTCTATTTTCAAAAGATATATTGTCCTTGGGATCATGGATACCGCGCCCCCTCTTAGAACGACATGAACAAAGTCACGAACAGATATAGCAGCAGAGACATAAACAAGACTTATCGGCGCTAAAAGCATTCAGAAAACAAGATTGTCGTCCAACGATCCACAGTGGCATCCTATGGATCGTCCTCTACATTTGTGAAATTAGAAAGAATCACTTTAGGATGACATCTTTATCTTATTTCACTTTCATTATGTTCTACCCGAGACACAGTAGTAGGTCATGTCTATACGGCGCTAGACACAGTGTATGTCACTAGTGTTCCCCAATAGGGACGTTACTAAGTTACCAACACCCCAGTCTTACTAAGATCCAGTCACACTGTGCATCAGAGTAGAGTTAGCTAAAAACCTGTCACTGCTTCTAGCAAGAGGCTCCTGCAGTATAGACGTATAAAACCCTTATTACGCTGGGACACCTCTGCACATCTCAATAGTCAATATAAAACACACATATTTGCATGCGTGTACGCACGTGTGCACGGCAGAATTACCTGTCAGTGGCACTCAGGGTTAGGCCATACGCGGGGTGTTTTAATTGGCAAACCCCTTGTCACCTGCATGAATTATTTCACCCATGAGTAGGCCTCCTTGTCTCATTCCCTGTTCAAGCGACCCTTCATGATATCCTAGTCTTATTATTACTTTTCCGGGAGCTGCTCACACACTATTCAGTTAATATTACTATTTGTTGGATCTAATATTCATAGGCCTTCTGGAGGAAATACTTTTATAATTATGAGGGGTACTTTTAAACCATGCTGGTAACGCCAGGTTTATTGTTGAAGCAACTTATATCAAGTTTTGTCAGAAAGTCTGGTCATTCATTTGAGAACAGGTTGCAATGCTTAATAGTGGCATCTCACACCATCCCCTCCAGTCCTCTCAATTTATGTATCTATCATCACCAGCATCCCCCAACCCTTCACCACAGGCATTCTGAGGGGGCAGGGAGGAGGGGGATCCTCCAATGTGGCCATAATTACCTCACCATCACTGATCAATGGTCCCATGCTGGGGACTCACATGCTTCCCACTTCATGCTACTGACATGCTCTCAGGTTAGTGCTATGTAACATGGCGTGACCAATTGGTGCTGACATGACACTCATGGCTTACTGACCCACTTAGGCGAGTAGCTCATGGCCCTAAGATGACAGCCAGGCTTGGGAGACTTAATAACCTATGGGCTAGCAATGCACACCATGTGGGTGCCCTGTATCTCCTCAAAAGTACACACTGGGTCATCAAGCTAGGCTGTGTGCATACGTAACACCAGTACATGTACATGGATTTTCTATAGGGTGGGTCTGATTGAAGCTCCTAAAGTATCATTCTGCATGTCATTGTTTGGTGTCATTGTAACTTATTACATACAATTGTGGTCAGGATTCATAGGAAACTCACCCTGGAAAGAACATTGATCCACTCCAGTGGGTTATTTGCATGGTTCACACACTAAACATCCTATGGCACTAGGGGCAACACGCTCTATGAAACTAATAATGGTAGCTAGAGATGGACAACAGAATATAGATTAGCTGCTGGCCGGTTAAGTATGTGACATACTGTTAGATTATATTACATACATCAGGAAGATATGTAAAGTCCAATGCTGTCAGCTCTGAGTGCTTTATGGTAGGCTTTATTGGTACAAATAAACAAAACAGACTCTACCCAAGCAATATGAATGGCATTGGCTTTGTATAGAGCTGGGACACTACATGAGCAATTGTGAGTCAGACAGTCACTATCCTCCAACAGTATATGAGCAACTCAAGCACCCCTCTCACACACTACCTTGCATTATAGATGTCCCTGTCTCATTCAGCATCTCCCATATACCATCTAATCCTTCAATGTTTTAACACAGCGCCAATTAGAGTACATGGCTGATGAATAGGCAGAGCTGCTCTGTGAGCTGCTCCAATGGCCTGTCAGGCGTAGAGGTCAGTGGTGAGGGCTGTAGTGGTCTGTAAACAGGGGATTCATTATTCATGGGTTGCTCCTCCCACAACGTCTGCCTGCCACTGCACTGCATGCAAATCTGGTGTGCAGTAGTTATGCAATGTTCCACAGCAAAGTATCTCTTCAATCGGTCACCCATTTTTTGTTGTCAAATGAGAGTAAAATAAAAGTGAGTTTGAGGGATAGGTGGGTGGGCTAGGGTGTGAGTCATTCCCTGGATGTGATAATTAGGTATGTAGGCCATAGAGGAGGGAGGGGCCTATTAAATGTAACGCTGATATCGTAAATAAGCCTTTGCATAAAAATATAACGGATCAATCCATGCATAACTCTGAATTGATGAATGCATTGTATTTGCATCTTGTCAGACAACATTCTAATTTTCAATGTTTGGTTCCATTATCGACTATGAAATCACATTCATATCATAGGTGATTATTTCAGATCCAGGATGTTTACGAGGGGCATTGAAGAGAGACAAGGGATACAGTCAGTTATCCTATAGACGTATACCTAGAAGGAATCCTCCATCACAAGAGTCAAAACACACCTTTGCCTCTTTTATATAATCTGTACGATGACATGTTTATAAGGTCATCACGTCTGGGTGCTATAAGACCCTGACATACCTACAAATCGATCCTTCCCCCTATATATACCCCCATCTCCGACCTAATCAAGATAACACACGCCATATACCTCTGATAAGACACCCATCTCACCAATATCTCACCACTGCAGTTACACCAGGCCAACGCTGTGCCGACACCGCTATCTCAGCCTAGACCCTATATCATAGTTGGGAGCAGAAGGCTGTGGTGGTGATACTAGGAGGAGGGGATAGGGGGAGGGGAGGGGGTCTCATCACACACCATTAGACAGGATCAACAGGGGTCTTGGGCGGCAGATAGTCTTATCAGCGCGGCTAGCAGGCCCATATGTCACTGCCTGGACACGGCCAGGGAGCCTGATAATGTGGCGGCTACAGTCTGGGGCCTCCTGCCTGGCCCTGCCTCTCTGCATTTCTAGCAGAAGCCAGGACTGAGGTCTTATGACCTTGGCACCAGGGCTTCTGAGGTGCAGGAAGAGGCTTCCCTCCTGGACGGGTTTTATGGACTTTGGCTTTGTGTCTTGGGGTAAGGAGGGGGCCTTGGGTTTGGGTTGATAGCAGGTATGTATGGAACCTCCAGGTCTCCAGTTTCTATTCATGCTCTTGAATGATATCATGAATATTATTTTGCTGGTGCTTTCTCGAACCACTCTTTTGTGGCATCTGCATGCATGGCTTCCTGGTTGCGGATGCCTTATCTTCCCAGTTTCCCCGAGCCCTATGCCATATTTGTTTGTATATCTCATGTTATCTTGATCACATTTGCATATCATCAGATTCATTCTACTATATTGGATGTAACAGCTGCCTAGATTATGCATTCCTTTGTCAAGTTCCCATCGAAATATGTGTACTTGACTTCTTTGCACTCTGCAAAACTAATTCCCAGATTCAGAACATTCTCAGCTCGTAAATATTCAAATTACCTTCCACCAGCATCTCTATTTCCGTCTATACCCCAGCCGCACATTCTAATGCATTTCTCTCCAGTCAAATGGTTTTCCTACGGCTACCTATTCTGACACAGAGAAATCATCTCGGTAACTGAAGGGCTTAATACATAAAGTTAAGTGTACCATGTGTCTCATATATTAATGAGATCCAGGTCCTGTGTGGCTATTACCTTCTGGAGGGCCCGCCCGCCAGGAGGATCTCCTTCCGCTTCTTAATCACCACAAGGCATTACTTGTTGTGCTCTTCGTAATTAGACATATGGGGGTGGGGTAGGTTGGTGGGGGAGAGGGAGGGAGAGAAAGGGCTGAAGGGTAGTGGGTGGAGAGAGAAGACCAGAGATGGACGGGAGAGTCTAATAGGGGATGGGTAGGGGAAGTGGTGTAGGGCGTAGGGGCAGATTGTTATACATGTAGGGGAGGACGGGGTGTAAAGTCACAGGGGCGCGTTGTCACAAGCATGTTTTTGGGCACTTCCCAGTTAGGTATGTCCAAGACGATTAAAACCCCATAGCATATCGATAAATAACTTTCCTACGAGTCATGGTCAGGTCTCTGTGAAAAACTCATCACTCACAATTAGCCAAAAACCATTTTCGCCAAAGCGGAACACGATTTTCCCCGGTTTTGGAAATGGCTGTACTCAAGCCTATGGTAGCTTCATTAAGAAGCTGCATACATCAGACTTCTGATAAATATGTCTACTATCAGCCTGTATGTGTATAGATCTTACATCTTTTCATATTTTGTAAGATCATGACCTAATTACATTTATGTGGGGAAGGGGCTAGTTGTCACAAGAAATGGGGCTAGTTGTCACAGTCTCTTCAGTATGTGACAACTAGCCCCATTCCCGAAATATCCAAAATTCGAGGTAAGATTGATATTAATATCATTGCATTTACATTTGTTTCATGTATCATATTGTTCTTCAACCTCTGAAGTATATGTACACATGTTCTAAATAAGTAGTGTATAAAAAAACCATTATTAAAGACAGTGTTATAAAGGAGTCTTCCCAGACCCTATTTCACCAATTTCTTTTACTATCTATGCTGACAGCTGAGAAGGTATAGTTGATTGAAAGGGAACTGAATTATCAAATCTTTTCTAAATCAATTCTGTAGGGATATATCCAAAGTGACAACTAGCCCCGTGCCCTGTGACAACGCACCCCATGCTGGGGCGCGTTGTCACAGGCCAACTTTTTTTTTTGAATTAGGTCATACGTAATAATGGTTATTGATATTATTTCATTAAAGAGTTCCACATAATGGTGAAGTTCAGTATGATTTTTTGATATACTTTAAAGACTCCTCTCATATTATTTGAGGGATGTACATTGAAAAGTCCAGATTTTGTGACTTTACACCCCGTCCTCCCCTATTGCAAGAGGGCCAGGTATTAGCTAGTGGCTTCTAAATGTCCGCAGCTATAGATTTATTGCTAATCGTTTCTGACTTCAGGGAAATAATGTACAATGTCTAGAACATGGATCTAATTGATGATATGGGTCCCAGGACCTATAATGATGATAGAAATATATCATCCGACATGGCAGGCATGGGCTATTAATTTCAATAGTGGGAGTCATTTGCGGGAATACTGAAGTAACTGGTGTGGCCCTGTGTCGGACTGGAAAGGTTCTATTAACCCTAGATTATAACGACTAGACTGTTATGTGTGGTAATGGAGTGTTCATTTATTAGTTACAGGGGGGGGGGTGGTGGGTTTGGGGGGGGGCGTAAAAATTTCCGACCCCTCCTGAGGGGGGGGGGGCGTAAAAAATTATGACCCCTCTTGAGGGGGGGGAGGTAAAAGCCCCTTTTTAGCAAAAAAGCCCACGCGTTACTATAGTTCAAAGGGGGGGGGCGAAAATTGTTCACCACCTTCGGCGAGGGGGCGCGCGAAATGTTCCATGTGCTCTCGAGGGGGGGGGGGGGCGTAAAAAAAGATATAGCTCCCCCTGTAATTAATAAATGAACACTCCCTAAATGTCCCATTCTGGTGATTCTCTGTTTAAGACCGAACTGCTCAAAATACAAGGCAAGATGCCCCAGTGGTTTCCAGTGGCTTCCGAAGTGGCTTTCGGCCTAAACAACCTCTGATGGTGTAGGCTATTGACTTCAATGCAGGGGTACACCAAGTACATATTGTCACCGCTTCTACTGTAGGGGACACTACGTACTGTATGCAATTATAATACCGTAGTAACAGGGACTGGCGTTGTACACTAGAACTGAAAAACTATAGAACATTCTACTGTATACTTACAAAAAAAAATGCAACCAACTATTTGCAGTGTACCCTTTGCAGGTTGCTTTTGGACTTCTTCGGACGGACACTCAGCTTTCTACTGGGCAGACGAAAATAAATATATACATACATAAATATGTTATGGTAATCTTAAATCCTGTCAGTAGTGACGCTAAGCCAGCTATAGATACACGGTCTACATGGCAGCCTCGGAGGATATAGCCTTTAATCTATGTGATACAGTAGGGTGATCAGCCTAGGATAATCTAGCTATGATCCCCTCTCATACCCTCAGCTCAGTGGCTGTATTATCCCACATATAGAACATACCTCAACATTTGCTAATACTGTATGCAGGTCAATTAATGCACTAAACCCCAAAGTTCATTTCACAAATAGATAAACATGATTGTGAACTCTTATACATACTTATTATGTCTGATACACTATCACCCTAGTCACGCATATTGCTTTTGTACATGTGTATTCTGGGAATTAATCACAATACTTCATTGCTCTTTTATTTCCATTTCAAAGCAATAAGAGCTGCTAATAAAATATCCTGTTATAGGCCTTCTTATTAATGAAGTAAACTGGACAGTACTTTGTTAGCTAGCTAGATGCATTAGTTCAAATCATGTGCATTGTATGACCGGCTCAATATTGGCGTTATTGGGCTTTTTACCTCTCAATCTTCCCCGAAAAAAAAGCAGAATGAATCCATAAATGTAGGCCTTTCATATCTACCATTGCCTCTGGTTCTACAATCTATTACTCCTGAGGTTGTCAACAAGCATACCCAGAGCTGATTGTATTATGTACAGCCCAGAGCTCGTATGGGCGTGGTATGTGGTCCCTGTAGGGTAGTGGGGGTGTCAGATGGCAGACCAGGGCTGACCACTGTTTGACACTGACCAGAGCCACAAGCATCTGTCCACTATGGGCATGCCTACAGGGCTCTATACAAACCGCTATACATACATAGTGTACAGCCCCTGTGCTGTACAACCCCAATATGGTGCCTAGAGGCTAGAGCATTTGGCTTGGACATTGTTCCGATCGTGAAAGTTATTTCCCAGCCTTTCCAGAATATATATTTTTTATTCCGATTTGCAGAAGGGGTGAGAAAGGCATAGGCTAGTAGATATTCCTATTGCGTTCCAATATCACCCCAGATTATCCAACGTGACTATCATGAGTGCTTTCTCATGTGTATTAAAGACATTGAATAACACGTCTCAAAATCTAGAGTAGTAAAGTATTCATAGACGAAATACGGGCAGCAACGAAACCCCTTGACCCTCATAGATGATGCGATCAGATTTGATCTCCCACTTCTACTCTGCACCCCTTCACCTCCCACAAACACCATAATGTTATCTCCACCATCTGCACACGCTTGTCGTCCTGTGCACCCTCGACATGCATACACTCACACGTGTGCATTGAGTTATCAGGTTACCCCCCCCCCCCCTCCCCATCACCTACACCCCTGCAGTATGCCAGTATACTCACTGCAGTAGCCAGGAGTTGGCTACTACGTAAGAGGGTATGGGGGGGGGGGGGCACGTGGTGGTGAGGCTGGGGTATGCACGCACACGTGCAGCCCTATGTGCCTAGGTTGTGTGTGTGGTGGGGAGGGGGGATGCTGGTATGACTTACACTCTAGAAAGAGAAACATACACATCTATTCCGTATTTTCAAACATTATTAATTTTCTGGTTTTCCTTCTCACACACAATCGCATACCTCCGCCACACCTCCAAATACGCATCGTTAGGCTTCAGACGTTAGTCAAAATCGTTATCAATACGGCATATGGAGTCTTATACTGTGTATAGGCAATACCAGCCCTAGTACTTTAGAATAAGCCCGTCTAGATACGGATAAAGCCATGGAGTCAATGTAAATGGTCCATATTAGCATTCCCTGAGTACCAATAAAACGGTACTTATATTACGTAAATACTACTAGCGCACTTTAACAGCCTATTTTACAATCGACTCATAAACGTACCCCTGCACCTCATTTACCCATCCCATAATAATGATAATAGACGAGCTATGACAGCATTACTGGGGACTTCTAGGTAATATTTCAGGCCGGGATGCATGCTAGGCCTAAGAGCCTAGGTTTAGAATGATCATATCCCTATTAGTCTGGAATATTTTAGGGATTTTATCATCCATACTGGCCCAAGGAGCATTTCATTCTAAAATTTAGCGACAGGTATTTCTTAGATAAATCAAGGGTGCTGATCATGAATCTGCCGCTCGCAGTTCTGAAAAATGAAGATTTCCATGGAAACGAGCCCAAAAACAAAATGGCCGCCAATAATGCTTGAGAAAGCCTAATTTCTATATAAAAAAGCATATATTTATCACTAATGGGTAAAATCAACCATGGATATCATGATTGAAGGACAAAATTAGGTCCAAATGAGGGTCCTTGGCCATTATTGTTGTAATGATAGAAGAAAAAAAATCGGAATATTATACAAGGTTACCATGGTAACCGTTTCACCTAGCAACACTGGTAAATGAATAAAAGTGCATTATGGTCAGCATATTAACAGCTTTAATGAAGATATCTACAATCAATACATTACTGCAATAATCAAAACATAATTCAGTGGCAGGCATATCATGTCTAGCAATGTTGCCTCCATTTAGGTACCTTGAGCTGTTGCCTAGCAACCAGAATAGGGTTTGCTAATTTGCTTGACAACAACCTTGTATAAGTCACATTACCCTAATTCTGAGGTAGCGTATCCCACTAAATCAGGCCGAAGCAATTTGAGTTTACTATTCCTCTTTTTCTAGCGAAAATGATTGCCTAGCAACAGCAATTCTAGATGATTGTTTGCCTAGCAACATAGTTAGCATCACAATATAAAAAAAGGAGTATGCAAAAATGATTAAGGCAGACTTTACCCATATGCTTGGTGCATAAGGATCCCAGAGATATTAACAATGATACCATTGTGCTTGCTGCTTAAGTAAGTAGTTTTAAATGCATGAAAAACCTGTTTCTTTTGATGGTTTCTATGCATAGAACATTTTGAAAGTATTGTTGCTAGGCAACAGATTTCATAAAAATGGCAAACACAAGGGTACAGTAATAAACCCTAGGGGGGGGGGTGGTTTTTTTAAGTATACAATTAACCTCAAGGGTCAAATGACACTCATCCCATTCACTGTAGTCTTTGATAAGACAATAGTAGAAGATAGTTAGACAGTTTACCTTGTTAATGTTGCTGTTGCTAGGCAACAGCAAACTAGCAACAGCAAACCAAACAAATTTATTGAAATAGACACATTTGGTTTAAGGGTTGGGATAGCCCTAAACTGGTGACCTGTAACATGGGCCTGCAGCTTCTACTAATGCAGTACTCATGGCATAATTACTGCTAATGAGTGCATTAAACATGTAAAAACAAAGCTGCCCCTGGTGGGAGAATGGAGAACTATGCATGTTTAGCCCAAATGGGAAACTAAGGCACAATATTTAAGAGATCTTAGAATGGTGATGTAAAGTTTTAGAAAATTAGAGTTGATCAAATTACAAATTATGATAATATTCACAACCTCATAAGTTGAAATTAAGACCTTCTTTGCCAATTTTACCTAAATACTAAAACAATTGCCAAACTGAATACTGGCTTGACAACAAAGACATCAAGACAGACAAACTGGAGTCAGGAGAGCACACATCTGACGACCTCAAAAGAGGTGTTCAATTTACAGATTATATGTATGAATGGGTGATAATAGGGGTAATCCTCCATCCAGTATTGTCTTCAGGAGGCCAAGCCTTTCTATCATAGTCCGGCAGACAACCATTTTTCAATTGGCTACCATGTTCTTAGTTTTCAATGAATTGCTACGATTCTTTTTGGTACTAGTAGTTCTCAGATCTGTGAAGACAGTGCTTAAAAGGAATAGAGCTCTTAGTGACCTTGAATGACCTTGAGATTAGGTCAAAGGGCATAAAGTTTAAGGCCAAAGAGCATTTCTTCTTATAGGACCAAAACAAGGGGACTCTCAATAGGCAAAATCAAGCCTTGGGTAACATCCTTTCACAATTGACACTACACAGAGGCCCTCACACCAGATAGGCATCCATATATCTCACAGAAATGCACTCACACTAGGGTAGGGGTGGTGATTGACTTTTGTGTGTAGCTTTTTTAATGATTCTGATACTGATGTCTTTCTTATAGGTGACAAGTACACTACATTATTCATACTGCAGCATTGCCTAGTAACAAGTCGAGTGGTTGCTGCATTCCAGTAGGAGATCACACCATCACACAGAAGTGAGTATCTATAAGCAATGCCCTTAAGGTGGGTCAATCCTTTTGAATCAAAGTCATCAGAATTCCACAATTCTCTTTCTGTGGGTACACTAAATCATTTGAAAATGGAAAAGGAAAGAAAAATAGGGGATCTTTAGGTACTTTTTAAATTATGGATATTTTGAAAATAAAAGCACTTCAATTTTACATTAAAAAAGATGAGAGTTATGTTCAGATTCCTATGGTTTTATTCTCTATCAACCAATAACCCACAGAATTCTGAAACATCACACATTATGTCAAAAACATCTAGAGGGTACAACCCTTGATACTAATCAGGGCATCCTCATACCTTCCCACTGCGTCCCCATTCTCCCCCTTCCGTCCCCAGCCTCCCTACTCCATCCCCAGCCTCCCTACTCCATCCCCAGCCTCCCTACTCCGTCCCCAGCCTTCCTACTGAGTCCCCAGCCTCCCAACTCCATCCCCAACTTCCCTACTCCGTCCCCGACCTCCCTACTCCGTCTCAAGCCTCCCTATTACATCCCCAACCTTACTACTCCATCTTTAACCTTCCTACTCTGTCTCTTACCCCTCACTCCCTCCCCCAGTCCCCCTGGAGGCTTCCCTGGCCTCCACAGGGCAGGTGCCACCCTCAGTTCCTCTGGAGGCTTTCTTGGCCCCCTCAAGCCACAAATGGTACCTGTCAGCATTCTGGAGATTGGGGGGGGGGGTTCTCCCAACTCCCCAAAAAGTTGATGAAAATGATGAAAGTCCCCCTCCACAAAAAAAAACAGTCCAAAATAAATGACACAATTTAATGACATTTAGGTAAAGTTAGTGGTCGCTCAGCCTGGTATTTAGGGGCATTATGTTACATCACTGTGTCTTTACAACAGCTTTTATATACCGTATTCGACGTAATAAGCGCACACACCCCCGTTTTTGGCAGATTTTTAGACTACAAATAACCAAAAATATCTCAACTTTTGACCCCAATTAAACTCTTAACTACTAAAAGGTGTCCATAATCATTTTTTAAGTGCACTGTGCGCTTATTACGTCGAATACGGTAATCGTATTTGCGATTGTCCAGTTTGGCACACATAGAGCAGGGTACAGCAGCTGTATCTTCTGGGAAAAAGTGTGAAAGCGAGTGCAGATGAGTCCAGCCTGCTATACCAAGCTGCTGTCCTGGGAGAGTGTATAAGGGTGGCCTGAATTAACAGGCTGTCTGTTAAAAACAGGCCAGACTCCGCCTGATAATAGTCTGAATATCTTTTCTTTTCTTTTTAGATGGAGCCTCTCCTTAGTCTAAAGAGGAAATCCTCCTCAGAGGAGGATACTGAGGAGATATGCTTCTTCTGTGAGAAAAAGAAAACCAAACGTTCAAAATTAAATTCAGCTACAGACAATGGTGTGAAGAAAATTAATAGCAGCACAATAATCAGATCAGACTGTCATGACATCAAAAATGCAGCTGTAATCAAGAAAGTTCAAGCGTTCAATGAAGCAGGCACTATCATCAAACATTGGCATCATGTTTGTTACTCTGACTACACCCATTCTGAAAAGTTAAAGACACTTCAGGATGCGTATGCGAAGCAGATTGGCCAAGTTTTTCCACAGTCAGGTGGTGGTGATGGGAACCCAGGACATAATATTATGATCACTCGCAGCAAGGTCTCCCCATTGAACTGGTCCTTATGCTTATTTTGTCAAACAGAAGAAAGTTCCTGTGTAACCAATTTAATTTTAACACCAAAAAAGAGCAGTGAAATCCTTGATTTTTCTCAGTTTGATCAGTATCTTAGTCTTGCTTTATCTGGAGTTACTGATTTAATTGCCAATGATGGATGTTACCATCTGCACTGCTACTCTAAATTTCAGTACCACAGTAGAAGGAAAGCAGCTGGTGCTCAACAAAATCCACTGCCATTACTTTGGCTTTCTGATGAGCTGATCTTGGCAGCTAAGAAAGGACTGGTGATTGAACTTGAGGAAGCTTGGCAAAGATATCTGGTGTTAGCTGACTTACATCAAATCACAGTACCGGCATCATTTGTCAGTAAAAGATCCACATTCAAGATGAAACTGGAGGAGATTGTAGGAGACACAATCCTGTTTGTTCAGCCCAAACAGTCATGTACCGACGAGCGAGGCATGATACTGATTCCAAAAGAGTTTTCCGCTGATGCCATTGCAATGCTTATAGCTGCAGAGGACGAAAGCCTTACAATGCCTGCATACGTATCTGATGACTCCTCTTTCCTCTCACTAGTGCATGTGGCGCTAAAGATCAGATCTGATTTGATTGAAAAAGATGGTCACAAAGGTCTGTCAGTTACCAAAGAGGACGAACTTGCCTGCATCCCCGAGAGTCTGCAACTGCTTCTCGGTATCATATTTGCTGGGCAGGATTTGCTAAATGATGACATAGACAAAACCAGCTCCTGGCAAAATAATGTGCTGAGCATTGGCCAGGACATGGTGTATGGTGTAAGTGGAGGCCACAAGTGGACACCAAAACACATCGGACAAGCAAACATCCTTCATCAAGCTACGCGATCCAAGAAGCTTGTGAATGTCTTTAGTAAGGCTGGCCACTGCCTAAGTTACCAACAACTACAACCAGTTGACACAGGTCTTGCAGAGAAAACACTGAAGAGTATGGATACCAAAACTGGTGCAGTCCTTCCTCCAAACTTGAAACCGGGAAAGTTTGTCCACTACACGGCAGACAACATTGACATTTTGGATGACTCTCTGGATGGAAAGAATACGTTCCATGCTACCCAAATGTGTGCATGGCAGACAGGTCCAGCAGAAGATGTTGGCTTTAAGGATATAAATCCCTCACAGAAGTCAACTCTTTCCGTACCAGCAGCTATGGACCAATTGATTCCAACTAAAGCTGGTGTCATTGACCATCCATGTCCAGTGTATGAAAATGCAACCCATAGCATATTTGATGTGAATACAGAGGTATCCCATTCAAGTCTGGCAAAATACCTAGCATTCCTCATAAAGCGCCAAGATCAAGAGCTGAAAGATGGATGGACACAGTTTAATGAGGACATAAGTACTTTGGAAACATCACCAACTACAGCTGGATATCTCCCAATTCTGCAGGCACCAGCCCATGAACGTGACACACTGAATACTGTCATACAACGTTGTATGTACATATCAGAAAAGATGGATCAGCAGTATACAGTCATCACAGTGGATCAAGCACTCTTCTATAGATTGATGGAGCTCAAATGGCAAGTACCAGAATACAATGAAAAGGTATTCATTCGCCTTGGTGGTCTCCATATTTCTATGAATTTTCTCAGATGTATTGGACAGCATATGGAGGCGTCTGGACTCAAAGAAACATGGGTAGAGAGTGGTTTGATTAGTGATGGCTCAGCAGAGCATGTCCTTGCAGGGAAGGACTACAAGAAAGGCATGAGACTTCACAAGCTTACATTCCAGGCTTTGTGGACAATACTCCTACCTGGCTTCAAGACCTATCTATCAACCAAGGATATCCATCTCCTACAGCAATTGGAATCAGCAACATCTTCAACAGATGTTATCTCACTCCTAGTGAGCGTTGATGTGCAGGAGTACATGGAGACATATGCCAACGATCAGTCCAAAGATAACCCAAACTTCGCATTCTGGTGGCAATACATGCAGATGGTGCAGATGTTACTTATGCTGACCAGAAGTTATCGGGAAGGGAGCTGGTGTCTTCACATAGAAGCATTCAAAGCCATGCTACCTTACATTGCAAGATATGACCACCTAAATTATGAAAAATGGGGTCCAGTGTATCTGATGGAAATGGCCAACCTCCCGCAAGCAATCAAAGATGAGTTCCTGAAAGGAAACTTCGTGATACGGAATTCAGAAAGAAAATTCAATGGAGTTGATGGGGATCATGCCCAGTAATGGCTGAATCGTGTTGGAAAAGTAGCTGGAGGAATTGTTGGCATAACAAGGACAAGGACTGCACTCAATCGATGGGCACTCTCATATAATCTCAGGGCAGATCTGTCAAATGTAACAAGTAGAGGGTATGGTATTGATGACTCAGACACATCCATCCCTGAATCTCTTCCTCACCAAAAGAAAAGGGACAATGCCGATGAAAAGAAGCTTACAGATCAGTTGACAGCTTTTGGTGTATTCTCCTCTACCGAGATGCTACAGAATATTGCAAACAAAGATGAAGCTACAGACAAGATTCAGGAATCACTGCTCTCAGCCTTGGTTGAAGATAACAGCAAATTCAATCAACCAATGAAGAGAGTGAATGCTTTGACCTTTGCAGATCTCTATAGGGTGTCAAAGCAAGGCAAAGAGAAAGAACAGAAGACCATCATCAAAGCTGATCGAAATGTTATGCAGCGATTGATCGTAGCATATGCCTCTGGACGAGATGTTGACCTAGGTCAAGTTCTGCAACATGAATTGATGGCGGTACCACTCGCACTCGCAGAAGCCAATGGGAACTTGAGAACAGGAAACAAAGCACTGCTTATTGACTGTCTGACCAAGGACATAAGCTGTCCAGCAATGATCCCAAGAACACAAAACCATGAAACCACATTGATTATTGATGGGCAAGCACTAGTCCACGGGTTGGGCAAGCCATCAGGAAAAACATTCGAAGAATTTGCTGAGGTGTTCATGACAAATGTGCTAAGGTCGGGAGAATCCTGTGAACGGATAGACTTGGTATTTGACCGTTACCGTGACATATCCACCAAGCACCAAGCAAGGAAAAGACGTAAAAGGAACAAAGTCCCTATCAGAAAGATATCAACTGACAAAGACATCCCAATCCCTGCTGATTGGAACAACTACCTTGCCCATCCAGAGAACAAATGTGATCTGGCAGAGTTCCTGTCAGATTACATTCTTGAGAAGGTTGCTGACAAGATGATTGTCATAAGTGGTAGTTTTGAAGATAGCACTGAAGTTCATAGTACCCTTCCCATAGACACAGGTGCTCTCTGTGCTGAACATGAAGAAGCAGACACTAGAGTTATCATTCATGCTTTACACACAACATCAGACACTGTCATTGTCCAGGCCAGAGACACTGATATTTTAGTTCTGTTGATTTCCCACTTTGCCAGACTAGGGTGTCGGGAGGTTTTTCTGAAGGCTGGGACCAGCAACAACAGAAAGTACATCCCTGTGCATGAAGTAGTGAAGACGCTCCCACAGGATTGTGCTGAAACCCTCAATGCATTCCATGCATTAAGTGGGTCAGACACTACATCATTCTTGGCCGGCCACGGAAAACAATCAATGTTCAAAGTGTTCCTTCAGCATCACAAACTTCTGGCTGGTCTTGGACAAGAAGATCTCAGTGGCACAATTGTAGCGTCTGTGGAAAAGTTCTTCTGCCATTGCTATAATGCCCCAGAAGTTCGCTCTGTGAATGAGGCCCGACTCTCGCTGTTTGGAAAATGTACAAAACCTGAAGCATTACCACCTACATCCAACGCCTTGGAGCAACATATCAAGCGAGCACAACATCAGGCCCTTGTATGGAACTGGGCCCACCTATTAGCACCACAGATTCCATCCCCATGTACACTAGGATGGAAAGAAGAAAAAGGTAACTTGTGGCCTGTGCTGATGACAACAGAACCCATACCAGAAGTATGCCTACAGCTGATATCCTGTAAATGCAAAGCTGGCTGCAGAAATCACAGATGTAGCTGTAGGAAACACAACCTTGCCTGCATCACTAACTGCAGATGCCAAGAACCATCCTTCAAGTGCTATAATGTTGCAGAGTCTGAATAGCCTGGTAAGCAAATATATAAATATCTATAGCAGTTGTACATTATGATATGATAATGAGATAGCTCTCTTGCCTGATTAAGTCTAAGTAACTATTGCATAATGTAATAAAACCTAAGGAAGAAAAAGTCATTATATGTGCTGCATAATGTAATATACAGGCATATGTACCATTGTCATATACCATTATTCTGTAACATTATAGGTGATTATACTTACATTCCAGCTCGGGAAAGGACGTAATTGAGTGGCAATCAACAACCTCAAAACACAAGGGTGGCCGTTGGGATGACCTTCTACCACAACCAGCACATAGGATCACAAAAGCTATAAAGTACCTTCAGTATACTTTCTATGACGGTATCGCAGCATAGAATACACACAGAAAATCCCACTGGCTACAGTATACTTGCCATAGGTTTTACAGTACTATAGTCATTATTTTCATTACCGTTATATGGGTAATCGCCTCCTTGGATTCTTATTACACATTGAATGATAATAACGATTGTGATGGGGAGCTTATAACAAGGCATTTTTATTGTGTATAAGGGTATTACATAAATGTGATATGGAGTTATTATTTAAAATACCTGTACCCCTTGTGACTGTATAGCAACATAAACTTGCACAAATCATCCCATCTTTTTGATAACTTGACAACCTTCTCTCTATGACCAAACAAAAGAGATTGAGGTTACATCTTTCAATGAGTTATCTATTTATGGGTATCATGATAAGTAGGTACTTTAGAATACCCCTATTCCATCCCTCTATCATCCCTCAAATATGTGATTATCTCATTTATGGCAATTAAGTCACTGCACAAAACTCACTGTAATGATCCAAGTCAAGTCAAGGATCTAAGATTTAACAGCTCACCAAACATGGAGCAGATTATTACAAATAAAGTATCATTTGCTATCATTGATATTAGTTTGTTTTATTTATTCTGTCGTCAACACAATCATATACAATATTAAACGTAGCATCAAATGTAGCCGAATTACCAAAAATATTATCCTGTACAGCTGAACAGCTTTTAACTTTATAATATAAGGTAAGGCAGAACTTCAGAAATAACATAATGACACAATCAAACCTCTCATAGCCAATTTAGTGAGGATACGTTTCATTCAGGAGCTTAGGACCTTCTTAATGTGTGTTGCTAGGCAAATAATCATTTAGAATTGCTGTTACTAGGGAATCATTTTCACTAGGAGTAAAGGAATGGTAAAGTTGAATTGCTAGGGCCTGATTTAGGGGGGGTATGCTACCTCAGAATAATACTAATGTGAGTTTTACAGGGTTGTCGTCAAGGATATCAACAAATCCCATTCTGGTTGCTAGGCAACAGCTCAAGGTACCTAAATGGAAGCAAAAATGCTAGACATGATATATGCCTGCCACTGAATCATGTTTTTATTATAGCAGTAATATATTATTTGCAGATATCTTCATTAAAGCTGTTAATATGCTGACCATAATGCACTTTTATTCATTTACCAGTGTTGCTAGGTGAAACGGTTACCATGGTAACCTTGTATGATATTCCGATTTTTTTTCTTCTATCATTACAACAATAATGGCCAAGGACCCTCATTTGGACATAATTCTGTCCTTCAATCATGATATCCATGGTTGATTTTACCCATTAGTGATAAATATATGCTTTTTTATATAGAAATTAGGCTTTCTCAAGTATTATTGGCGGCCATTTTGTTTTTGGGCTCGTTTCCATGGAAATCTTCATTTTTCAGAACTGCGAGCGGCAGATTCATGATCAGCACCCTTGATTTACCCAAGAAATACCTGTCGCTAAATTTTAGAATGAAATGCCCCTTGGGCCATGATATTCTGAAAATCAGTCCCTACTATATCTGGGCTAGCTCCCAGTCTCTCACATAGTCCATTTCTCCCTGACCAGGGACTGCCTCGTAAACAACAATGAGTGAATGGCGAGGGAGCGGGGGAAGAGACGCCAAGGTCTGGAAGGGCATAAAATAATATCCATAAATATACACAAGCTCTGTGAGCAGCTCTTTTTAAGTGAGTTGCTCACAGAAGCCAGGCCACGTGGCCATACATAAACACCATCAAAGGGGAGTCAGAAGGGGCAGTGAGGGCTGAGGAGTAGCGGGTAAAGGGGATATCAGTGTGTGTATGTATTTATTTAGTAATGTTTGAGTACATCTATCATCACCCTACACACAAGTACCACCAGTACCCTTAATCCTTGATCCTAATCCAATAAACCTATCAACCCTCAGCCTCTCACCCTCTAACCCTTCATGCTGTATCAAAGCCATGGGGAGGCAGGGCTGGTCAGTGGTCAATTTGAGTAGTGGGCAGTGTGGGGATTTCTGGGCTATCTACACTGGATAAGAGCCTATGGGTGTGGGTAGGGGGCTGATAGTGTGTCTCGTCGTTAATAGGGGGCGCCATGTGGATAACCAGAAGGCCTCTGGCGGGTCGCCTCCCAACCCACCCTTGCCCGCCTGCGTGACCTGACCTACTTGAGCTGACCTACATAGGCCACGTGACCTGACTTATATGTCCAAATAAGGCAGACTGCCTGTGTCTCAGAATAGTCTCCCGTTGTGCGTTTCCCCATGAGTACCGACTGGGAAAAGATTCATTGAATACGTAGTGGAAACATGGCGGATGTAGGGTTAAATGGCGGACGGCATGACGTCCTGATCCCTCATGCACACCAGGGTGCCTGTAACAGGCCCTGGAGGATGCTCCTGGAGTAGTGGGAGTAGGAAGGAGTATCATATAGCATACACTTGTAGGATCAAGTGATGGTCTTAGCATAATACATGTATAAATATTATGTTTATGCATAATGCTATAACTGCTCGTACGATTTGGAAAGCCAGTTCCTGCCTTAAACAGGTAGAGAATGACATAATGATAAAATATTTACTGAGAATTAATTTAATTGATATTGTTTAAACATGTGGTAATCATCAGCACTGTACTTAAACGGTGGCTATTATCTCGAACTATTTCATCCTCTAAGATAACAACCCAAGGAATTACCGGTAACAGGTACGGATGCAGTTATAGGAAACACAATTCCTTAGAATATAAATAAGTAGTGAATCTCCACAAACTGTACATCCTGAAAATAGGCGTTTTGTTACCGAAGACCAGCGTTCTTATTTCAAAGAGCTTTGCACGCGACCATAATGGTGCATGCCTTACTTTGATGTAGACATTAGACCTAGAAATGTACATCAGAGTTTAAGATCTAGGCTGACACTTGAACTCACCTAGAATGGGTTTATTCCTTGAGGATGTATAGTAGGCACATGTGAGGTACGCAGGGTCTCCGCCCACCAACCTTAAGGAATATAACTACAATGTATATCTAAATGAACAACAACAGACAAGAGAAATGCCAAATTGTTTTCAGCCCAACCCTTGACAGAAGTTGATCACATATTTTCGAGTCCACTATTTCGTCACATCTCTTTAAATCAAAGGACTGACAGCCTTTAGTCCCTCCCAAAAGGGACTAAAATGATCCCTCCTCAAAATCCCCTCCCTGTCGTTACATGATTACAACTTTCTAAGAACGAGATCCGTACTGTCCCCGATACCTTTTTGCTATTGTATTTCTGTGTGCTATTTCTAATATTACTGTTTTGTTTGTATTTATGTTGCTCTGTCTATGAGAATGATACGGTAACTTATCTTCAAAGAAGAAAAAACCCTCCCCATGCATGCGAAAGTCAAGCAGCCTTTTTGACATTGAATAAAACAAAGTTGAACATCAATAACTCTTTTTTGAGTCCTTCTTCAATGGAAAAGAAACTAACAAATTGGTAATAATTTGAAGCGGTGGACTTGCTGCAGACAAGACATTATTAATACAAGTATGTTCATTTCCATGGTTACAGTACATAATTTCTGCTTACCCCTCCTCTCTCATACTGTACAGTTCAAAAGAAGATATGATTATATTATGTCTGTGCAATTGTACTGACCATCGTGTCTCTGAATATATTTATCATAAAGAGTTATTTCATCGTGTAGAGGTGTTTATAGGAGTACACCTAGACTGATCCATAATTACAACACATGTACATTACTGTGATTTTTAATTTAGTGCTATGGTCGTCTATATGTCCATAATGTAGCCCTTTGAGTGCTAATACACTGCCCGGCCTATCTAAGCAGTGGTCAACCAGATAATGACCACAGCGCTGTCGTGTTTACATATGGGTAGAGCTAGTTAGTTGAGAATGACCCAAAGTATGGGCTGCCCTATCAATTACCTGCCCCCAGGTTGAATACCAGGCGTGCCCAGGCCACCTGGTGGTACCGTTGTAATGTGTCTGCCCCCAATATCACCCTAGTGGTAGCCTCTGTAGGCAAAATACTGTCGGGTTTGTTAGTAAACTTACAGGGGTACAAGGTCTAGACTTATAGAGGTAGAAAGGTCTGTGGACAGTGTGACATACGGCAGCATAGCCCGGCAGCATAGACATAGGGAGGCGAGTGGGTATATTTTGCCGTGAGTTTTGTTTGTAAGTAGTATATGGAAAAGGTACATTGCTTCAGGCACACGCATGCCCCAACAGTTACTGGATAGCAACTCGGGCCTATAATCAAGGAGCTCCTTTTAGTGCTGTGCCACTGTTTTATTCAAATTATTTTCAGGAATAAATAATTAAGATTTCTAGAAATGATTTGCGGTCTCGGCATGATATCTCTTAAACAACCAAATGGGGCCAAACTAGTACCAAATAGAGTGGTTATGTGTCTGATGTCTCGGACTACGTTTCTAATCGATGGACCTTGGCCGACCATGTACCATGCCCGACCCTGCCTGAGCTATCCTTGTTAATTTATATGTAAACAATGGGTCCCTGCCTAACGACACGTGGCACGGTATCCATGGAAACAGCATGCGTGACGTCATTAGTGTCACTACTCAGCCCCCGTCTGTACGACTATCATTGACTACTGTGTAACATATACGACAACAACCGTATTCTTATGTAGGTTTACACAGGTAACCTATACCTTGCATTAATGGTAGTACCAAGCGTTCTTTAAGGCTACTAATAGCATGCTTGTGGTTACACGTCTAGCGGTATCACGCGTGACAATCGGTATGTACAGGGCATCATAATATTTGCTTGTTCCATAAGTATTTTTTGAAATGACACTCGTATCTTCTACTTCTTTGGTGATAATCCTGGGACATTAGGTTTAAAAGAAAATGTGTACAAGCATTCACTTAGCATTGCTAACTGGCATATATACATCCACGTGGTGAATAATGTAGCTAGAAGTTTAGAATGTAGAGCGTGCTACATTTGTAATTTCAATGGGTCAAATCATGCTGTCCATAATATAGGAATTTACAATTCCTAATGTAATAAAGCTGGCTGCACTCAGTTTACAGCACCCGCTGGGGGACCATTCTCAGGACCTTTCTTCTATAAGTAAATCCTCCATGCAAACAATAAGAATCCAAATCATGCCGATCCATATAGATTTCCTCTCACTTTTCCCCTCCCCTACCCTTAAACCATACCACAAACTTTGCCGCAAGATTAAAGGAATCGATTTTGCAATTTTCCGCAAGGACACACAGCTCTGTGGGAAAATCACGCGGTTTCTCGCCGATGGCGAGCGCTGGCGAGAGTTTGGTGGGCGCCTCTGGTACACAGTACATTAGTCCGTCAGTCTGCTGACGTTGTCTATACTCAAACCGCGTTCCGACGTATTAATATGCAGTCACCCTTTGGCAGATAGTCCATCAAGATAAGCGGGTGGAGGGTCGGAACTAGTATATCATACGTGGAGATGGGTGTGTGGCGTGGTGGTGTTCTGCAAGGGGTGGAGTTGGGGGCTAATTTTGCAGGGCGGACGTCCGCTCTGGTTTGTATACAAATGAGACGCTGTCATATCACATGCCCGCTCCACTCTGTACGCCCTACCCCTTCCATCACAGGACCCAACGAGATGAATTTGTCATTACCTTTTACGGACGCCAGCGCCACTCCAGCCCCTAACGGCCACTTAACGTAACATCGTTACGGCAGGATCAAACGGACGCTATGTCTTCATAGATCTTACGTCACTTCCGCTTCCTCCCAGAGTTCCTAGCGCTGGGTTGGCATGACGACCAGCGCAGCCATCTTCCATTTAAGGCCTCACAATACTTAGTTTTTGCATCGTCAATGAAATTACCTACTGGGTCCCTATAGTCATCTGGTTTCTTGAGCAGCTCAAAAACGTGATTACATTATGTTATATGTCTGTCACTGTAATCTATGTAATTCATCAGCGGATATAAACGGCGCAGTGAAGAGGAATCTGCCTTGAACAGTGAGGTTTCTTTAATCAGAGATTGCGCTATGGCTAATTCTGACGATGACAATCTGTGAAAGTAGTGATTACATTCTGAGATATATGTATGTTATGTGCATTCATAGGGAAGCCTACAACTGGAATATTGAGCAAGCGTCCGAGTGATAATCACGAAATGTCACTCCCTTAGGGCCTAAATAATAGTGAATTGCACTTTATATCTTTACATTTCGCGTAAAACTTTTGTGATAAGACAATACCTTTACTTTAAGAAAGGGACTTGCTGAATAAAATCATGACTGTTTTCAGTTTTGGAGATACATGGAGATCCTTTCCACAAGAAATGCGGGAAGAAATGAGACCACTGTAAGACCTTAAACATGACCTTGACCCGGGGTCATGGGTTCCAAGCACGTGACTTGGCCGAGGACCACGTGACCAGGGCCGGTTACCATGGCAATAAGGGGCTACTTACCCTGATCAGCACTGCCCACCAACAATGGGATCCTTCTCCTTAACGTTATCAACCCACACGACTCCTCTAGCCCCTGCATCCTGCCTATTAGGGCTATCACCCATTCCTGATTACTACATGGGGTTAGGGTGGGGTTTGGGTGAGGGATTGGGAGTGGGGTGGAGTAGGGGGTATAGGACCAGTGTCACTCCCTTCTACCACTATAGATACACCATTGCCTGTACATTTGGTGCACAGGAAGTGCATGGGAGTAGGACCAATACTGAACTAGATACGAGGGAATGGGAATAGCGTAGGAGTACTCTGAGGTTAAAGGGAAGCGTATAAGCAACGGCAGAGCGATTGGAGAGTGTTACTGGTTTAGGCTTAGGAAGGAAATGATACTTGAGACTGGTGAGCGGGATGAGGAAAGTAAAATATGATATGAAGGAGACAGTATCAAGAGGGTCGGTTATGGACAGAGACTGTATAGAAGGGAGGGGATTGGGATGGCCACCACTCCCATCAGTACACACCACACCTACTGAGTACTCCCACCCCATCGACCTCCACCACCCCCACTACCCCCTTAACCCACCCTCTGCCCTTAATCAAATCTCCGTTTACCACCCCGCTAATGAAAAGAAACCCTCCAGCCCTGGAGGAGTAGGCAGGGTAGAATAGGAGCCTAATGAGACGAGAGCCCATTTTCTGATTAAGCATTTTGCTCCTATTTACTCCTACCTCCATCTTGGCCTATCATGTCCCCCTGACCCCTCCCCCTACTCCCCCTTAGCTCACCGACGACCTACTGCTTCCACAGCCCACCGTCTTGAGAAGGTCATTGAAATGCCTGGGTATTGATTCCCTAATGGATATAAATCCAACATGGATGCTACCAGTATCAGCTTTAGTGTATTAGGTTACAAATGTAGGCCTACATGAATCATTAAATGTGTCGCCATCTATGATTCATGGGAATACATGTTGATCTTAAGAATTCATGATTTAAGGCTTCAGTTGTAAAAGATCCTGACAATTGCCTTTCCTTCTTACAGAATATTGTCTGAGGTACAGCGTCTACAATTTCAAGGGCGATCTCCAAAGAGTCAATCAATTATATGCAAGAAAAGCCAGCAATGACAGAGCATGTCTAGGATCTAACTTGGACCTTCCCACCTTTATCCGAAATCAACTGGGAATGGACTCCTTCACTGCTGATTTGACATGCTTGCCTCATAGCAAAGCATACACATGGTAAAGGCATGGGGGGGGCATCCTCCATTAAATTATAGAAACTGTTGCCATGGTATGCTGTGTATAGAAAGGGGCATTGCCATGGAGACGGACAGGCGAAGCCCTTTACTGGATGACTTGGCCCCTTTCTGTCGGCCTGCAGACATGGGAGTAGGGCCCTACTATGGTATCTTCTGTTTGCCTCTTCAATGGCTTCCCTCTTGTTGAAACATCCCCTGAACAGACACACATAATGTCTCATTCTATACTGCGTTCCATAATGGATCCTAAGCTAACATGGAAGGTTGCCCACCTTTAATAACATATATAAGGAGTCTATATATAAGTGAGGACATTCCCAAGGTTATATATATAGGAGCCATGAACTGCTTTATGTGTGATGTAGCCTTGAAGGTCTTCCTAATAGCATTGATTGCCTGTGCATGTCAAGAACATCCTGCTGATCAATACCACTATGTAGACCTGGCTACTTATAGCATTGGGGGACCCCTGTATCGTTAGGCAGATGGGTAGGCTGAAGACAACACTATGTATAACCAGCCCCTTAAATAGACAGGGTAGAGGGCTAGATGCAATACTGAACCTTGACCCAGTGTTAAGATACATGTATTTTAGTAACTGAGACTCCGTTTTATGGCTTCACACCAAGAAAAGAATTGGCTACTACCTAGCTTTCCCCAACCCTTGTATTTGGTCTGTCTTCAAAGTTTGATGAAGCTTTACTCAAGGTATATACTACGGCTAAAAGCTACATCTATTGACCAGTCCAATATTCCTTTGACTTTCGAATTACTGATAAATCAGCCTTGGTCTATAAGTCAACGTCTGGGAGGGCAATGGGCGTCGCCATCTTTAACCTCTTTGCTAGGATTGCATGTTGCATGTCAGACTGTGATTACATAGCTTACTGACTCTTCATTGTGGGGTGTGGGGCGGCGCCAGGAACGGGCCTAACCAGTTCATGAGCGCAGTTCCTCCACTGAAGTACATCATCTCCCCTTGTTACCTGAGCCTCCCACCTGTGATCTACCCTCCACGACTCACCTGAGATAATCTTCTGAAAGATCCATCTTCCACCTGGTTTAAGTATAATGACAATGACGCACGAATGATGTGTTTTTGTTTTGAGGAAGGTTATCTCTTCATATCATAAGGAAATCATATTAGAATTTAGTGTTTCGGAGCTATGACCTTTGGGTGTTGGCGTATGGATAGGGCAGAATGGACTGGAATGTAATTCTCACATCAGGACATTTATGATTATTGGTGCAATTTGTAGTTAAACATACTCAACGTAGTCCCACGTGGTCTACCTAAAGCCATTACAAATGTAATTGTTCAGACATCCATATTATTATTGATATTCTATTTAATGGAGTATTGCATAATAGAAGTATAACTACACTATTAACCAAATCACAGAAGTAAGACTATTATCCAAATCATATATACCTAGGAATGAGTAGAGATGACAAAGAGCAGGTATTCTATGACACGCTCTAAATCTACGACAGGTTAGCCTAAGCAGGACTATGGAGATAAGGTTATAGGATACTTGCCAGGAAATACATTTATGAACATCTAAGATTTATTCCACCTGTAAATCCTATAGGTGGCAAGATCAAACCCACACCAACAACAGTGTTCTACTAAGCAACATGACATATGAAAGCAATAATGAGAGGAGGGAGAGAGATAGAGGAGAGATAGACACAGACAGAGATACAGTTGAGGGATTAATTTTAGAGATAGAGAGCCAAGGACAGACACATTGATGGTCTGTACATGTGAGGGATAGCTTAGTATAATATGTTCTAGGTATACTATAGGTGATGAATAATAGCTATTGCTAGAACTACGTGGTTAGATCATAATGAAACTCGTCTAACTAGTGAAACACCCACCACTGTCTATACTCCTCTTGTCCCCTTTGTCCGAGCTTCTTGGCCACACCCCTAGAAATGAACAACACAAATCTCCTGTAATGAACAGCATGTGACAAGGGAGGTAACAGGTGCAAAGCACAGGTAGATATACAGCCGTAACATACATATATACATACAGGTATACAAGTATTAAGGTAAATGCATGTCACCAGGCTGACATCAATGGCAGGGAGTTAGTCGCTATACATTCTGCATGCAAACTTATAAGGACTCACGCATTCATATACTGGAGTTGCGAGCATAAGCGATTTACACTTGACATGTTGGGAGTAGCTCACGCGTGAAAACTGATCAGATCAAAGTGCTCACTGTATGTATAAAAATGGCCGATGCACGGGGGTATGGATGTGGGTGGGAGTTGTGAGACACGATACAAAGTGACAGTAGGGCAGAGTGGTAGGAGTATTCCAAAAACCCATCAGAATGGAGAGACCCTCTTTAGGTGTAGACACTGCCAAGACAGGCATGTGGGAGGCTTGTAAATGTAGGAGACTGAAAGTTAAATGTCTCAAAAGGATGACACGATCGGGACAACATCTTAGAAGACTGCCAGTATCATGAAAGGCCTAAAGGGTCCGTTTTTAAGTAATACCATTAAAACAAGGAGCGTTTCACACCAATCTCTGTAAGATAAGTGATAAGCACTGACAGGTCCTGGCAGTTACAATGCAGAAGACGATAAATCACGCTATCGTCTGTACCATGTTTGGCAGGGATGGAGAGGGTGGGGACCTAAATTGGGTTAAACATTAATGCGTTCATACATATCTTATGTATGCATGTATATCATACCAAACTACATGTTGAAACCGACCTTTAGGAAATATAGAAGCTGTCCTACTCCAAGAGTGAAACTGCAATATTAACTATTCCAATAACCAGACACACTTCCTTCTGTAGTGGATAGTACTACATCACAGAGAACCAAATACAACAAGTATGCCACCGTTATTTTATACAATACTGAAGAAGGGCAGCCAGAAAGGCACGACACCATGGGTGAGAACCGTGGAGGAGAGAGTGGAGAAGGAGGTCCCAGGTTGGCGGTGTGAACAGGCACCCTTCCCTTGCTGACAAGAGACGCTTGGGCTGGAGACAGCGCTGCCTAACGAGTATTGGCATGCCGACATCGATACCCGACTTAAAACCCGGCCCCGCGGTATCAGGCCGCCGGGAGGCGTGGGTGGAGGGTGGGGGGCAATCAATGCCTCAGCAGGGCCCTGTCTGATAGCAGGCTATCAGCCCGCCCAGCCTGTCACCCAGCCTGCTGGCCGAGCGGCCCACTAGTTGGTAATGAACTACTGAGGGGTACTGGTGCTAAATGGTGGGGCTTCTCAGTGCAGGGGTGTGGGGGTGTGGGTTTGGGTGGTGGGGATGGAGTAGGGGGATAGGTGGGGTGGGATGGGTAAGCTCTGGTGCCAGATACATTGTCAGAACACTTGTGATTGGCTGGTGCCCTTCCAACCGTGGCGCCATCTACCTTCTGCCTACTCCAGAATTAAGCACTGAGGTCCACACTGCTACAACACTATACAGGCTGCTATATATATAGCATATGTATCATGCCGTATGATTCCATTCTTGTATATATCATCTAGCATTGTATTCTCACTCCCTATCATGTAAGTATACCGTTTCAATTACCCATTCCCATCCCCATAGACGCGAATCGCTCTCTTATCTACTATCTTTATGGTCTGTATGAATAAGCACTTTTCATCATTTTATCGACTCATTTAATCTTATTTTCTCAGTTCCCCCAATAAACTTCAATTTCGTTGCCCATAATGGTTGTCCTCATGATCTACACAAAATGTAATGTGTATCGGTATCCCTTTTTATATTCCACATTATATAGCCTTGCTCCCCTACCATATGTATGATGATAAAGTACTTCCAAGGATTACCAAAATATACAAAATTGTTTTTTCCACAATAAGCCCTTCAAAAAGATTGCCAATAGATCTTCACCCTACCTTACCAGACCACCCGGTTTCAGCAATCAACCCCCTTCTTCATATCATCTGCATGTGAATGCATATTATGATGATGATACACACTATTATATATATAAAACCCACACCTTACCCCACCTCAACACCTCACTGGCAACAACTCCCCTCCTTTCACAGCACAACATCGGCCACCACCTAATCTGTAACCCACTAATTGTACTGCTAATTGAAAATCATCCTGGGGACATTCCTCCACCAGAGAGGGTACAGGAGAGATTGATCAGATTTCCCCCTCCTCCTGTCCCCAACTGGATGAGATTAACTTTTTTGGGTGAGGGATTGGGTGTGTTGATGGTGAAAGGGGGAGGGGTGTAGAGAGGAACAGATCCAGTCGGCATTCCTGATACTTCCCGGAGGTGTCCCATTGTCAATACGGAGGGTGGATGGGAAGGGGGGGTGTAGGGATCTCCAGTGCTAGGCTGTGATTAATAGGACTTCTGGGGAGGGGGTGTAGGGAGGGGAGGGGGTGTCTCCAGGCGGCGCCCCTCTCTATTCCCCCACTTCTACCCCAGTATTGCCTGACTCAATGCCTGACATTGCTTGTTGAATGCCGATACTATCATCCCACTGCCTAGTGCTTGCAGGCTGGGTGAGATTGGCAGAAATACTCAGCTCCTTATATAAAGCCCTGCCTCCTCAGCTGTTCCTTCGATATAGAGAAACCTGAAGGTGCCTATCCCACTTATGTACCTGCTTTCCGTCATAACCCAATACATCAGCATTTCGTCATAAAACAGTTCTGCAAAAATGTAGGATACCAGGTAATATCATAGATTCTCTGCATACTCGTGCACCAACTACAACGTTATGCTTGTTCTCTCACCTTCTGACCTATCTCTACGCCCCTATAGCTAATTGTCTTTAATATTTCCCTCTATCAGCCGTCTTTCTTTTCTCACTCCCATCTTGTGTGTATTTTTCCTGGCCATATATTGTACAGTTCATGTGAGTCTCCTGTAATTCATACAATGCTACCACAGCTATTCTGCTAGAATCTGGACAGGGCATTGTGAAATCGTAGAGACCGATATGAGCAGGGATCTACGGTAATAAAGTGGGCAAATATAGAATGAGATGGGAATGTTTAGATTATTTGTAGACGACAGTGTTGGGGAGTTCACCATTAATTCTCTCAAACCTAACGTTATTACATTGACTTTCCTCAGCTGCGTGCGCCATCCTAAAAGAACTAAGACTCAATGAGATTTAATTATGGCAGTTCAATGCCAATCACGTGCACAAAGCACTACCTTTTCTGATTACTCTTGTAGTACTGAAGGCACCTTAAGCCACCAAGACTGCCTCAGTCTTCTACCATTTTTCTCCTGGGTTTGTTTATTTAAATAAGGCTTTGATCCCAACTTGGCTTAGGAAGCTGGTAATATCCCTCATCACACACTTCAGTCACGTCCAAGCCTTCCACCCATAACCAATATTAATGTTAATAACGCAGTAAAACTGTGGGCAGGGAAATAAAGATCCACTGTCTTCTTTAAGATCACCCTTCGGAGTAATTGAACAATCTCATCTTTAATGTCTTGGAGAAAAAGGGGTACCGCCACAGTGTGAAAACAGTCCCTCCCTTCGGCACCTTCCCCTGGAGGAGGCCATAGCTGCCCTCCTCCAGGTCCGCCTGTCATTTCCCACGTTGGCGCCAGGGGGTGAGGACCGTGGAGGAGAAAAAGCGGAAGTAGTTTTGTCTCATTTCCGGCTGTGTCTCACCATCTAGAAGTTACTCAGCCCTAGCTCCTTTGCCACCGTCAAGGCGTGGCGCCAAGTTTATATTAGCATCTATTGGGTGCTATTTCCTAGACAATTTACAATACAATAGTATCACAAGTATTCCATCTAATCTAGTGAAATTGGATTGAACGCCTACACAGCTATACCTCAGGGAATCCAAAGTGGGGCAAAGTCGGGAAAGTTCACTATTGCAGGGTATTTACGGACTGTATTTCCATCATTCCTGGCAGTAATAAGTATTTCCTCTCTATGTACTTATAATCATACACCTACCTCTACCTCCTGGGGGATTCACTATGATGATAAGACCTCCATGATTGAGTTTTAATCTTAACTCTGATGTGTGAATGTCAGGAATGAGTATGATTCACCACTAGACTAGGATACCCAGCATTCTAACACCTGTTCAGGCTGCAGGAATGCTTTGAAACTAATTCAATGCATTTAGCCCCTCACCTTA
Source organism: Harmothoe impar (assembly GCA_947462335.1). NCBI lineage: Eukaryota > Metazoa > Annelida > Polychaeta > Phyllodocida > Polynoidae > Harmothoe > Harmothoe impar. The sequence continues at coordinate 48,588,932 of OX381705.1, forward strand.
GCCACACAAGGGTGACATTTGGGAGTAGTTCACAGGGTCTGCAGGTCAGATAGTTGAGCCACCCAATGTTGGTATTGGCCTGTTATTGACCTAGACTCTGATATAAATACTAAGTGGTTTATCATTGAGTATTCATAAACTTTTATATTGCTACAATGTTACACTAAGCCATGTTCTACTTAGATCTATGGGAGGTAGGTCTATCCCAACCATACTGCCATACCTACAAACAAGATAGACCCTACTATAACCTTGAGTGTGACCCCATCAGCATACCACTCCGCACCTGTTTCACCAGATGTCATGTCTATGAGCACCTCTCAGATAGTGACATTATGTAAACCCATATATGTCGACGTAAAATCCTTTCGACAAATCTCTGGAAATCGCAAGAATATGAACCCAAGGTATTTGTTCAAAATATATTACCAAACATGCAAATTCATCTGCTCAGTGAATCTTCTACATCAGTTAATCACGTTCTGAACCCTGCATTACTATTGTACAGCAAGAGTTGGTCATTGATTGGCCACTGGTCAACCATGGGATAAAGCTCTAGGGGACAGACGCATAGTGGTCAAGGGGTCAGCCACTGTCCACCTCGGACTAACACTACACTATACCAGAACATGTAGATGGCTGGTCTTCACAGGGAGCTGGGTCCTAACACCAATGATGAATGCCCTTTATGTCCTCCTCCTGATGCCCAGGCGTCCTACCAAGCACACCCTTGAGTGGAGCCGGTCTGAGCAGCTCAGGCAAATAGGGCATGAGTTTGTGAGCCGCTCACATGGCTTCTGGAGCTGTACGAGCGGACTGGGAGTGTGGGAGGGGTCAGAATGGGGACTGGGGATCCTGGAGGACGGAAGCAGAAGATCCAAGCTACTAAAAGGATGCCTATACAGACAGCCATCTTGGATCATTGAGCACCAGCTGGGGCGGCCAATATGGGCCTGTGACCTCCAGGCCGGAGCTTCCTCCAGCACCTCATCTATAGTCACATCAGTCCATGTCCTACTGGAAGTGGACGGCACTGTCCCCTGGTCAGTGAACTGGTCAGGCCAGGGTGACCCCCTTACTCCCCCCCTCCCCATCGCTCACCATTCAGTTCAGGGTATATTGCTAACGGGCTCTCTTTCCATCTTCAACTTCCAGCATCCTACTCCCTATTACTCCCTGTCACTGCCCATCAGCTTGACTGAAACAACTGATAGTCATATACTTATATAGCTCGCACTTATAGCAAGATTTTCCACATATCCCATCAAACCTCTCCGTGTAGTTCACTAACGTCACCATCCCCACCACCAAACTATCACCATGCACAACTACACGGTGTATCCACAGTATCCCTAACCCCTTCCATGCACTACCAATTCCAATAACCACTCCTCCACACACTTCTGCTCCCAAACACTGTTCCATAACTCTAACCCCCTCCCCCCTTCCTCCGTCCCCATTGCAAATACACAGGAGGAGTAGGGGTCCTTCCAATTGACATATTGACCACTACTCTGACCCCGACCCACTCTTAGGGGTCGCTGTGATGCTGGTCACATGGTCTCTATCCCAGAGTGCATGTCAGCAGCGTAAGCTGCTACCAACAGAAAGCTGTGGAATGCTGGGAAGTGACATATTTTCATACGACTATGGAAATACTATGTAGACATTTATCAATATGTTGTGTTCTGTGAATTTTTCAAATAGATGAGATACCCAATACTCGAATAAACACTATTATTTAAGTTTGAGTATCGATGTTATATCCCAAATACCACTTTGCATAATACTGAGACCCTATATAGATGTGTTTTCATTTCAACCTATAACTATTGGTATCATACCTTCACTCCATATTTGAAGGCACGGCACTACAAATTGGAGCAGGCTTCTGAATGGTACTATTACTATAACTGAACAGAAGCTCTGTGTTAGTTCTAGTACCCCTAAGTTACCCATGTGGAACCATCTCTATGTGACCTAGCAGCAAGATGTGAAAACTGTAGTTCTTTTGATACACTAGGACACCAAATAAACTACTTTGTCCAACATAAATCCTATATAGGCCAATACCAAACTATCGTAGTCCAATAGAGTAGGAGGTGTGAGTAAATTCATGACCAATGAAAGGGGCACGAATGTCTGTTTGTGAATGGATAAAGGTCCCACACATGTATACTATGTACCTGGTGGTGGTATTCGATGTGGGGTACTATGGTTCAGAATCGGTTAATTAAAGGAAAACACCCTCTGGGCTAGAGGGTTAAGAACCTTGATCCCACTTATAATAAATCCAAAAGTGTCTGGATCTTTAAAGAAAGCAAACACCATTTATACACTGGGGGATAGAGTGACCGGCAAAGATCAGAGGCACTGGAGGGCACGTGAAGGGATCAAGGGGGTAGTGTAGGTGTTGGAGGTGTAGAGGGAGTAGGGCTGGGTTAGTATTGCCTGGAGGACAAACCTCCTGTGTCTAATCCAAATTAAACTGCGATGTTCCCAGCCTGGGGGTATAGCATAGACTGGTCGATGGTAGTCCTATCCATCCCCTTCTCCGGCCCTCACTTCAGGTTAAGGTGCCCCTAGTGGTCTCCCATCCTCTCGTACACCCTCTCTCCATCTCCCCACCCTCTCATGCCTGTCGGGCCCTTGTCACTTGTTACCTGCCCCGATCCTCCTCAATTACCCACCTTTTGTACGGCCAGGTACATACCGCCTCAGGGGCCACCACCCACTCCCTCCCCATACCTCGATCCCCCTACCCATCCCTCACACAACCTTTAGTATTAATGCTCCAGACCCCTCCCTGTCACCAGACTCCAGCAGTCTCCAGTCCTCCGTCTACCATTCGTGCAGGTAATGGGGAAAGTCTCACATGTCCCTTAGTCAATCACTAAGTAGACATAATATCTCCTGACTGGCTGCAGTGACTGGCCGCCCCCTCTTCTGATGGCGGTGCCAACTGGGTCTCAATGTATAAACACCTGGTCTGGTCTTTGCTCCTTGGTTCCTGGCCTTAGAATGTGTCCTTCTGTGCTAACAGTGGCTGGGGTTTAACAGTGGCAGGTGGGAGGAAGTCTCCGGTGTCCACAATTCTCTAAGGTAGTTCAGGTAATCTCCTAGGTCAGCATCACATCATGAGGTCTTTATAGGATGCCGATATAGGATTTCACACTGTCCTGCTATTTTCACTTCAATTTCTGGCATCTCCTCATCTGTTCTCTTCCTCAGCACCATCTCCACCCAGGTGCCCATTCAAATCAGCCAAAAACACTCCTTTAATTCTGTATTTTGATCTTCAACCAACATCTTCAATGCCAACATCAATTCATACATTCACTAACACGTCTATCTGCGTTCTTTACACCTTACCCCTAACATTCACACCCCTTTCAACAACCTTTTCACACCTCCCCCTAGCTTAAGCACTGCCACCCACACTCTATAGCTTCTTATTCACACTCCTCCCACGTCCCTCTCACACCACCTCTCATCTCTCTACCCTGCCGCCTCCCCTGCTGTTTAAGGGGCCCAGACTCACATGCATCTAGTCCAAATTGGGCTCGGGCCGACAGCCCACTTGAGCCCAAATTAATTTCTGAATGGCACTCTGCTGTAGGGGGTCGCCTCTGGTGATGGACGTCGGCTCCCCCCACCACAACCCTCTGGCCCCACTTCAGCCCCCCTCTCCATCTCCTATACTAGAGGGGAGATGGAGATGAGATTCACTGCTGTTTTTCCTTGCTGGGTTGTAAAAGTTATACCTTAAGTTGATGTTAGACAGATTATAGTGAATGTTAGCATTCCGCCATGCTAGCCATTACCAACACTGATAGATTTACATTATTGTTATTTATATGGTAAGTGGCAGAATATACGGAGGTGGAGCCTCCAAATGACTGCCATTATCATCGGATTCAACCTTGGTAATTGCTTCTCAGGTAATCTCTTGAATATATGAAAATATAATTGGTACCAATATTGGATTCGTTTGAAATCAATTTCGGGATTACAGCTCTAGCTTCTAGTCATAGTTTCGCCCAAAATGTGACCGTGCATACTCCTAATTATGTAACTATGAGAGAATATTTATAAATGTTCAGATATAGTTCAAGATAGATATTCTCAAGTCATAATTTATCCATGCCCTGGTCACGTGCTTAGTAGACCAGCAGGTCTTTCAATTCATACTTTAAGCTGTATGGATTCTGTAGCACCAAACCCACCCCCTGTCCTGTCTCTGTTTAGGTTGTCACACAGTGAGCAGTGGACACATGCATTCATCCCTATACAATAGTAAGTGGGGGTTCAGACACTGCTACAGAGGCCTACCGCTGACAACCCCACACACAGACCCTACCATAAGGAGCCCAATGTGTTCATAGGGAAGACACCCTCCATACCTACCTCTGCTCTCAGCCCTGCAAGGCACTATTGTCCTCTGCTGTCAAAGCCTTTTTGGTGGGTGGTGCTGCCTAAACTATAGGCTTTATAATGGCGCGGCCTAAGCTGTTCAGGCTTTAGGGGGTGGGATCTGAGGTTGAGACAGAGGCAGTGGGGTGTAAAGGAAAAGAGCTGCCACTTTGGGTAGGCAATAGAGGCATCAGTGGTGGCTCTTATCTACAAGTATCTGTCCTGATAATGTGTATGACCTCCAGTAACACCAATCCTACCATTAAGTAGGCACCTTTCTATTGGGGCAAGCATTTAACAGTTGGAATACTGTAAATACTGTAGTGATGGGATGGACAGTACATCAAGCTTGGATCCGTTAATGGTATTTATCATTCACTTCGCAGTCTTAGCATTCATAGACGAGAAACAGCTTACCCTCTCTGTTCATTTATGTCTTCCACATTCCTTCCTTATGACCAGGAACATTTTAAGCAGCTGAAGATTTTGGGGATCATAAATAATTCCACGTATAGACTATACTACATGTATAGTGGTATTAGGTTGTCACATATTCACCCTTCTACTTAACGTTCCTACTTAAGTCAGCCACCAACTCTAAATGTTATATCTACTTGTCACAGAAATGATAATATCCCACCTAGCATTGAATATCATTCACATATAGATCTGCCTCAAAAGATAACACCTCTGTCACAGTCCTTTACCATACACCACAGTTCATCCCAACGAGATCCCACCAGAGAGCCCAACACCAAAACACCCATTCAGATCTCCATTCCTGATCCTTTGATCCCCAATGATCTCCTGACAAGGACTTAATGTGAATATTTACCCAGTCGAAGCTGTGTCACTCCAAAGGGAAAAATCCTCTGTTGGGTCTTATTTCATTTATCTCCAGTTTATGGTGGCCTAGCTGAGCAGAATATTATATCTCTTGGTTCATTGCTACAGTCATTGCCTTTCTAAAGGACTGTATGTATTTTTCATTCAGCTGTCAGTCTGGCTCCACCAAGCACACTCGAAACACTCTGGTGGCTTTGTTGGAGGTAGCCTCACAGCATTGGCAATGGTGGTTACTGTGTGATTCCTGGCGTTCATGACAAGAAACTGTTGCACTCTGAAGGTTATTTGTATGTGACAGGAATATGTATTATGTAAGTGGATGCTGCCTAGTTATTCACATTTAATCTTTCAGCTCGTACCATAGGCCATGTATATATATACTATTCCAGCTGTGGGAACACATGTAAACCAAAGTGTTGTAAGGGCAGTGGTTACCGAACCGACCCAGTAACGTACGGCGCGGTTAGATTGTCAGAAGGGGAAGTAGCTCAGTGGTAGAGCACTTGGCTCCGGAGTCAGGGGGTCGTGGGTTCGAGTCCCGCTTTCTCCAGACGATTTTTCCGCGACCGTTACACTGGTGGAGAAAGCGAGCGCACTCGCTGGTACGGTTGACTTAGATGGTTGGAGCATCCCAACTTGCTGGGGATTGGCCACCTGCTGGCGGTTGGTAGTTGGAGGAGCAGGTAGTGAAGAGTTGGTTCCCAGTACGGGCAGTTGGAGTTCAGCATGGAGTCAAGTCAACAAATTGGCTGGATCGGTTCGGCACTGTGAGCTTCTATCATCGGCTGCTACGGGGCATGATAGAGGCTGGGGGAGCTGTGTAAGGGCAGTGGTTACCGAACCGACCCAGTAACGTACGGCGCGGTTAGATTGTCAGAAGGGGAAGTAGCTCAGTGGTAGAGCACTTGGCTCCGGAGTCAGGGGGTCGTGGGTTCGAGTCCCGCTTTCTCCAGACGATTTTTCCGCGACCGTTACAGTGTTATCTATATTATTTATTGCCAACGTTTTTGTAGGTAGGGATTTCTCATAGCAGTAGAAACATATTCTTATGTACTATGCCTATATGCCCATTCAGACACCATATCCTGACGTTGCATTGAAACCAGGGCATTGATACCTATACAGATTCCACACACTTGAGGCATCGGTATGCTCAGTATAAAGCCCAGAAGACTCCTCATTTTATGACCTAACCTAATACTATTGACCATCCAACTCCTTCAACACATAACCGACCCTCCTATTATCCTAAGTATCACAATCCAGAAGAGAAGGCTAATCACCGTGGAGGAGATGGGCAGAGGGATAATCCCCCTCCCACTCACCTCTCTAGAGCTAAATGATGGCAGGTGTGGTATGTCTAGACACCTGCCAGATCTGCTGAATGATTACCTGTTGGATCCCCAATGACACCTATACAGGTAGATACAGGTAAGACATCCTCCTACCCCTGCTCCCATCGCCCTACTGTCAGGTGTTCATGTAACATGAGCTGTGAGTATAGCGGTTCACACAATCACTCTGTCAGCTTACATAGTAAAGCCTCCTGACCGAGTGATACAGTTGATAAGCTGTCAATGAGCGTTCACACATATTTCATATTTCAGAGATGTTATCAGCTTGCTGAATATTGTGAAGCAAAAACGACTAAAGGGGAAGGGAGACGAGTCAGCTGCTAAAGTTACCAACGGTTATGTGCACATTTGCGACAGCATTATAGCAGGTTTTTGATCGGTGGTATTTTATTGCCTCTTTCAAATGAGACAATTTCTGTGAAGCACATGTGTCAACTGCTGATGACTAGATGGTAACATTTTTAAATCTCTAAATCTAACCGATAATGCAAAAATGAATCAAATATCTATAGATTTGGCTTAAGCCCCTAAATCCACTTGTGTCGATATTCAGCTCACCCTTCATAGTCTGTCAGATATCTCCACATCTCCTACATACCTCAACTTGATGAGAACTGCATATCTAACCAATTTGTTATACCTTATCATTGCGTGTACCCAACCAATAATCACTTATCAGGGTAGAGATAACACGTTGAGCAGTGTACAGAGCTACCCACTCTTCAATGATTTCAACCTCTAATAATTTAAGTTTCTATCTTTAATCTCTTTGTAAAGACAGGTCTACCCGTGGCCCTGACAGAAATAGATGTGGCAGAGCTGAATCCACTTTCTCAGCAACCACAAAGTGGAGGGGACTGCAGATTAACCTTGTTACTAAGGTATCCCACCGAGGGTTTACCTCACCTTTTGATATGGTTTTGTAATGAATGGTCGTCCCAAAAGTAAATACGGCTGTGGGAAACTACGAGCAGCCAAACCTGCTAGTCTTTTGCCTGATCTAATTTAGGACATACCTTGGTGTCCAGACAGGTGAAAAAAGCAACAGAAGCAAACTTAATTTTAGTTTCTGTTGTATGAGCCATACCATTCAGTAAAAACACTTGGTGATTAAACTAGTTTATTTCTTGCCTGTTAAACGTCTTTCAAGTATTTTAAGAACTCTTTAAAAATCCATGGTCATAGATAAGAGAGAATCCCAGCTAACAAAAAACCGTTATTTTACATCAAAATAACGTTATAAAATTTGATATAAGGTAATGCCATAGTAAGGATCCTTAGAGAAACGTTATTTAACGTTATATAACGTTATAAAATGTTGTATAACGTTTTTTGTTTACTGGGATGGTGTATTCCGTATTTCAAGTACTTTATATGCCAACCACATTATGCATATAACATAAAAATGTCAAGTTATTGTTTTCTTGTGTGGCCTAATTGCTACAAGGGCGTTAGATGACGGGAAAAACTACACCAAAAGCTAGCAAAACCATATTCCATGACAAGCAATGCTCTTCATCTACCCGCCCCTATGTGTATAACTGTGTCTACCTTCAGCCCAGGTACACTGACGCCACCGCCATGTTTACAACTCCTCAGCCTATACATAATGATTAACCCCACTACACATGGTATTCTTATCAGGTCTAATATCACTTCAAACACATGCTGGCTTCCCCCATGGACTCGCCAATCATCACGTCTCATGGCCTGATGTTAGCAATATGTTAACCACCACATGCAGCTGCAACCATTTTATAATTCATGTTCAAAAGGCAAAAACCACAGTCTGCGTTTGCTTTGGGGATGGGGGAACAGAAGGGAGAAATGCCAATAGTTAACTGGATGTGAGCGGGTATAGGGGCTGTGCATGTTCAGGGGGCGATAATAAGGGGTTATTTCCCATGTTCTAACAGTAATCACCTGACACAACGGTCTGCCTCGTACTGAATCATAGGCTTTGTGCGCATGCGCTAGCGTTTGCCATAGCTTCCGGCGTGGTTACGCATAGTTTGTGAGAATTTAAAGAGACTTGAAAGAAGGTGGTGCAACTGTCAGCTGTAAGGGAATGTGGGTTGAATGCAGGCTGGAGTGACAAGGAGGGAAAATGATACCAAACTAGCGTTGATAATTGGCCCTGGTAACTCCCGCTTGCTGGCGCTGCTTTCCCCTGGCGGTGGGTCATTGAGGGTCAAACTCATTTTCAGATTGTACACATGCAGTGGTGAGTCAGTAAAGAAGGGCACACACTTGTTGGACCTCCCCTAACTACCTCTGAGGCCTGGGCCAAGGTGAGTAAACACTTCAGAAGTATCCCTAAAAGTTAGATCCCAACTCCAACCACCCCAAAGGAATTTCCTCAGCAATAGGACCCCCGAGATCTGTTCACATCAATATGGTAACATGAGAGGATTTTGAGTGCTGAGTGTGATATTCCATATTAAATAGTTTGAATATCCCGCTGAGGAGTTTAACTCAACAATGTCCTTGACATGGATTAGGTAATGTTTCGTTTAGCCTTGAGGGCAGTGAGGACAGAGCAGAAGTGAGATAAATAGGGTCCCGTGTAGAGTTCCCCCTTTGTCCAGCATTGTATTACGCACTATCAGAGGCTCACACACACATACCCGGTCGGTGCCTGGATCTACTCACTATCTATACTACTCGGTATACTACTCAAGTTCTACTATGCTTCACCAAGTCTTTATTGAAGCTACTCCATTGGGAGCTCAAGTGACTGGCTTACTGGTTACTTTGGCATGGTGAGTGTTTTTTAAGGGATGGTTTCGTCATTACTCGATTAATACTGCAACAGATTATATGGACATTCGGTAACCCACATCTTCTGGAACGAGGATAGGTTGAAAAGAATTAAAACATTGAAGAAATTTATGGCAAATCATGCTAATGGGTCGACGGGCTCAGATTCGGCATACCTTTAATTTAATAGACATACCCATGTAACATAGTACACCTGTGAGCGTGTGTTGCGGCATCTTAATGTGTCCACTGAGCTACTCGTTCCCTGCTGTTTCCCTATGCAACGAGCAGCTCTGAGCAGTTCGTGAGCAGCAGCTGGGTCAACACAGGGCTCCAGATGGTGGCTGCATTACCTGCTCGTCTTACCGACATCCACCAGCCCACCTCACCTCATTAAACACTCCTGCTCAAAGGTCCTGTCTGCCTGCACGAGCTGCTCCTCTCATAAAGGAAGCTACTCACAAATTGCCCTTGAGTTGCTTAAGCTATGTGCCAGATGCCAAGCGGATCCAGAGTGACATGTTGTTCTTTCTGCCTGACATCCAAGGCACAGGAGCGTGGATGTAGTACAAGTGGGGTATGGCATGGGGCACTGCTGTCATTGATAACTTGATAAGAGTAGTACCACCCACCTCAACGACTAACTCACATCGACTCAGACCTGCTCAACGCTGGTGGAGTGTTCTGCTCCTGATATCTCTGAGCTAAAAATACTGTAGGATTGGGTTTAAGATGCTGTCAGGCGAGCACGCTGCCTAAATAAAATTTTGCAAGAAATTCAATATTCCACTGCTAAGGAATTTTTCAAGGGAAACTCCAAGCACATGTTCTAATTGGTGAAGGGTTTCTAAGAAGAGCAGTTCCAATTACGTGTACACGTTTTGGATGATCAAGTCAGCAAGGGGAGATGTGGGAACTAGATGGTATTACATGTACGCCTAACTATGTGGCATGCAGATGTGGGTGGGGTAGGATAGGGCCCAGGTAAACGGGTTGGGGCTTCTGTTTTCCACTATATTAGAAAAAGCAGAGCAACAAGGGATATATGGAAGAGGGGGAAGAGAAAATGAACAGATTATGTGTCTGTAAGGTAAAACAAGGGTAATGCAGAAATAATGTGGAGAAGGAACACGAGCAATTGTGAGTTGATTGCAGTATTGGATCATGCACAGAACCAGTAACAAAACGCAGGCCTTCCCCCATCTTGGTATTGAAGTGAACTAGAGGTACTACTGGCCCTGGAGAAGGTTCAGGTAATCAGAAAGAGAGGTGCTGGCGGGTGTCCAGCCCGGAGCAATCTTACTCCTGTACAAATACTCCCCTCCACAAGCTCATGCCCGCTTTGATAGGAGTACTTTGATGTGGGGGAAGACGGGCCGTCTTATCGCCTGTGGGGCTGGGGGATGGACACCAGGGTAGCGTTGGGATCCAGAGGTGGTACAGGACCCAAGCAAACCTAGGTCCATTTGACTAAGGAAACTGACTCAAGTTATCAAATGATTTCAGTACATTGACGAAGATATTATATCTACAGTTTTGCAGGATTTTACTCAAAAAGAACAAAGGAAACTCATGAGATTATGATATGTTGAAAAAATGACAAACGGGAGAAAAAGGCAGTGGTCGACGATATAGGTGCTGCCATAATATTAGGTGTAGAGCCTCAAAAGACCATCCCTTCCTTTATGGAGTGACTGTTATTAGCAGGCAAGGGGAAAGGGGTATCCAAGGAAAAAGTATTTTTAAAAGTTGATCTCACAAGCTTTCTAGCGATATATTACACTAAGAGATAGGAATTATAGTTTTTGAGAAAAGGCTTCACAAACTTGAGTTGGCAATGCCCTATCCTAAATTCAAATAAGCTCTAAGTCTCATCGTTTCCAAGATATCTCTATCTGATTAGCATAAATGTGAAAAATAGAAAATTATCATAGAATTTTCTTTCTTGAGGCCGTGGATTTTGAACTAGAGATGGGAATTTTATTAGGTTTTGACCATAGCAATCCTTGGGAATTGCTGTATCAATGGGATTCTTTAATTCTTCTATTTCGAATGTTTCCATGGCAACAGATATCAACACTAACACTCATTTAGGCTCTAAAACGTTCTTTTCACATTCCAAATATGGAAGCTTTTCACCAAAAATGGAACTTTTTGTGTCATTCTATTGTATTCTACAGAAAAAAGGAATTTTTTGGCTTATTTCTTCAATATTAGCCCTTAGTGGCGCCCCCTGGTGGGTAAATTTAGTACTTATCCCGCGGGGATACCCCTTTCTGCTTGCCTGCTCACTGACACTCCATGGAGGTGGGCCTTCATATCTTCGAATGCCACCTTTGCAGATCCTCATCCTGGCCAGGTCATATCCTCCATCACCTGAAGAGGGGTTAGCTATATAAACCCTTCCTTTAAAGTTCTAGCTCCCACACACTCTTCAAACTGTGACTGTCAGAACCTTCCACCGGCCACCCGCCACCACCAATAATTCCACTCCTCCCCCAAGGCTCCCCAGTATCTTGACGGGCAGGTTGCATGGCACAATAGCATACAAAATCGATGGGGTGACAATTAAGTCAGAAAAGTTTTAAAAACCAAGCAAGTTCATACAAAAGGGTTGAGCCTTAGACTGGAGCCGTCGCCAAGGGGGTATTCTATTTGTACTACACCTGTGGAGTGTTCCATATAGGGGGTTCCACAGAAGCTCCATAATGAGTCTCAAGCTGTGAGACAAATTCTCCCAGGTACGAGAGACAGGAATGCATTAATAATAATGAATTATCTATCCACTATGTAGACGTAATAATTCCATGGTATACGTAAACCCCAACACAAGCCCACCTCAATAGGAAAGAGAGAAAGGGGCGAGAGGTCGAGGGGGGAAGTCATCAGTCAAGAAGCATTTACTGCCACAGCCAGAGGCATGATGAACGTTTGTCGGGGGGAGGCTAGGGGAGGGGCAAAGGTGATACGTTGTAAATCATATCTAACATTTAAAAGCAATAAATTAGGAATTACCATACGCAGATGTAGACGAGTAGGAACGGGATGTACATGATTTAATCATTCAAGCAATTTAAACCTATGAATAAAATAATATTTCAAAGACAAAGTATTCTAAATGTAATGTGCACGATGGTAAAGGGTGGAAGTGGGGGAGACAACTGACAAATTGCACGGCGGGGGTCGTGGGGTAGGAGGACAGGTATGTCCTGTAGGAGTAGGGGGTGGGGCAGTGGAGCGGACACTCTGTAACCCCCTTCCCTCCCAAACACACCCACATAACAAAGCCTATTTAGCAGCCCTGGGGTAGTGCACGGTAGGGGAGAGGGAGTTCACTAAGGGGGTACAGGTAGACCCATGTATCCTACTATAAAACACTGATGTTCTCCCATTATGGCCATTAGCAGTGGGCGCCGGCGGCACCCTCCGGCGTGCCTTTGATCTTTTCTCAGGGTGATCTGGATCACCTGCATGTTGGATCACCTGGCCTGGGCTCCTGCTGTTTGGATCCTTCCCCTGTTGGATCCTCAGTGTGGCCTGGCAGTGATGGATCTTCCTGGTATACCTGCAAAGGTGGGGTGTACCCCTAAGGCCCTCCACTAACTGAGCAATCATGGTCGGTTTGTGCTGCTTTGTAGGGGGTGGGGAGAGCCCAGAAGGGGAGGAGGAGGGAGGATGCAGGGTAAAAAGTAGAACGCCGCAATACAAATGATATGGGCAGCGAAATGGGAGAGGGAGATACAGTACGCGAAGGATGGTGGAATACAAGACCAAAGTCGTCGGAGAGTTAGTATTAGTGGAAATCCAAGTTTGCATTGCATGTATAGAGGAATGCCTGGGGGTACAACGGTTACTATCCTTGTGTCGGTCTGTAATTCGCCTTGTAGATTTAAGCGAGGAGTTTTACCTCCATGTTGACTGCATGAAAAGGGGGTCATTACAGGTGGGGTGATGGGTGAGGGGAGCCATGTTAGCCCCTCTAACCTCTCTCCTCTCACCTGACTCCAGGGGTTCTATGTTCCAGCCCTAAGGCCCCTACCATGACTGCTCCAATAGACCCCTATACATGGGTACCAGGACCTACCTGTAACTGTACCTACATGTGGGGTGGTCCTCTTACCCCCTGCTACCATTCTTACCTGTCCTATAGTACACACCTGTAATTAGTGTGTCCCCTAGGTGGGCATTACCTGGGGATAGGGATATGCACCGTTAAAGGTGTCAGGTATGATCACACCAACGACCCAGGCACTTTCCTTCACATCAATGATGCCCATGAACTTTATAGCTATCATTAATGTGCCCACCGAGAGCTCAGATTGGACATTCAATATTTTGAAGAGATACAATGCACAATTCTGCTTTTTCATTTTCTGTGGGAAGACATTGCCGAGATGTTTAAGTTTTTAAGGTAGCAACCAAATTATGTTTCCTTGTGCATGTGACGAGGTGATGCCATATAGGTATTGATATAAAAATAGCATGGAAAATTGATTTCAATAATATGTCGTCATAAAGATACTGATGCTCACATAAATATAACCCATGCCCTCCAATGCAATATCTAAGACCATTTTATGTTATCCAAGCTTTGTTCATCACTTTGATCAGTTCTTGTATCCTACTTTAACTGCCTCCTAAATTATAATTCCCCATTCCCTGCCCTTCGGGAGTCCATTATTGTCAAATCACTGGGTTAAGATCCCTCCCGACATGTAGGTCCGTTAATCTATCTACCCTACGGCACTTTATGACGTTTGTGACGTAAACTGGGCCTGTGTCTAACAGTATAGTCTTTATGATGGATGGGCCGTCACATTTTATACCGAGTTTCCTTTCATTATCGCCCGGGGTCAGAAACGATGATTTCTTTTCCCTCTTTTTTTTTACGCCTTTCTTCTTTTCCGTCCTAGTCTCGTCAAACATCCGTTATACGAGAAACACAGGTAGGTATGGATATAATAAAGTGTGAAGGTACTGTAGGATGTCAGCGTTTAGTCCTAGAACTCACCTCTTCCCCTTTTCTCACCTAGTGTAATCATTATCATATAGAGTCACTCTCTATACCCTACTAGTATTCTACGTTTTCCACGGAATTAACAGCTATTGCCAAAACATGCTACCGGGACATTAAATGAATTCGGTGGTTCACATTGTTAGGAAGTATAAATATTTTACTTCTTTACAGAAAAAGGTTTCATAGATGGTTGAACGTTGGTGTTATTTTGATCACCTTGTGAGAACCCTTGTGTCTTGACTCACACCGCATTGAATCCAATCTAAACACAAAGTCACTTAGTCATTCCACCACAGTATTATGGGTCTTATCCTCAGATACTCCGACACAGGACATTAAGAAGTTGGATACTTATAGGGCATTATCATTAAGCCCACTAAATCTGGTCTGAGCTAAGGAAATCGACCGTTTTAGTGGTGGCCAGCTGAGGTAAACATTTCCCACGCCTTGTCTTTGTCGTCAGATGCTTAAGGTGAGCGCGTGGCCTGGTAACCCACCTGTAAACCCAGCAGAAGCTCAGGTAAACCACAGGTAAATATCTTACCTGCCTGGCTTCCAGTGTCAGTGATGTAACAGGTACTGCGTGGTTTACTGGAAACTCTCCTTCATCAATATTCATACACCTACTGATCAATATTCATACATAGACTGAATCCTTACTATACAGCCTTAAAACCATTAAAACCTGAGTAATGGAGGATAATAAAGTCTAAAGTGATCAAAGCTAATCAAAGCTTATAATCAACGCTAACTACTGAGTGGGCACAAACACCTGTTCAACATTGAATCAGTGTTGAAAAGTGGTTGATCCATGGTTATCAACCTTGAATCAATGCTGCTTTACTTTTTTGTACCCACTGGGTATGAGGAACATTTATAATCATTTTTGTAGTCACTATACAGTACCAACTACTATTGACGTTGCTGTTGCTGTCTTAGTTCAAGGGAACATCAAGATTAGAAATACATGTCATTCGCTTTTAGATAATGGTGAGAGAGGATAGAGAAGTCTGTAAAGGTGCAACCTTTCCCTTTTAAAATATTTTGCATAACCTGTCAAAATGGCGATATATAGATGCCATTGAAATCAGACAGTTCAACTTTTGGTCGATTGAGTAACTAGCTGAGTAAGGTGGTGTATTTGAGCTCTGTCTTACAAACCACCTCAGCTGTCTCCTCATCTGTCTATTCACATTTCACACCTGAGACTGTTACATCATGCCCTACCTGGGCACCTGCCACACCTGTACACGACCTCTGTATGCTAGTTAGCACACCTGAGAGGTATCCATACTTGACAAACCCATGCATATTCCACTCATTCTCCATATGGCACATGCCTAGAGTCAACTGAATGCATATTTAGCAGTTCGGAGAATCTGGTTTCATTACAATAAGATTAGAGCTGGCGTCCAAGCATACACCCATTTCCTTAAGTGGTATTTTCACTTGACACTAGGTCTAGTCCATGTCCATGGGAGAGTCCTTGGTTGGCAGGTTATGGAGTATGAGGTAATTTCCCAGCTCGTGTTAAATGACAAGCAAGAACACAGGTGGCAATGGGTCTGGAGAGGACAAGTGTACTTGTGTGAGGTTAGTAATACCCAATTGACCTAGAATTGGTCGACAGCTTACTAATATGTATATTCAATGAATTGATATGCTAAGTCCGAAATGCCTTTCTAGATATGCCTCATTTAGAGAAAATGTAGCCATTCTCCATGCTTACTTCCCTTGCACATCTCACCCAAAGTTTTCAACGCCTCTGCCTCTCCCATTTACTCTAACACAGACCTCCCCTATTAACTTCTTACCCGTTATTTTTGACCCATGAGGTTGTGTCTCTCAACCTCATGGAAGTAGTCCTGATTGCTCTTTGGATGATACTTTTTACGAGGACATAATTTCCAGATTTTTAGGGTCAAATCGGCTAATGGGACGGAGTGGGAGAGGAGGTGGCTGAAAAAGAGCTGAGCGATAATTGGTGCACGCCATCCAACAATTAGCCTGTGAAACAAGGCATGGAAACCCTTGGCCCTTCTTGTCCTAGCATTCCAGCCTTCCATCAGCTTTATTTTAGGTTTCCAGCCTACCATAAAACATGTATTAGCTATTGTGAATCCACACAGTAACACTTCTAATCCCACCTGTTACAATGAATTATGGATAATGGTTTCCTTCAAGCGCCGATGATAGACATTCTTAATACATCACTTACTTATAAATAGGTAAGACTGGGGCTGTTTCCTTATATTCCAGAGTCTTGCATTGGGCATCTATCATTATGTTACCCTTGATAGTCGAGGTTATTGCAAATTAAGGATATTAATATCTAATAATATCTAATAAATACTAGCCATCATCGGGTTAATTTCAAGTGATAATATGATACATGTGATACAAAGATTCACGCCCTGATACACGCTTATAATTTAATGACACTGATTCTGATTGCGATGCTACAATAATAATCTATAATGCGGCATTCATATTGCAAGCATATGCACATACAAAACAACTGATAATTATTACACCCACTATCACCTGGCTGTCCTGGGGAAGATGCCCATGTATTGCATTTCCATTGATGACGCTGCTTTCATAATACATGTCATCTACAAATCACATATCACTCAAGAATTCATCATTGTGTAGATGACTAATTTGACAGAAATACTAATGCCCCTTTGAGATATTAAAGATATGATCCTCCCTCCATACATCCACATGAGTAAAATCCACTATACCAACTATTCCTCAACTATACCTGTTCATAAACTATCACCAGTGTTTTATTTCTGTCTCCAAAACATGCTGCATTTATTTCCTGTATGTAAGGTCCATGAGAAGCTACCACATTGAATCACTCTATAGCCAGTATATCATCCTATGCAGCTGCTGGCTATGACGTACAGCCTGCACATTTAAGGTAGGCATCTCTTCACACCATGCATCAAAACCACACACTCCCTGAGTCACCTCCCCTCCTGGTTCAACACTGGTTTATGTCTCCCATGTTTCAGTGATAATAATATACCAAGAGAGTATATAACGCAGTGCTAGAATTCATCAACAAACGACGGTCAGGGAATACAATATATACAGTAGAATTCGGTATTGTGTGTGAAGGGATAACAGATTAGTGATGAAAAAAAAAATATTGACAGGGCACTACCAGCAAATCTAAGGTCAACTGTTTTCCTGTTGTCTGTACCATTATTGTTTTCCTTTGTCTGATTATAAGAAAGTAAAATGCATAGTATAGATTGCAAGAAGAGGAGAATGATTGACCTTCTAACAAAGTTCCCTAATGGTGTAGAACAGCAAGTCAGCTCAGGATTTACACATTCATTTCTTCAATAATGCTTGTCATGTGATGTATAGCATTTACTCAGGAGATCGTGGACTGACTTTAGACCTTATTAATCACATTGGTAAAGGAGCCAACTGTTAGTGGGCAGCCTGCCCCTAGGTATGCGCAGGAGAATGGCCATCGGCCATCCTAATGACTCACATTAGAGCCGGGCCTCAGCTCAAAGACTGGACACACACAAAGATTTTTGTTCAATGACAAAAATGAAAGGACAAAAAGTGACCACTCAGGAGGCGGCAGAGGAAAAAGCTGTTGGCCTTGGGGTATCGTGGTGGTAGTTCGTGTTTGGAGTTATGGGGAGCAATGTGATTACACATTTATTTCAGAAATAGTTACATTAGCGTTTACACTGTCAGTCAGATTTAAAGTGTCCATGCGGTTATTTGAACTACATTCAAACCTGTTGGATTATTTGCAGAACGTCTCTTTTCTCAGTAAAACTATGCTTCCTCTTTAAATTCCCATTTCAGTTTGAAATACTGACAGAGGACAGCTTGAGTTTGAAATTACAATTTCGTTTTGTCCTGCATTAATATAAAAGCGATGTTTCAGAAAGTGACGGGAAATGGGACTTTAATAGCCTTGTGAAGCAATAAAATGGGTGAAAATGCATTTTAGCATTATGCAGAGAGTCTGAATGCGTCGGCGCGTCATACAGGGGAGGGGTCACCGTAAAGACGTCTGCAGACCGTGGAGTAGGTGTAGTACACATCGTGCGTGTCGCACCTCCAGGGTGTTACAGACACGCAGTAGCAACCCTCCAGGTTAATACACCTGGACAAGCTGTGGTCTACCTGGGGGCAGCTATAGTACATTCACAAACACCTGGCTGTGAACACAGCAATGAGCTCCACTAACAAATTACTAATAATCTATAGTAGTACTAGTTATAGTCCTTTTTGAATAACACAATACATAGCAGTAGTAGACCCTTTAATAGTACCTTTCCCTCTTTGCCCATACCACCTATTCTGTAGTCATCCCTCCCCCTCCCCATATCCCTTAAACTTTCCTATCACCATCAATCCCATTGTATCCCATTCTTCATGTCCCTACTGTGTCAGCTGCCGTGTTGCTCGCTGTGTGTCATGCCCGAGGTGGACTTGGCTTCTTGCCTCCTCACACATTCTTACTGCCTCTGCTGGTATCTTTTTACACACAGCTCTGCACAGAAGTTGTTGGTTTCTGTTGGCATCGACTGGTGGGCCAGCCGCCCTCAGCCGCCGACTGTTGGTTTACCGCATTGTTGTGGTTCCCATCGGTACCACTGACGTCTGCAGGGCAGCTCTGGGACGCACAAAGGGGCATTTGAGGGCCATGAAATGGCAGCAGAGCGCCCTTTTGTCAATGTGTGTGTTGCTATTCTCTGATAAATGTATTACAGTTTGCTTGCGTACTGTATGAGTGGGTATGACTAACCACAGAAACATGATTCATGTGGGATTATTAATAGAAAGGACAACGCGTTTCTTTTTTTCACCACAAAACATTATTTTATCCCTTTATTTCCAGAATTGGGGGATTTTAGAAATCAGTTGAATTGGCAACATGGTCTAATTTCTGGCAATTTTGTTTCTTTTTGGTAGCTTGAACTTTTTTTCCTACTGATGATTTTGGAAATTGGTTCTCTATTTTTGCACATTTACTATGCAAATAGTTCTGTGGAAACAGGGGAAATCTTTTAATGGTCAGCTTATAGGAATGACAGCAGTAATGATGATGACCTTGGATATAGAGACAATCTATCTTTGTCTGGGGTATTAATGCTATAATATCCCACATGCTGAGTGTATGCACGTGTTATATATTCCATCAATATCACACCTTGATGTAACATGTTCCCGCCTTGCCTCTTGATGTCGATAACCATAATTAAGCACATACTTAGGTTGTATCATATAGAGGTGTTACATCCAATGAGGTAAGATAATACCCAGCCACTAATGACCATATTGTTTGGGTAAGCATCCTCTAGCCCTTGGTAGCAGTTATGGCAAACACAAGCTTCTTGTCGACTGAGATAACCTAGTCAATGTCATTATATATCCTGACATGAGAAACTGTATAGGCTCGTTACCTAAGCCTATAGCTAAAGGCTTCAGCACTAGACAGCCCTAACAACCTAAACTGATAGATGCTGATAAAGCTAATAAGGTGGGTATTGCCATGTGTCTGGACTAAACAAGACACTTACCGTTTACCTGGTCTGTACAAATAATCGACTGGTCATTAGGATATAAATTGGAGAGGGGCTTCTTCTGACACAGGTTCATCATAGGGCGATATCCTTATCTCAATACCGTCCAGGGGGATTATGATAATCTTAACTACATAGTCCCTGTGAGAAAACATATAAGAAATGCAGAAAAACAGTGCTTCTGCTGGGTGAAAAAAACGGAATGCAGGGGGTTTCTTTAGAAGCAGGATATTATACAAGCATACAGTTGCCAACAGAGTGAGGTAAAGAGGGAACATAATATTTTGAAGGGGTTACGGTTAGTGAAAATGCATGCATATATATCATGGTGTAAGATCTTGGGACTTATGGCATTAGGCAATAGCCTGCTGGTACCACAACAGTTGCACCTGGAAGGCCATAGACATCTCTAGACCCTGGAGGAAGGGGGTTGGAGTCCAGTAATTTGGAAGTCTAGACTCAGTGTCTGTGGTGCCGTGCTGAGGGGATGGGGATTCTATATGATAATCCCTACTGTGGCCTACAGGAGCAGCAGGAGGCTGAATCCAGGGGCGCCACTACAAGGTGGTGGCTTTAGCAAAAACAGTGATTTATGATTTATTTACATAATTTCATGATGCTTTTACCTAATGTATAAGCATACAATCTTTTATATGGTAGCATAGCATAATTGCATACAGGGGAAGAGGCATTAACATGCAAACGAAGTCAACTTAGCTCAGATCAAAAGGTCTATGGAGATTCACATTGAAATTGGCAAATCTCTTTTTTTTCTGAAATTCACCTAATGCTTTGATGATGAGGATTACCATGTTGGTAAATCCACAAAGTGCCATCACTGTTTCATTGCGATTTCATATCAGATGGGTTTTTTTGTTAGAGGAAAAATACCAGTATGAGTTGATTCTATGCGGGTAGGGGAGTAAAATTGAACGAGTAGGACAAAGCCACAAAGGAAAGGAGGTGTGGAAGAGCAACTTAAACACTGTTTATCTATAATGTAGGTCTTGACAGGAGTTGTAATGATAATAGAAGATTCATGGACTGACAATAAAAGGCCTTTATTCTGATAAGAAGAGCTACTTCCCGGTAACAATAGATGAAAGGAACATTATGGTAATAGTATCGGTGATAAAGTGCAAAGGCTTTGGTAAAACACCTTCCGTGACTCTGAATTATCATGCAGGTGAAGGAATGCACAACGTTTTCTACCAATTGTAAAGACTTTCTAATCGGTTATAATTTAATAAGGTATACACATGGTGGGGGCTACTTTAGCAGACCTTTGTCTTCACCAGAATATTAATCATATCTTCATACACCATGACAGATCATGAATCCATCCAAACCATCCATCCACGGGCCAGCGGGTCATGTTCCCCCATACCTGGACTGTTGACTTTGGATCCCCACAGGTGGTGCAGTGGTCCCTGTCAGAAGTATCCAGGAGCAGCCAAGTCCCTGTCCGTATAGTTAAACACTCCCTTCAGGAACCTGTCATAACCATTGTCATCCCGGCAAGTTCCCTTTCAAATTTCATCTCCATTGAGCCCGCGGTTTTTGTTTATTTTGTCTTCTACCTCATTCCCTACCCACATGCATATAATGGTACTCTGCCATCCTATTCTTCCTACACATATATTAGTATAGTATCCTTTCTTTCCCTGCCCATCTACCGTTCTACCCAATCTGTATAATATACTTATGATATAAGTAGATGCCCCCCCCCCTCTCTGTTCTTAACAATAGCCCCCTCTAGTAAAGTGCCAACTGCCAATGTCCCTCATCCACAGTGGCTGGCCCATGAGCCAAGGCTCTTGTCATCATCATTCAGCATGACACTCAAGTCTGGAGTCTCATGAGCATCGCCAGACTCTGATCATAGTTCATTATAGCCAGACTCTCCAGCGAGGGCCAGAATAAAGTACCATTAAATCAGACACCGCCTATTCCTGGTAGTCACCCCCCCCCCTACTCTCCCCTTAGTAGCAAATAGCAAATACAAATAAGGGGCATGGTAGATGCGAAAACGATTAGGGCTTTTCTCGATACACTTAGAATTATGGATCTCCTTCCATTTTATAAAAGACATTTCTAACTGCAATTTACATTAGGTGTCTTTGATTTGGGTCACCGGCGAGAGAGGTCCCCTGAGAGTAAATGCAACACGTTTCTTCTATGTTATTTTAACACAAACAACAGCTCCTCATAAACCATATTAAACAGTCTGGTTCTTGTGTCGTGATTATTACGAGGGTTGTATTTGGTAATCTCAGTGCTCTTCTGGTGTTAGTTGTCAATCCTTAATTTAGTAATGCTCATTAAAGAAGCATAATAATATTGCAGGTAGGATATTTACTAGATATTTGTCTCATATAATCCATAGCTACATGATCTGAATCAATTTTCTATCTATATATATAGCTTTATGTTACGTTTTATTGAACATATGTGACAATATGGGGATGTATTTCCTTCTAATTTGTCAATGTATTATGTATAAAGGGTAGGCTTTTGTAAACTTAACCATCGTGAAGCCAAAAACAGGATATCAGGGGTGATCTTAGAACATGGTGGACTATAAACGCTGTCCTCTGCCAGCATTTCATTGCTCTGGACTACTGAACTGATTGAAAACAATTGCTGTGGCTTACTTCTGATGGCTTCCTAACAACTACATGATGGTTCCCTGAGTACCCACCAGGGCGACTCTACCCAGGGTGCACCTGGCCCACCTGGTCCTAGTTATAGTACACGTCTGTGCCACTGGGGGCGCTACAGTAGGGGTCAGGGGTCAGACTGAGCATCCTCCGTGACCACTCATATCAAATATAAAAAGTCATGCTTAGTTATGGGTAGCCCTGTATGCCCTACCTTGGTATGTGCCCATGGCATTTTGAGCGGGCAAGATATGCTCCCTGGCAGTGGCGGGTCATTAATATTGGCGAATGTGGTGAATTTATATGATGCCTGTGATTCGCCGCTGAGTACAGTATGGGAATGAAATGGGATGTGCTCTGCCTGAAGAAGCCGGTTATTTGCTTGTAAGTTGCAGGGAGACTGCCTAGAATGAATTTATTCCATGTCTGCAGTGAGATTAATTCGTAGGACTAGAATTGCCTGGGATATAAAAAGAGAGAGAAATTAAGTTAAGTACGTCGCTGCGCTGCTTAAAGGACAAATGGAATCTCAATGACCACCAAACTTAGCCCAGTACATACAGTACTACATAATGTGACTGTATATGTCATGTACTTCTAACCAAAACTGCCCAGCTCTGTTTATGATGTCCACGTCTGCTCTTTAACTTTGATGACATAATTAACTGAGCTCTACATTCAATGTTTTAGCCCC
Source organism: Harmothoe impar (assembly GCA_947462335.1). Taxonomy (NCBI): domain Eukaryota; kingdom Metazoa; phylum Annelida; class Polychaeta; order Phyllodocida; family Polynoidae; genus Harmothoe; species Harmothoe impar. The sequence continues at coordinate 48,612,247 of OX381705.1, forward strand.
TGTCTGAGGTGCCCCACAGCTCCCATTTATTCACCTACACTTATTGACCCACCTTCTGCAGCCAGAACACAGCATTACCTACAAGGCCCAGTAGCCTCTATCTAGAGTGCATCTGCCTCAAAGCAGCCACCAATTTACCAATGATGGCCACGCAATGCTAACAAGGCCCCATGCCGAGGTAGAGTCTCTTTCTATTCCTGCCTCAGACATAGCCAATGTCAACCCTGAGACTAGCCAACTCTAGATAAATGTATAAGATAGTGGGAGGTGATATGGTCGGCGCCTATGCCTGCTGCTTTTGGCTGATGGGGTTTTAGCATTAGCTTCACTTGACTAGGACCAGAAGAAAGTCAGATCTGAGATCACATCTTTTAGAAGACAGGGCAAGCATTGGTTTTAAACATTAGATCCTGAGTGCATGGGCTTTTATTGCTTTATATGTGGGTAAATGGTGGTTTATATTAGAGAGGAATGGTAAAGTTGGTTTTTATCAACCAAAGGTTAATCCCATGAATGCAGGCTATATGACTTAGTACTAAGAGGGAGATAGGAAAGCAGTTTTTCGAGCATAAAAGCAGAATGTCGGGCACAAAAAGGCACGAACAGGATAAAGTTAGATTAGATGTTTCCGCTTTGCCTTAAGGTCGGATATACCGGTAGTTTTTTTTTTAAAGGAAATGAGAATAATAAGCAAGGCTTCCATTGATATTTTTCTTTCATTATTGTGTGTTCACGTTGGGCCACAACATATTGCAATGATTGAAGAAGGAAGTCACGGGCATGTATAGAGGAAATGAGAGGGATATATGAGAAGGTAGCGAACTCAAAAGGCTCGGCCATTTTGATTGGGCATGTGATGGTTTATAATGAAATGAAGAAGTGTATCAAAGAGGGAATACCGAAAGAAATGCCATATAAACTCCTTTGTTCTGCAATGAACCCTTAGCACTTTGAGACCGGAAGAGGTACACTAAATCTTTACATGACAATGGAGAGTGAATAGAAAGGACCTTTTAGTCTTCCCCTCACCCCCTCATCACCCTCGTCCCCTGCTATACCCCGACCTCATCATGTGTCTTGAAAAGATCCTACAGTCTGATATACACGAAACCTTATACTGGAAACTTTTAGTGCTCACTAAGAGACTGTGAGTAATGCTTAGCGATGGAGACAATGGACCCTATTTCAGGAGAGGCCCGACGACAAAGGCATTATAAAGTATACATGTAACAAGGCTTCTCTAGTTTATTGCCTTAGTGGAAAGTCACTTGAAAGGGAGTATACGTATTACGTAGGGCAGTTAGATGTACAATACACGCAAAGAGAGTTTACATCCCCAGTCCTATATCAGAACAATGTGGAATCTCCACATTGCACTTGCGTGAACCACTACTTCTGACTCTCTGAGAAAACTTAATTATCTCGATGACCAGAAACTAATATTGTCCATTGGGTGAAATTACCAAGCAGCCCTTCCCAATGTAATAATTGTACGTATATGTTTATACGATCTTCGCCGACAATAATTTTGACGAGGAGGAATATTTTTCTCCACTCTTGCCCCTCACACAAGGTGGCCTCAACACATGCATATTAACATCAAAGGGACAGCCACTGGAGGCGGCTGGGGGAGGCAGGCACGGGAGGAGCTCCAGGACCTGGCAGGGTCGGCCTGGTCGTGGTAGTGATAGAAGCCACCTGAGGAAGCCAGCACTTCACACTCACTCCTAACCACTCTTGTCAGCGACAAATTCAGCCCGATGTGGTGTACAGATAGTAGTGTGTGGCCCCTACCCCCTACCCCCTCCCTACCAGCCATCAGGGGCCTTATCTCTATGCCCCAGAGCGGTGTAGGCAGGAAAAGACATATCGTCCCCTCACTGTGTTTCTGTGTAGGGTGTCTGTTGTGGATGTCACACTGGGGAATTGTAGCAAACAAGGGGGCAGCATCTGGTTTATCGCCTCATGGATGCCAGTATGTGCCTTCATTGTTTCCACTAGCTGGTTTACATACATATCATACTTGTGGTGGGAAATGTGCCTTAAACAGATGCTTGAATAACCGTTGTATTGTGTACATCGGAGGCATTTATGACGGAAGGAGAGTTTTAAAATGTAAATAACGTAACTCTCTGGGTTGATCATAACCAGCACGAGGCCTCAGTACAGTTTTAGGATATCATAAGTCGTGGACAACACCTTGTGATGTCTGGATGGGCACTGTGGAAGGGTCATCAATCACTGTGTCAGGTGAGCATATGTTTCTTGTCAGTCTGACTCCAGTGCTGATCCTGATTATGTAAGTGGGGGCAATGGGTTGGGAAGCATGGCTAGGCTGGTATCTACATGTGCAGACATCATGGACGGCCATCTGTAGTGGTGCCAAGGACACAGCACAGCTGTGAGCGACTGAGGCATTGGGTGCCTTGCCGATGCATGTCTGCTCATGGTATGACCTGCGATGGAACAACACTATCAGGACCTATAAAAATGAATAGTATCCTTCTTCATGTATGTAGCTAAAGAAAGTATATTGTCCTAAATATTGACTATTGACAGTGAATGGCCTTTGCTTACGGGTATTATCCTGGGGTTAGAATAAAGTTAGTAATCAATTGGTTAATGTTAAAGAAATGTATATCAATCACATATATGTACGTTGCATGTTTGCCTGGGGTTCTCAATGCTACTGCCCCCTCCCTCCCCCTTCTCCACACTCTACTCCTCTGTCACAATCCTTAACCCCCTGGAGGAACACCTGATGTGTGGATGTCTCCTCCAGGGTGGACAGGACACCGTGAGGTGGCTACAGGAGCCTTACCAGGGCTACCTTCCCTGTCACGAGAGACAGTCACGCCATGGTCGCCATGGTGAACATGCCAGCAACAGAGCCAAAGACACAGCATCCCATAGTAACAAAGCCACACCTCTTCTACTCACGCACACACCTTCCCTGAACATACTCGTATATCTAGATGCCCCAGGGCCTGCAAGTGGCCAGCAACTGTCCCAAGTCAGTCACACAAGTCACATGTGTTGCCAGGGCTTGTCACCACTTTGGTCATACACAGCAACTGTCTGAGGTAGGTGGGTGGTCACTGTAGATCAAGCCAAGTCAATAGTATATTATCTTCCCAATTTGCTTGTTGAATAATGAAAGACTTCTCATGTTTGCATTAAACTGGCCTCATTTAGGCCCATGTGCACTTCTTGTTTGCTATATAACTATAACCATTAAAGTATATGTATAGTGGCTTTCAAAGTGTTTCACGTTGCTATCCACATATGTTTGGATATACAATATATATAATTTTCTAATGGATTCACCATATGGCAATCCTTCCACACGTACACACACATTATATGAGGAATCTTAGTTTATTTATGTAGGCACACACCATTGACTTGTGTCCATAATGGATTCACCAGAGCACTTACAACATACAAACACTGAAATCACAAAAAGAAGTAGATGGAAAATGTAAATAACTACAGAGTAGAAATCCTGAACCACCCCCTGTAGGGGTGTGCAGGATGAGGGACGGTTGTGAGTCCACCATTAGTTGTAACCCTACCCTGTAGAACCTGTGTAGTCCCCCTCCGCCATGCCTGGCTGATCCCCCAGGTCAGGCAGGTCACCATGCCCTATTGGTTGGCGGTGTCAGGGAGACATGGACATATTTCACTTTAACACAAACACAGACGGTCCCTGGTTGTGTCTTGTCTCCCCACACACAGCACTCATCCCTCACCACCTTGATCAGATCAAGTACATGCTGTACATACTTAGCAGCTCTTTCCACCTTTTGAGTTGTGCACACAGATGACATGAAGATAGTAGGCGTAGTTGAATTAGTTTCTGTATGAAGATAAGGTAATTATTTTTTCCTGCGATAAGGGAGCTATTTCCCTCCCTTTATCTGTTTGAGGCTCTGGTGATCTGGAAGGTGTTCATTAATCAACGACTTGCTCCTGTCTGCTCTATAATTTTTGTAGTATTCGAGATTCATAAGGACAATGGGTAACCATTCACCTGTTCAAATTGGTTTGATTACATGTATATATGCCTAAACCATGCATGGTTGAATTACAATATTAAGAACGATAAGAGTTGCCTTCTGCATGATTACTAAGGAACTGAGGATTCCTAAATCATCCCATTTCTCTTATCTACCTAGACCTCAAATAGAGTAATACCAGGTATTATAATTATATCGATCAAATACAATGTTGATTTGTGTGTCCTGTATCAATGGTAACATGAATTCATAGTAGTGGAACGACAAAACTGGCTGGCTCCAAACTGTTTATGTCCCAACAGTTTGCTGGCTAGACAAGAGCTTTGGGGGAAGCCAACCTGCACAAGTTCACCACAGGGCCACCTGGCCAGCTGGCCTCCCCAACTCAATAGACTGTTACCAACATGTAAATAGACGTGTGGTAAGCCCACTGGGCTGAAGCAGGTATGTTGTATGTGATGGAGGGGCAGGATGGGGTGATATAATGTTTGCTTTTGGGGCCTTAACAGCATTAACACGCTTTCAATGTAGAATAGGCTTTCAATTTGGCATTGGCTCTTTACCAACGATTTACTAGACCCCGGGATTTGCTTTATAAATCTATATAGCATAGATTTTAAAACACAGTGGTTTTGACAAAGGAATTGTTGCTTTAAGAGCATTAAGACTTGCCTGGTATGTATGTACCTGTATAAGCTTCTATATGTGGGTGAGAGATTTGAGTAAGGAAAAGTTGGGTACTCTCTAAGTGCTAACAGACGCACCTCCCACATCTAACACGTGTCCTCATACATGTTTTGGTAAACATGAATTTGAATGCGTTCATTTAGGCGATGCCAATGCCTACAGGAATCAATAAACTGATGAGAAGCCTTTTAAAGTTTTATATTTTACCATCCAATGTACGAATACTAGAGCAGGGATTAGGTCCCTCCTGTTTTTAGTAAGCAAACAGAGAAAGCTTAGCAACTGTCACCTCTTGTCCATCCCCCTTCCCCCTCCTGCCGCACGTCCCCCACATCACACATGTCACACATGCATCCACAACCCACTCCTATTAGTCCAACCAGGTGATCTTGTTATCCAAAAACAACCCACGACGCCAGCCTTCTGTTTGTGAATCACAAAGTTGATTCCAAATTAGCAGGAATATCACGATTCCTGATGGACTCCCTAAAATGTAAGAGGATGACCCTCCCACCCCGACCCCTACCCCCAGGGGAGCAAGAGGTGGCCAGGGGCCAGGGAGGGCCAATGCAAATCCTGATAGGAAGCAATTTTTACTGTTGTTCTTACACAAGTGATGAGCGAGCCATTGTTCAGCGTCTAAAAAATATGATTCTGATTTAAAATAGAATAAAGGGCACTGAACGCAAAATACAAAATCAAGAGGTACAATGAGGTCGCAGATGTGGTCCATATTTCAGAAATCGGACATTGGGTTTCAATGGCTTTTTATCGACCCACATGCGTCATGTGATACGTAATACTAAATTGTGACCGGAAAATACTGTTTATAAAAAATGTCATGATTGGATTCGCTGACACTGAGATCTGAAAAATGACCAGATGCTAATCATAGGAACCCCAATAGAAACTGCACATATGAATTGCCCAGTGAAAGTGGGTGGGGCGATGATGGCGGACAGGGTGGGGGCAGGGAGGAGCATGGGGGAGCTGCTGATGGCACATGAGAAACAAATGACCTTTTTGTGAGTGGCTATTTGGGGGTATGGACATTCACACATCCAGCCATGCATGTCCATTGTCCATGTTAATCAGTTCCCATTTTGTCCACGTGGGGTGCTAGGGTGTGTCGTGTGGAGGGGGCCGAGCTGTGGACCGTCCGGTGTGGGTGGTAATGGAGGGTGGGTGGGGGAGGGGGGAGAGGGAGGGAAAGGGTGGCTGTCCGACACTTCTGTTCTTTGGCCACCCCCTCCCTGCAATATGGAGGTCAGTGTCTGTGCACTCATGCATGTCAAGCACGGCCGCTGACGTCCATCCCGCGACCACTTGAACTCGCCACCGACCCGCGACGTCGCCGACGATTAACGCCCGCCGCCGGAAGACGCCAGATGGCGCAAGACCGGAAGTCCTCGTCGGCACAAAATGGCGACCGACCGACTTCCTTATGGCTGCTAATTGCCTGCGCGTGCACTGGGCGGAAGTGGCGACAATGGGGAATAGAAAACACAATTAGAACGCGCTCACCCCTCACTCGAAAAGCCAACGCCGGAAGTGGCTATCGTCGCCGACCGGAAATGGAGGTTGACGACGATTGCGGCGGCCATGGGAGCCACGGGGGCAGTGGGAAGGGTGATTGGGTGAAAGGGTGGCTGGGTGGGAGGGGAAAGACAAAAGGAAATTGTGTGTGATGGGCAACGTCTCAAGACAAATGGAAGCTGGGGTGATTCATGATCTCTCAGTGTTGAGGTAGTGGGTGCATGGGTGGGGAGAGGTGGCGGGGGAGGTCAAAGACGTCGTAGGCCTATCACGATCTGGCGCTAATGGCCTGCGTGGCTAGCCGCCAGTCCTGCTAGTTACAGCTGGACCCATGACCCCCTCACGTCTCAATGCATGCATGGTTTTAATATTTAATCATACCGCTCTTTTATTCAACCTGTCCTCTACACTGTATGTACACCTTTATACCCAACATGTTTACCAGTGTGCTCCTTCGCGGATAGCTAGGCCTATATCTCTACACTGCAGTTTGTCGAGGAAGATATATATATATATATATATATATATATATATATATATATATATATATATATATATATATATATATATATATATATATATGGCTACCCTGGACTCTACTTCCTGTCCGCGGTTTCCACTTGCCGCTGCATGAGTCTGCTGGGCGCATGTCGGCGGTACGACGCGCGGCGCAGGGGGTTAGGCAGGGAGTAGGTGAGGGAATAAAGAGGGCAGGGCGCTGATCTTTGCGGGACCTGGGTGATTAAGGCTGAGCGATGTGTCAGAATATTAACGGCCTTTTGTCTGTGGGTGGGCCGTCCCCCTCAGCCTGTCGCCGACACCGGGGCAGAGACCGGGCCGACCCCCATGCCTCCGCGGCCTTGACCCCGCTCTCGCCCGGCGCCCAGGTCGGGCCGCGCCGTCGCCGCCCTCCCCACGCCGTGCGAAGTACCAATGAGTGATGGGTGACTCACTGCTGAAAGCTACGATTATAAATCTAGTCCTTCTCTCATATTCATTTTTCTCTTTTCACACAAATCTGTACCGCCCTCATCCCCCATATCTTTCTCGTTGTTCTGCACGTCTTACTTCTTCCTGACAGTATATATTGCATCTGCCCAAATCTCTGCCTCACGCCTCCAGGATGACACTCGTGTGTAAGTACAGTCATGTTATTATCTGCCATCATGTCTCCCAAGATAACAGATAATGCATGACGGATGCCGGGGTATATGTGGCTGGACTCGCCTTACCATAATTATGTATATCATGTACATCAGATACGTTGGTTTGCATGTCTAGTATCTCGGATTAAGTCGTTATATGTGCGCCCATCCCACGCGATTACCCCATTTCCCATGGAACATAGCGGTACATATTGAGTATATGTCCTTTCGATGTACATGCAACCGAATGGATGCCATTCTAGTAACTGAAGAGAAGAGGGGACATGAATTGTCCGTTTACATATAGGAGTAGCTCTGTATACAAAGTGCATGGTAATTCGATGGCAACGTTTGATAGAGACATGGTCATAACAAAATTATTAAGAAGGATGTAATAATCAACTATAGGGCTTCACGTCAAAGGAAAGAGAGCCTCACCAAGATCTAGCCCTATAAGTAACACAGCAAGTGGCGAGGAGCTGCTCCGCGTCCGTGTAGCAATCACTGCGCAGGCGCGAGCAGCTCCGGGCTCATTTCCGGTGTACAGACTAGCGGGGGTCTCCCGGCGGCATCGTGGATTCCCTTCAGGATTCCCCTCCGGACCCACCACAGGATTCCCCCGGTGGCCACACACAGCCAATTTGCCTCCGGATTCTTCTGGATCTTTATTGTGGATCAAGTAGGCGCTAAACGGCGTCGGCGGGGGATCCATATTGGATCATTTTGGATCATCAGCTCCCGCTGCCACCACCAGGGGGAGGTACTGAGAAGGTGGGGGCAACCAACTTCCGGCCTCGCACCAATCCTCTTATAGCGCTCTAACTGGTAACCATGCACGGGCCGCCATTTTGTCCCCATTTTACACCATATCCTTAAAGTAGGCCAATGCATGAATGTTACAAGTTGTACCCTCTAGAAACCAGCAAGGCCATCTATAGCCGGATCTATAGGCCTGCAATATTTTTGTAATACTGATAGTTGGCCTCTGGAACACTACCTTACCTGCAGACCTATAGCTGACCTGTTCCACCCCTATAATGCTACTACCCAGAAGCCCCTCTGCCTTTAACATGGTCACGTGTCATGGCTGGGCGTCTACAGTCGGGATAAGAAATACATATTTCAGACTGAAAAATCACCCAAAACTTTGAAAGAGGCTTAGAGTTTGTGATTAAGCACACTTGGATGAGGTGTGCCATACAAAAACAGCGTTGCTAGTCCATGACCGACTGCTAGTCAGTGAAGATTGGTGCGACTTTGAGTAGACCAAGGAACTAGAAGGTATAGTCGGTAGACACGAAGGTGGTAGGGTATACTAGTACCTACTTGATAGAAAGATCCTTGGCTATGCCTCTAGGTTTGTGATTCAATACTTGAAAATAGTAGGTTTACTATTTCACTTTATTTTGTTTTTAAATCTGTGATTTTGTACCGTTAACACAGGCTGTGGATGGATGTATCCGGCGGCAGCATGGGATCGGGTGGCTGCAGAGCTCGGGCATGCAAGCCTGTTGTCCCCATGCAGTTACAAGGGCATCAGATGAACATTAATTTTATCAATGGTGCTAGTTTCCTTATGTGTTAACCTAAGTTCCCCCACCCCTTAGTTTGACACTGTCTATATTTAGTATTGTGTCGCATATCTGTATACATTCATGCATTGCATTCATGCATTCTTTCAGATGTCAACATGTTCTTACAGGCCTGTTCCTCTGCGTCTATGCTATTGTATTCTTGTATTCCTCCCACTGAGTGCCAGTGTTAACCTTGTTAATCCCCCTGCCAATTTCTTCTCCAATATCTCCACTGCTTCGCCTGGAAATCCTAGTTTCTCTTCTAACCCGCTACATCAATCCCGATATACAAACCATTCCCAAGGTTGTATCAAAGCCCACCATGCCTCCCTCTCTCCCCGACACCGGAGCTGCATGGCCCGATCGGCGTGAAAACCTGACGGCGTTGTAGGAATTTAAATAGCCTGATTTCCACCCTCCACTACCTTCCCCCTTTCCTTGTGTTTCAGCCCCACAAAAAAAGTAGTGCATGTTTTACACCAGGATGTATCAAGTCAAGTAGAAACAAAGAGCCACAATGTCAGGTCGTCTGAAGCCATACTAAATGAAGCTGTGCGATAAAATGTAGTTGAGAAGGTGTTGGGTCACAGCTAGGATCTTAAATTCTCGAAAAAGTCCAAAATAGTCTTGTTGCAGTCCATGGAGTGTATGCTTCCCACTTTCTTCCCTTCCTCATTCCCGGCCTATTAAATGGCATGCAAAGACACTCATAGGTCAACTGTTACACAGTGCTGTATCAGGTCGTGTGTGCGTGTGTGTGTGTCAACAGGTTCAAGTCAGAATTATCCATTACAAATACAATTTGCGATTTAATTAATTTCAAGAACGACTGCTTTGAAGTTCCCAACACTTTTATTTGCTGCTCCCTGCTCGAAACTTCATCCCACACAGGTGACGTTCTTCACGTGGCCTATGACTTAATGACGTAACATTTAATCCTGTGTCCTTTTGATGACCAAAAATAAGAATGACCCTGCCTGCCCAGTCCCTGACCCCTTACCCTGTCTTCATACTACCAACCCCTCATCCCAAATGGCCACAGTACACAAGTGACTCTTGGCCGCACACGTTCATCCTTTTGTCCAGTACAAATGGGTCTCCATCCGCCATTGTTTACTCTGGTAGTACCTCCTGTCCCCACAAGGTGGGGGTAATGATGGAACAGGTGTGGGGGTCACTTCAAAAAGTGCACAATACGGTGACTTGTGTGGGTGTTAAATAGTTTGATCATCTACCATATCTCATTCTGCTGCTGTAATTGGTATCAGTCCTGTGTGGAATTCCTCAACATAAACACCAGAACGTCTTTTTCACTCCTCCCCCTTCCAATTATTTCATTGTAGTAGCCTCTTTTCATTGTGATATAAAAGAAGGCGGGGGACTGTGCATGTGTAAAAACCAATTGGAATTGTTGCAAGATTCTACCAAATTGCATAGTTCAGAGATGCACTTTTGACAACTGCAACCAAATTTCAAGGATGATTTCAATAATTATAGTCTAGTAGGGATATTGATGAGCGTTAAAAGTATACTTTGTAACACATGTCAATACATTATGCAGGTCAACGTGAAAATAAAGTCAATTACAGGCTACGTGTTGGGCTGTGTATCTGGTAGTCTGCCTTCTGTAAGGGCCATTAGCTTAGGCTGACCACTTACGTCATCCAGGTGAGGGACCAGCGAAAGGGGTACAGAAGCCCAGTGTAGGTGAGGTGTGAGGGGGTGCTGGAGGTGTTATAAGTGGACGGGGTGTTATAATAGCTATTGTGATAGTGTACACGTAACCCCCTCAACCCTCACCCCTCTGTCCACCTCTCTCTGTCCCTCAGTTAGACTCCTGCTGAGACAGTCATCTGGACAGATTTTCCCTCAGCGTCCGACCATGAAATGAGAACGGTGAGAGGAGCCTTTCTAAGGGTTCAAAGGGTGTGCAGCGGATTAAAGCTATTCAAAAGCCTGCAACACTTTCCCAATCCGTGTGTTCAGTTTACTCTCCGAGCCTACTTACTGGAGGACCAGTGGTCAGCAGTTGGTCAGGAGTGAGTGTGGGAAATGATGGATGGGGTATGCAGGTGCTACTGTAGACTTTGGTAATTATTGGTCAGATTGCCTGTAAGAACTCTAGCCTGAGGCATATTCCTTTCTGACGAGAGGCCTACGTTGGTAGAGTGCAATTTATTAAGTACAGTAATGATTCCAACACTTAACCTGCAATTGCCAAAGCAAGATGTATAGCCTGTATTATGGTAAAATACAATCAGGGATATAATGCAAAGTCCAAACTGTTGTTCACAGATTTCAAAGATGAGGAACGAAGTCAGGAAAGAACACAAAAATGACTGAATGTATCCAGGACAGTAAAAATAAATATATAAAGTATGTACTTTATTTAACGGTATTAAAAGACTTATTTGTTGATTGCATACTATTATAAACATAAATGGCACGGAGGGCATGGAGTATTATAGAATATAGGTGGTCAGTAGTGTGCTATAAAAAGGCAAAGGCCAGTAAGGCTGCAGCAAGTCTACCCATTATGCTACACATGGTTACCCATATATCTGTCATCAGGTAATGCCAACAGGTAGATATGATGGATGATCTATCATCGTAGGTGATCACGCATGTAAATCATAGCGATCTTTTCACCTCCCACATACGCCAGTAGGCGTTTAATGGGACAGGAGAGTACAATTATCATATAAACCTGTTGTAACAGTGTACAGCAGAAATATACTATGATGAATGGGTGGACGTGTTAAAGGCGATGGGTAAAGTGGTACTTATGACAATGCAGATCATATAATGATGCAACTTATGTCACATATTGTCATAATTTTTATCAATTGAACACCTACGCGTAATTATGTTGTGTGTTATCACCAGAACAAATTAAGGGAATTGCTTCGAAATGGACTTGACATGAAATCAGCTTTCTTCACAATCAGCTCTTCATGCCTAATAAGACTTCTAGTGTTTTTTGTTCGACAGAATGACACTTTAACCTATAAATAAAGAGATACGATTACTTGTTCAAGTGTCCGTCTAAAGGTATGTGTGCAACTCAAGGTGAATCTACCCTATACACTCTAAGAACAGTGTGTTACGTTTACACACTTATCAACATGCTTTCTCTGTAGGCACTTCTAACACACATTTTGGTGTAACACACTACACACTCTCTGCCAAAAGTCTGTTGATCTCAAGGGTGTGCTGCAAATATGTGTGTGTAACTCGTTATGCATGTTCCCGCAACACCCTGCTCTTACAGTGTAGCTGAAAAGATAAAGAGGGAAGTGTATCCTAATGAATTCCATCATTTTGAATATTAGTATATAGAATTCCAGTGCGGCTAACCACAACTGAGTTTTGCCAGTGTTTCTAGGGTCAGCCCTTGTAGCCATGCATGCAAGCATCACAAGTGCACCCTCACTGCCCCCATCCAGTCATTGGTCACATCTGGGCTCTTGTTTCCACGTTGTACCAAACACTCCCAACCCGACCTTACACCTCTACACTTTTTCCAACATCCACGTCTACAATGCATGCTCACATTTCGTCACATGGTACTAATGGGGGCACCACCAGGAGCGCCTAGAGCAGCTCAAGCCACCCGAGACGAGCGGCTCCTTCTACCACTCAGAACTAAAGGCGGTTTGAGCGGCACATATACTATATACTAGCAGATGTGCAGCTCATGCTAAACCATTTTCACAAAGCATATTGTGAAGTAGATTGCACACATTTAGGACATTTGTCAGGACAGGGCTCTAATTTTGGTGTGTAATTTGCATGCAACGCTAATAGGGCTGATTTAGGGCACGAGGTATATTTCTTTATAGAGATGGTGACCATCATTGAGAGTATACTCCTGGCATTAGAGAACAGAAGGGAGGGTTGCTGTCGATGGCGGGGGTGGGGGAGATCCCCTGCAGCTGATTCAAGGAGCCTGGGGCCTGAGGACCAATGTCCTCCTGATACCAGGAGACAGTTGTAAGGCGCTTCACTTGTACACTATTTACATTGTATCTGAAACCAATTTATCATACATATCTCTTTCCCCGACCCTACCACCCCCGGTCGTACCGGTTCCACCCATCCTCCATAATAAACTTGCTCTTTTGACTCGTTCAACAGTCATGGCTTCAGAACGCCCGCGCCCCACACGCGCATGATCCAGGTAGATCCCAGTGTCATTATCAATATGGACAGGAGTAGGTTTATTATCGAACCATTTGACCAATTTCATAATATGGATAACATGGCCATTGACCACGATGCCGCCAATGTCCTGCATTGCCGGCAGCTTGCAATGCCTCCACTGCTCCATGCAGCGGCCGCAGGTCATAATGTCCCCTTGTAAGACAGCAAAACTGGTCAGACTCCTGCTCCAGCACGTGAACTAAACATGGAAGGCTTTGTAGAAGACCTACCCTGGTACACTGGCTCTCCATACTACCGGTATACAGTATAGTATAGGGTAGCTCAGTGAGATCAAGGTGTAGGGAACTTAGCATGATTTGAGCATCACTGTGGTACAAGGCCTGGAAACTTTAATTCAGTATGGTAAAGGGTGGAAAGTACAGATACCTTTCGCGCTGTTGAGTCAGTCTTGTCGTATGTGTTTTCGTGTTTTTCCTATTACCCACAATTGATATGAGACTAATCATTGCCTCGAGATGTGACACGGCTGGTTAACATCGATGATATCTCTAAGTCAGAGGCACACCCAGATCCTTGATTGGAAACCCCGTGCCTCCTGCTGGCATACCCCTTCCCAGGTAGCAGAAATAAGTTGTTTTACGTCAAAATGACATTTTTAACGTTAACGCAGCGTTTTTGGTTTACTGTGTTACAACAGGCTATAGACGGCTAGTGCCGCCCTCTGTCACCCACCACGGCGAACCGTACTTTCCGGTTCCGGTATGCGGGCGCTGGTTCCAGCCGGTCGACACCCGCCCGACGGGTACAAGCGCTAATAGATTATCGATCACGTGACCCTTTCAGAGTAGGTTGGGAGGGACGCTTGGGTGTATAGAGGTAAGGGTGAGGATAGAAGTATTGAGGGTTAGCGTGGGGTCAGTGTACGGTCGGATACAAGTGTTCTGTTTTCTGTCACCCTCTGTATAGAGTGTATTTCCGTCTGCTGGTTTTAACAGTTGGACAGATTTTTCTGCCATTTATTATCTTGACATCTTTATAGATGTTTTTCAACTATATTTAGCCACGTGTGTTCATGTTTGCATTGTAATTAATTAAATTAATTATATTTAACCACTTTAATTATGCACTTTACTATGTTTTAGCCACGTGCGTTCATGTTTGCATGGTAGTTCATGACTTAGGCCTATATCTAACCATTTGAATCATGTACTATATCTTAGCCAAATTATTTTCACATGGGCCGGAACATAATACATTATACTGGGAGCTAAGCATCTGTGTATACAATTTATTGAAAGGTTTATGGCATTGTATCAGTCTTTGTATTGCTGATACATGTAACACACTTTCAGTCACAGCAGGTATTCCAATTTAAGATTGAACCCGGACAAAACCCTTGTCAGCACTCTTCACGCCTAATTCCCTCCTCCTGTACATGGGCGACTCCCACAGTGGGTAATCCTCCTGGAGGACGTCCATTGAGACGCTGGAGGAGCTGTACACCTGGACACACCTGTATGGTCTAGATAGACATGCAGGGACACGACTTTCAAGCATGGAGTATACCTATATTGTATGGTATACATCCATTCAGAGAAGACCCAAGCTTCATATAAATAAATCCAATTTCAATCACGGATCATAACTTCCCATTTCTTGCTTAGAACTATTGTCATACATTCAATTCATAAGGACGAATACTAGTAGCAGAATACAGGTGGATTTAGATTAACGGTAACAGAGATGGAGGTTTCAAAGCTCTCTACCAAGATAGAAGGGTACACATTAACTGACCCACGTGCCTCCAGGGTGGTCCCTTCTCCCCCCCCCCCCACCTCCAAAGACAAAGGAACACACCTGAGAGTCTTAATGAGCTTCTTGCGTGGGTGTGGATGGGGATGTATACGTGCAGACTACTTGTCTGTATGCGTGCACGTGTCCGTATCCGTGAACAGTGAAGGAGAGCCGCGTGCAGTGCACGTGAGTTGAGGACAAGGACACGAGTATAATAGTCTTCTTGGTGGGACTCTCAGTGTAGAGGAAACAGTCATTGTGCATTGTGGTAGCAAAATGGGAAGGTTTTATTTAACATACCTCTCCATATGTCATTATAAGTAATGATATCACATGCATGATTACGGTCCTAATGAATGAACAATCATTCAATAAATCAATGATACATTTCTTGTAAAGGCAGTTTATACATATTGTTTTGTTCTACTCATTATTCCAGATCTTGACAGTTACTTGCCAAGTTACTGCCCACTTGGTCCATGTTGGAGTTTCTGAAATAAGCGGAAATAGTGACACGCTTACACCCACCCACAGATGTAGGCTAGTGATGATGGTGGACGGGGGATGCTTTTAATGGTTTTGCATAAGTAGATCATGTAAAAGTCTAATAAGCAAATTCATGTTGTTGTCTGACCGATTATGTGTCTAACAGATTAAAGTACATGAAATTGCTTCAATTCTCTTCTCAAAATAATTTGAAAATGTTGTCACCCATTGTTTGTTGATAAATATATTCAACCCTTTTCAAGAGAATTACTATTAATTGCTGGGTAATTTACATAAGAAGAGAACACACTTTGGATAAGTAATTACACTTAATTATAACAGG
Organism: Harmothoe impar; assembly: GCA_947462335.1. Taxonomy (NCBI): domain Eukaryota; kingdom Metazoa; phylum Annelida; class Polychaeta; order Phyllodocida; family Polynoidae; genus Harmothoe; species Harmothoe impar. The sequence goes on from OX381705.1 coordinate 48,627,995, forward strand.
TCGACATATAATTGTGGTGTTTAAGCTTTAAATATACGATAAGGGTCCAAGAAGAGACCTATTACAGTGGCATGCATCGCCCATGGCCATAGGAGACACTACATAGGTAATCTGCATATGCACAATTATAATGATAATCAGTAGGACGACCCTATTGTAAAATAAAATCATTTTCAATTGGAACACTCTGCAGTAGATGAACTTAATTATCTCTACAATTAATATATAAGCAGCTCTTAAACTGAGAGTATTATCCTGTATGCCAGCACTGGGTTATACACTGTGTATCAATTCGAGTATTTATTGGGTGGTTCGAAAACACTTACTGCCTTCTTATATCAGAAACATGAAGAGAGAAATAGTATTTTATTTGGCCATTTAGGCTACACGTCGGTGAAGGTGTCTGGTGAAATAGCCCTAAGGCACTTGGCTAGAGCTGTAAAATCACCTAGCCCTTTCACCAATGTCCCAACCAGCAGCCTCTGCCTGTCCATCAGCAGGCGTAATTCTCCAACGTCACCAAGCAATGACCCAGTAAACACCCTCTGAGGTAACCTCCAGTCTAAGCCTTACTAAGGAAAGTTATACTCTATTCACAGAGCTACGACTGTAAATATTCTATTTCCTGTGTATCTGTAATACATGATGGATTATTTTTACTTAGTCATAATGGTTATGGACATGCAAAACGTGGGGTGTATAAGACTGTATGGACTGGTGAGGAACAGTTTATTTTTGAGAAATTAGAACAATTTCTGGTGTCTTCACAACCTTAGAAATCGATTTAGTTTAAAACACTTCTCTCGTACCCTTCTATGTTGCCCCCTGTTCAGGTTTCTATTGGGTGTAACCTCTCTAGTTGAGGCTGGTGGTGAGGTGTATAACGGCCAGAGGTGTGGAGTGGCCCCTATATGCCCCATACCAGCCTGTACCTGTAACCACCCCTAGTGGTGGGGAGGGCAGTGTAGGTTGAGGTGGTGAGGTGCAGGAGGTTTACATACTGAGAGTGTGGGGGAGAAGTCCCTGGAGGAACTCTATGGATTCGTGGCTGGTTGTGAGACCTTTGAGGAATGTGTGAACCTTTGCATGTTTAGAAAGGTACTGAAAATATTGAGTCAGGTTGGTGAGAAAGCAATTTCAATTATTCATATGTTTTGACCTGCGTGTATCTGGTAAGTAACAGACTCTCCCTGACCTACAGTACAGCACACATACGCTTCTGGAGATGGCATGAAACGTAACTCTTATCAACGAGAATCAGCTAATAATGATATAATTTTGATACGATCAATATATGTGAGCAGCTGAGGAGAAAGGTACATCCAGGAGGGATTTTTAGTACTGGGGTTTGGCCACTAGGGGGCATCGCAGTGACCACAAATGTGAAAATTGGCCAAAATTTGCTCTAAGGTGATTTTTTACAGAGAAAATTATGGTATTCTCCAAAACATTCTATTTCGGGGTAATCCTTCCATATTTGGAATGTAAATGGAACCTTTTGATTCCAATATGAGGCCTAAATAAGGCTTTCTGCCTAAAACGTGTTGCCATGGTAACTACAATTTCCTTCCGAATAGAAAAAAATAATTCCAATCAATAGAGAAATTCATAGGGATTACTGCACTGAAAACAGAATGTAAATACCATTTCTATATCCAGATTTATGATAAAAAATATGAAAAGTAGTGGTTAGGTAATACGTGAAATTTTGCAAAATCATGATAAGTAGATATAGGAATACAATTAAACAACAAGAGATAGAGCCTATTGGCTGTTCGGCAAGGGTAGCACCATCTCAGATTTATGAAGCAATTTCTCAAAAACTAGAAGGGATATCTCCATCTATGATACCTCTTTTAAAAGCTTATGACTTCAATTTTAAAACATACATTTCAACTCGGAAGGCCCTTTCTCCTCATCTGTCCACATATTGCATAGAATGATTCCCAAGTCAAATATGTATACCAAAGTCATGATAGGCCTGACAATCCAAATTATTCACCCAGTATACCTCCACACTGCACGACCATTCCCATTCCAAAGACACCAGCAAGTTTAAGCATGACATGAAGCCATGACCACTTATAGCCTTCATAATGGCCCTATTCCAAGTCAGCCACAGTGTCAAGTGTTTAGATCACAATTATATATCGGTTCAGGCACACTTAATAGCAGCCAGTGTGGTTCATACAGCTACTGGAGCAATAATTAGACCCACTAAAGCCAAAGCTCAATCAGAACAGAGAGAGTGGTGTACTGTAATTAACCTACCATCATGTATTGTAGGTTAGAACAACATGGATGCACACAATGCCTCCAGTGTACATAGGGCCTAGTTGTTTCTGAAAGCAGGGGTTGGAGGGGCCTCCCGAGCGTATACATGTGTATGCCTACCATATGAGAATTCATTTAGGAGGCTTTCCACTATTATCATCCAGATGTTAATATTCAGTCAGAATAAATAATTGGTCCTGCAGTATTTTCTACAGAGATCTCCATGCATGCAACTGATAATTAATCATTGTGTATATATATTATGTTAAGTGTTATTGTGTATACATATTATGTTATTGTGTATACATATTATGTGTTATAATCATCATCGATAAGAGTATTTGATCCTCTATATATAGTCAGCACACTTAAATTGTAAATCTGAATACATAAGTGTATACACTATAAGCACTCACTCATTGTACATATACATATTTCTATCACACTATAGCTAACCCTATTCCCATTGGGTTGATCAGGAGTACGTATACCCATATCACTTAATACCAGTGACTCCTGTTATGCAACACACCGATTGCCAAGGCAATTGACATATCGATCATCTCCTGTTGCCCATTGGTATCGCTAGAAAGGGGATTATAAGACTGTTTAATATATTTAGTGTAGAACTGTAGCCTATGCCAGGATTAAAACTGCCAGGCGTCTACAGGTCGGTTAAGTCAGAATTATAGAGGTATATATGGCGTTGACTGTCCATTGTATTTTTGATATGTCAGGTAAGTTCTCCGGTAACTACAGACATGTAGGTCAACTTATCAAGCTTCTATAGATTTATAAAAATGGCTTGGCTGACTGCTTGACTATTTCATTGTCAGTGGGCCCTCATCGTCCAGGATCTTTCTGTATATCAAAGCTGTACTAAGATCCCATTTCCGTGTCAGACCCCTGTTACTTGTAGGTGGTAGAGAGAAGGGCAAACATTCACGTGTGGGTGGTTTATTTGCTGCTAGGGTTGGCGCCCTGGCGTTAATGGCCCAAAGTGACCGTCAAACTGACCAAACTGACCATTACAATGACCACACTAGCCTTGACAATCACCCCGAGTCACTTACTATAGCAGTCCTTTGAGGGTGGACCTATATAACATGTTGGTGTGTAGGGCAGTAGGGGCAGTAGGCTGTGTTCCCCTGTAATAGTAAACCCTTTCTACTTGACACTCAATGCTCTGCTGTTCTGTCTCTCTAAAAGGGAGTTCACCCAATCAGAAAGGAAAACTAGTATCATAGTATAGTGACCTTAAAAAGTTTGGTTTTGACTTTTGTGAAATTTGAGCTAAAATCAATAACGGTATTGAGATTCATTTGGTATCTATGTACCTCGAAGTGAGAGTGGTGGCAAGAGAATAATAACAAGGCTAAACTACTAAAGATGAACCGGTATCAGAATCTGATTCAGAGTAGGGCTAGCATGGATTCTGCTCTTAGATCGCATGCTGGCCTTTTGGCTAATTCTACTGAACCATAATTATCTGGATACTGGATTATTAAGAATACAAAAAGGAGAGAAGTCAATTTTAACCTTATTAACAGGAGGCAATCTGGGAATTAGGAGGGGAACACTTTTATTTCTCCTCTCAAAACCTACTGCTAAGTTTTTGTGCCGACCAACGACTGACTTCCTCTCAGACTTGCACGCTGGTGGTTAGGGTTGTATTTTTGTCCATACTTTCTGGTCCCAATTCTACTAATTGCCAGGAGTGTCAGAGAAGTGTCTCTGATTTGCCTTAAAGGGGTTGGCTCTTTATCGAGGAGCTGGACGGGAAAGTGTAAAGGGGTGGGCTTTTATATTGCATTTAAACTTTGTATGTACACTTACGCTATTTTGCTCAAATCGGTGATAGACAATGATGATACATTGCACTGTTAATATTGGTATTGCATATTGGGCATCCCAACAGCTATAAGTTACTATCGGGAAATCTCAGTATCTATGTGAGAGTGTCATGGATTCACGGTGCCAAAGTCGTGAGAGATACCAACATTATGATAGTCACACATGCAATGGGTTGGTATTTTGACCAATTGCCACCAAATGCCAGACACCACACTGAAAGTCCATAAACCAAAAGCATCCACCCACCCCAACCACATTCATACATGTTACTTGTTACCTTTTGCTACCTCCACTCATCTCCCACCACCTTTTACTCCCTAATCACCCCCTGCACTCCATACCCTCTGTGCCTGTCTCTGCCTGGTTGGGTGAGAGTGTGGCCCGGGGGGGGGGGGCACTCCACCATGTATTGGATAACCACTGCAGCACGACTCTGAAAAGCGGTGGCGGTGAATTTCCATTAGATCCTGAAAAGGGGGGCGGTCAGATGTTGTCAAGGCCCTGATAAGTAGGGCGGTTAAAATCATATGATTACATTGAGCTAATTTTCTTGCTGAAAGGGATGAATAAAATTGTATTTGTATAAAATTCAGGGAGACCTAAACTTGTAATAGCTCATCAAATCTCCCAACCTCTGAAAAGTGGGGCGGTCAAATCTCCCAACCTCTAAAATGTAGGGCAGTCAAATCTCGAAACCTCTGAGAAGTAGGGCGGTCAAATTTCCCAACCTCTGATAAGAGGGGCGGTAGGGCGGCAGTTGTTATCTACCATCACAGACTCAGTGACCCCCCCGGGGAGTGTGGGATCTTTAGGGGCCACTTTGGTAATTTTGTAGAGTGTACATGCATTATATTGGAGGCTGGTAATATGGTCTCGTCACGGGGCTCGGCGCCTCTCTACCCGGGGCAGGGTCTGAGGTCGGCCGGTAGGAGTCGCGAGTCGGGGCCTGGGTCAGGCTCAGAGGCGTCAGGAAGTATGGAGTCCTGGTACTGTGCAGAACCGGAGTTGTAAGCCTTGACTACCGTCAACATGAGCTCCATGTGATGGGCCCGGGTAGAGACACCTAGACGCCTGCACTCTTTAGGGGGTCTTTATGCATTGGGATGATAGTACATCTGCTTTTATATGTCATTATGTATACCTCATATGGATTTAAAAAAACACTTTGAACTGGATATTTCATAATAAGATGTCTGTACATTCATATACTTCATACGTTGTGGTTTACATGCACATGTTGTTCGGGAATCAAACTGGGTAATCTCTTGGTTTAACCTCTCAATGTCAACCTCATTTAATTCATCTTGCATATCACTATCACTCATCCCACTTTAAATGTAAATAACCATACCCCCAAACCTGTACCATGTCAACCATACACCACCTATCCCTATACTGTGGTTTATAACACAGGGCTCATACTACTACACCAAGCCAGGGGGAATCAATATTATTGCATGTTGCACCTTTCACGGGCCCCTCTCCAATTGGGAAGCTGCATAGATAGCAACCCCCGGGAGTACATAAACTCAATAGTGCTATCGCACTCTCAGACAGGGAGGGGTGGATTGAGAGATCGAAGCCACTATCCAGACAGTCCATCCATCCCTGTACCCTCCTACCCCTGAGCATGCAGGGAGAGGCGGTAGGGTAGAATGGATAGCAGCATACCAGTTAGTACTAGAGGTGTAATTCATTCACCTTTTCTTGATGTCTTTACCAGATTTTCCCCCACCACCCATCCTCCCACACACACGCCTCACACGCGGTGCCGTCGCTCTGGCCCGTGCTATACCGGCGTCAGACATGATACCACGGCCGCCGCTAGTCCGGACAGAGCAGGCTCCGGACCCAGGACGACCCGATCCTGCCGCGCCACACAGTCCCAGTAGCGTGGGTCGGGAGGCAGGGGGTACCGCTCTCCAGCCCGGCATGGATGTTGAGGATTTCCCAGCGCCTGTACATGGGGGGAGTGGAGCCTGGAGGAGGGGGGGGGGTGAGGGCGAAGGGAGAGAGAGAGGGAAGGGGGTGAGACGGAGGGACGAGGGGGAGATTCTTGATGAGTTTGCCTATCGTCGAAGACACGTTATCTTGGCAGGGAAGCCACAGATGGCAAAAGTGGCTTCTCCGCACGGCGCCCGGAAGCCTCCTGTGTCTCTCTCATCCTCCAGGCCCCCACAACTCAACTCCTCCGTTACAAGCCTTTCCCCCATACCCAACTTTATTTGATGTTATTTATACTTCATCTGCTTTATATGCTGTTATTTATACTTCATCTTTTGAAAATCGTGATGGGAACAACAAAAATAAATTTCCAAGCTCAAAGTACGATACACAGTGTCCTTATACTGTTATTATTACTCCTGAGCATAACTTCTCTTCATGCCCAATTCCAGGGTAATGACAGTAGTATCTCTATGTATGTTGGTGTATGTTCTCATGTGTGGCTCTGTCTGGGTATCAGCTCATTATAGACAGCTAGTCTATACCACCCTAAACTGTGGGCACCATCTATTCAGCACACCTTTCCTCCAGGTGATGTATAACCCATGCCTCAAACCCAGGAGGAGTCCAGGAGCCAGTTCCAGGAGATGGTAATGCCACAGTATGCATACTACAGCGGAAGGTATATCCTCCAGTGCATGGACCAGTTACATCAGGGTCTGGAGGTGGGCAACTGTGAGGGTAGGGGGTCTGCATGAGAACTAGGTTTACTCTCCTAGTTAGTTCCACAAACATAACTAATTGGCTCTGTGGGTGAGTCAAAGGGATCTGGCGGCATGGGGGAAGATGAGGGGTCTCAGTTGGGGAAGGGTGCAGTATGTAAAGGGTGCTAGGTAGGCCTATGTTTGGGGGCCTGGTAATGCTATGCAATGTACTGGTATACCACATGGGATATACTCACATGTTCTGAATGTAACAGAAGCAGACTAATCCACAACTTACTACTTCCTCATAATATGCTAATTGTGGTCAATTTCCTACGGGTATACACTTATTGTAGATTGGTTTTACGATTACAAAGCATAGTACATTACTGGAATACATCATAGTGGTATAATAATGATACATTATCTTGTGTCATGTGATCCTCTATACTATTCTCATGTCTAGTGATTCTGCATATTACAATAACCTACACTGCATCAATCTTTCAACACCACCCTACTTCACGTTCCATAGATTATCGATATATATCATGCAAGAATTATGATATATTGATGTTAAAAGTACATAATTCATCACTAGGTTCATCCAACTGTCAAGTCCTATGTCAATTGAACGGCAAACTATTACCCTTTGAACAAAGATTAAAACCAGAGAATTCACATGGGTTGGGGGGGGGGGGAGAAGGGATACCAAATTGGAAATATCATATTCAGACTAATGTCAGTATAGTTGAAAATCACTCTCAGAAGTGAAAAAAAAAGAATATCCATAACATTGACATATCCACCTCAATATCACAGTATATAAATCGATAGCAGTTAGTCTATATGGCCCATAGATGCCAGAGGTAATGAGATTTCTCCAACAAACAACATTGTATACACTTGGAATAGTGACAAATATACAAAGACAATAATGCATGTAGAAGATCAGAGACACCCACCTGGTGGATCTGTCACGTTGTTTATAGTACAGGAGACGGACAGGAAGCATCCAGTAATAAGTAACACAGTAATCAACATCCTGTCGGCCCTCCAGTGGCCTGGGTCCATGCTGTAGCTCCTGGAGGCTTTAGTATAACTACTCCAGGGTGTTGGCATATCCACTCTGTGTTGTACACCCCTAGGGGTACAGTAGTAGTAAGACTTGGTCATTGTTGGACTGTATGTCTGGGCAGTATACAGTGTATATCAGTATACTGTATGGGATATATGGATTCCCTAGCCCTCCTTCTATGTCATAAGACCTTGATATGTCGATCAGCCTACCAGTGTAGTACTAGTGCATGGGCGATCAGTCAATGGTGACCACCACCACTCCAGGCAGACCCAGGAGCATGGACATGGAGGAGTCCGGCTCTGGGGAGGGTCAGGGCCCACTGGGGGTATCATCAGGCTTGGGATGGAGAAAAGGAACAAGGGCCGCTCTGGGCCGCTGGGTCATTGGTGGCGACCTGAGGTTGAGGCATTTACTGTTATTGCTCTGCTGCTGTGGAGGCGGGGGAGTGAGAGGAGAGAGAGTTGGGGATGGATTTGTATTGATGGTGGGTGTTGTCTGCGGCAGTGAGAAAGGAGCAGGAGGAGCTGTCGTCACTGGGTATGAGAGTTGAGATAAGGTAATGCTTCTGGTATCTGTTTCTCTAGTGTCAGCAGGCTTGTAGTATTGGCTCCTTAATCAATGCCTTCCTCTACCTCCCACACCTTGCCCACACATAATGCATGGACGCCCCACTCGTCTGTCTTACTCAGTTATGTCCTGTCCCTGACTCACCAAGTCCCTATTCCTCAGACTCAGTGCCCACCTTACAGTGCTTACACTGTCTCCAGTTGCCTCTGAAAGGGAACCTCTACTTAAAGCTCCCACCCAGCACACCCCACAACAATACAGCAGCCCACGGTCATGAGAGGCGTGAGATATTTGCTTTAAGGATTGTCAGGGGTATTTTGGGACCCACCAGCTTGTTTCCCCTCCGCAGGGAATGTAACGCAGGTATGGGTTGTTACTTAAAAGGTGAGCTTAGTTAAAGGTACACCTCATACAGGGTATGTGAAAGTATGCTGCTGGAATCCTGAACACTTTGCAAAGCTTTGCTTTCAAGGTAGGCGCCCAAGCAGCATAAGTGCCCAGGGATATTGCACGGGTAGTGTAGGTATAAGTAAGTGTCTTATGGTGTATTATACCACCTGGCCCCTCCTCTCCTCCACGGCTGATTAAACACAGGTAAATCCTCCAGGTAAGTTATCCCGACCTTTTCGCGCCAGTAGGTGTCAGCTTAAGCTCCCCCTAAGGCTATACGCCTCTGGGTGCCTCCAGGCCCTATAGGTATCCTTTAGTGTCAGGATAAGGTAGGGGTCCCGGTAGGACGTCCAGTAAACTTCCCTCTTTAAACAGCAGGGAAGGAAATTCTACCCCAACTATTTATCCACAGGTGAGTGTTGTTCCCTGTCATTCGGGCAAGGGCGAATATATATTTGCACAGATATGTAACCTGTGTATACCTTGTTAGTATGTGTGACAATAATGATGGTACTGTAAATTTTAAAACCAGGGGGTTACACAATTATCTTTACAGCATTAAGCTGTATGAGATAATAATAGATAACCAGTCGTTTAGATTCCACATTAATCCCTATTTATTTGGTATATCCTTTATATGTTATTCAGTTGGAGAACGAATTTGTGTATGAAACTATCGTTGATTTGGCGGGGTCAATGTCCACTATCCATCAATTGGGGGATGTAAAGAGTTCAGACCCAAAGCATGGAGTACTAGAAGAGGAAAGGGAACACCTGTAGATGATATGTTGTATACAGGTGAGTTGGTGAAGATACTCCTCAAGTCATAGCCAGGGGCTGGGAGCTTACAGATTCCACCTCGTAATGATGGAGAGAGTTAACATTGATGTCTGATCCTTTACCAATAGACCCCCTATCAGGTATTGATGGGTGTGTGGTTGGGTGGTATTTTGCCAATGGCTCCAAGGTCCAATATAATGCACTGTTAGCAATTCGCTCCAGGGTATTGAACTACTCCAGTAAGTGCAATCGGCTGTGTACTGTATGTATGATCAGTCATTTATAACAGAAGGTAAGTGGTAGCCTGTTCTGTTGGTTGAAAGTGTATGGTATAGATAGGCATTGTATACCTTCCTCTTGGTTATAGTCCAAACAAGCCTTAACACTACCTATATTGGTACAGTGCATGAGGCTGTATCTCCTCCAGGAAGCCAGTCCTCCAGCCTCTGTATCCATACACAGTGTGACTACACACCACCCAGTCACTCACTCACACAGTCATTGAGGCCTCCTCACTATGCCTTCTCTCTGCCTGGCCTACACGCGCCGCTCCACGGCTAGCCCCATACTAAACCTCCTCCCCCTGATTGACTTGTTGAGTCGGCTTTGGCCACTCTCCCATTGGCTGAGCACTGCTGGGAGGAGGCTACGGCGCCGCCCCCTCTGCTCTGGTGGACTAGCGCCAGTCGTCGGCTGGGCGCTGGTGGCGATGGAGGTTGCATGTGATGGTCCTGTTGGGTGCTGGGTGGGGGTGGTATACAGGGGATGCTGTCAATGAAGGACAGGGGCCTAATGATGGTAGAAGTAGTGGTTGGTTGGTTTTACTGATGTAGCAATAGGTTGCATTATTTTCAAAAGCGTATACTAGTAAGTAAAGTTGAACATGTACACATTGGATGGCCTGATGGTGATGCCAGTCTGACCGCTGAAGGCGTTTTAAGCGTCATCTCTATTGGCATAGATAGAGGCAGGGGCTATTGTACACTCTCTATATATATCATATTTAAATTTCAATCCACCACTACTATTAAAACATACTGCAAATTGCAATTAAAAGGGTCACTCAAATAGACAAAGACATGTGGAGGGGCAGTGTGCATGCTCTCATACAGCCTTAAAATGCTATCGAACCCTGGAGGGGCTACATACAGCCTATAGGGGCATCTCCTTCAGACTGACACCCTTCTCCAGCTCCCATTTCTCATCTTAGCCCTGGAGAGCGCTGACGCAGACTAACGCGGCTGACGCGGCTACCGCTACTCTCAGCGATTCAACGCGAGTATGTTTGTCTCTGGCACACACCCGCCACCTCATGGACTGCGTAGGAACTAAAGGCACTGGCCTTGTGTTTAGCGTTAGGGACCCTCTCACGTTTTGCAGTTTTTTTTTACAATACATACATATTATTAGGCATCAAGAGGAGGTGTCAATTAGTGTATCTATTTGATATACTTATTCTGCATAATATCTAAGTATACTTACCGTAGTGGTTTCAATAACCACAGGGGTCTCAGATAAGCGCAGGTTATTCATTTACAAGCGTAGGTAAATGAGGATATTAGAATAAAAATCTAGTCCACTTTTGTATTGAATAGGCGTAGGCCTTGTATGAGTACAGTGTAAATGGTACCATCAGAATTTATAAGCGCATGTGTACTTATTCAAGTCACTACGGTACTTGATTGTTTCATACCTAAGATGGTCATGACATCCCGATTATAATTATATAGAACCCGCAGTTTCCAAAATAAACATGCATCGCAGGACGACCAACACCAAGCACAATACTCTGCGGCTCATGTTTATTGTTTGACAAAATCAAATACTTTCAAAACTAACAATTAACACCCATTATACCATCAGAATACACAAATAAAATTGAATGTCAAAACAAGTGGGGATGTTTTCTTTCCACCATGCACATTGTAATTAGTTGGTATATGTATATATATATATATATATATATATATATATATATATAGTAGAATCTATTGTAGATGTACAGTAGAATCTACTGTACAATGGATTTACAGCAGAATATACTGTAGATTTACTGTTTACCTACAATAGACTGTACACCTTCAGTAGAATCTACTGCACACCTACAAAAATGGCAACCAACTTTTTACAGTGCACTACCCTGTACATATGACAGGTTTGATGATGTTAAGGTATACTGGAACATCGGTTGATGCTGGAGGAGTGTGGGATGGAATCCTTATCTGACACATGGAGGTATGTGGACACGCCGAATTCAAGATCAAAAACTCACACGTTCAGAACCAGGTGAATGGTATTCACTGTGAACATACCTGAATTATCAGGTTACCATCCCTCACCTTGCCTTGTCAGGTATAGCGAGGGGTACAGGACCAGGTACAGGCTATGTACACCCACCGGAGGTACATGCCTTATCTAGTATAGCAGGATGCTAGAGGGAAGGTATCAAGGTGTAAAGATAAGGTATTCTCACACATTAATCTGTAATCATCTTAGGTAAAGACTGTTTAATACACATTGGGATGTGGATATGATATTGACATATCGGCACACCACACGACTTATCAATAGGTCATACATACATTGGGAATTATCAGTATTTAATACTAATATACAGAAACTGATATTCATAGGCAAAATGGGTATCCAAACCTGTGATGATAGCCTTTAACCCGTTGGAGTTACTACTATCTGGTGGTTCTCACCTCCGGTACTCTATGCACCTTCCTCCAGGGTCCCTATCTCTGACATGACCTCCGGGGTTTCAATGACCCCATCCCAGCATGCTTCTAGGTCATGTGACCCTGTTGGGGCGTGGTCAAGTTGCTATGGTGACGGCTGGAGATGGTAGCGACTGGCATTATAGTGGGTAGGTATGTATGTACCAACCCCCCCCCCCCCCCCATCCCCATTTCCCACATCCTCCTGCAGGAAGGAAGGTGGGTCCTCCAGGGAGGACCCAGGAGGTGATGGGAAGTTAATCTCAGACCCATCAGGTCTACCCATGGCCGTCTGGATTAATATCCTTCCTGGTATATAGGTTCCCCCCACTACCCACCCAAGGCAAGCGATCTATGATAGTGCCCCACATCCTCACTGCCAGGGGAGGGACATGCTGCGCGTGCGTAGTGGGGGCTTATCACATGACCCCCTACTCGCCGACCGCGAGATTCAGCGAGAACCAATTTCACATAGATTACAAGAAGAGGTCCATGAGTATCATGTACTAGTATGTCTTAAGGTGTAGAATAATGTAGGTATGGCTAATACAAATGTACATGTATAGGGGTGTGCAGAGAGGTAGACTCACTGCTGGTACATTATACTCGGAAAACCGTCATTTAGAGAGACCACAAATATGCTTTAGGCCTTATATCGGGACATTACATGACTAACATATCTAGCTATACACACTGTTGTTATATCCTATTAGGTCTCATAGAGGGTAATCCCGCAGAAAACTGAGAGTCATATACGATTCTGGTCAGAAGTGAATACTGCAGGGGCACTGAATGGTCCATAGATAAGTTGGAAATGATGCCAATATTATGAAAACTTGTACACATGCTGCTGAATGTCTGCCAATTTTAATCAAATAATAGGGAAGGGATTCTCAGCCAGTCTACATTTTTTTCAAAGGCTAGATTGGGGATCAGTGAAAATGCAAATTATTCAGTGCAAATTGAGGCGGAATTCAGGTGGTTTTACGCTACAGACCAGTGCTCAAATTTTCGGTGGTCAGTAGCTAATTTTGGTTGGAAATGTTTTGTAGGAAAGACGTATCTTTTAGATCAAGGGTGATTTTCACAAATTGTAAATGTCCTGGTAGCTGTTATTGCATTTTCCACTATATTAAAGTATATAGTAAAAGAAATTCCTTCGCTGAGACCTATTAGTTGCTAAACCTTTAGAAGCATGGCCGCCGTCAGATCTATAATTTATATAGATGGTGATAAAGGGCAATTGATCTTGAATACAATATAATGGCAATGTAGACGTGTATTTAAAAATGTATTTATATTCTAAACACAACCCTACACATAATCATGCCACGTATTTGTAAGCACAACATTTTCCTAGACTTAGATAAATTGCTTACATGTAAGGGTGTTTAGGCATGTGAGCTGTTTTAATACATAATATATCTTATAACCTCCTAGGTATGTGATCAATATGAAGAAAATGTTTAAATCACATCACCTGCTCAAGCATTGTGTTTTATCCCTAAATGCTTAGATGTACAACATTATGTTTATGTGAATGTGTGTGCATTGTATGATTGTGATGCACAAACGCAATAGCAATTATAAGCACATCATAGTGGTTATGTCTATACATTGTATTTTACATGCTTCACCATTTTCAGTCCCATGGTTCAAGCAAGTTCTATTGCATATACCCATCAAGCATAGAAGATATGCTTCAATCTATGGATATTTTACTTATGATATCTTTTTATCATGATGATGGACATCAATGTCATGTCAGTGGGATCGTTCCGTTCCCAACGTCATATGAAGCCCAACCTATCATGGCTGTTGACTGCCATGAAATGTCTACATGGCTACTTGGTATATTGCCATTGCACTATTTTAGGAGACATGGAAGACTGTCTTGTAACTTTCATTGTATCATTTTGAATAGGTGCTCATTTATCAACTGGCTCCCTGCACTTCTCTTCCACGGCCAAAGTAGTAGCAACTAACACAACCAGAACATGAATTCTTGTGAGCCCTGCCAGCCTTGATAATTATGACTGGGTTTAGCCAAGGGAAAAGGGCCATGCAACGGAAAAGTCAACTTTAATTTCTACAAATGCCTCACAATAACTGACGGAAGTTAACTGACCTTCTCACCTCTTGTTCACCTGTAATCATATGTATAGGATCACACCTGGTTATCATTATGACTCCTTCCCCACCTGTGCTATGTATTTTGTTGTGAGGGTGACCCTATTGTGGTTTGACCAGAAATATCCTTATTCCTTTATTGTATTACGAAATGTACATATATATTTGTACTATCAGTAGGGAACACAATACATCAACTCTGTAAATACATTTTATAGAGTAATAGTATTCTGATAAAGATATTATAATAACTGCAGCTAGGATTAATGTTAACAATGGGAGTCTGTCCATGCTCACCATGAGATGATGACCATGTTTTGTGATATGACCTGACAGGTGGCATGGGGGTAGGTATAGTGTTGTTCAATAGAGCTGCTCCTTGATCAGCAGGTGTGGTCATTAACACCTGTAGGATTTGCTCCCTGTTGACCATGCTCATTATTAACACTCAGGTGTGGTCAGCATGACACCTGGACGGAGTTGGACAAGTCACTAATACTAATAGGTGCCATTAGCCTATGTACTCGTGTTTCACCTTTTTATGTACGGATGCCCTTTCCCAGATGCACTGCTTAGTATTTTGTATAGCTATACAGATTATGGCTTAAAGGTTAAAGGGATAGGGTAGGCCTACTATTCATACGGATTTCAGAAGATGATCTGTGGATTATCAGTGATGGTTTCTAACCTCGGGTTTCTTTAACTAAAGCCCCGCAGGTTCATGTAACGACCTCTAGTACAATATAATGTATATCGGTACACTCGATTTACATGATGTATATCGAGTGTACCGATATACATAATATATTGTACTAGAGGTCGTTGAACCCCAGTATTGAGGCAAACAAATTGCTTTTCAGACTTAAATAAATAAGATTCAAATATTGGAACAATAAACGTATATTGGTATCAATAGACTCTATGATCAAGAATAATATAATATGGATGACAACAACCATGAATCTCCATCTCTGCATGCAGGGAACAATCTTCAGGACGATTTCATGACCTGGGCATTGCCATCAATTCCCAGTGGACAAACCATAACTCATCCTTGTCTCTGTCATTCCATAATCCATGTCATCACTCAGTGCCTACATATGCATGTATACAATGTCCTACAAGCCCACCCTGACCCTTTGACAGCCCTTGTCCATACCTCAACAGTACCTCCCAAGCTTTTATTCCCAGTCCCACGCCCCTGTCACCCCCGGGATACAAGGGGGGACGTCCCGGGGGTCGTTCCCTCCACCCCTCTGCTTATTACCCTTGGCCATGGGTGGCCACCAACTTGAACTCCCCAACCCCCTCTCAACTAGCATTTAGAATAACTTCAATCCACGGGAAGTATAGGGGCTAATTTTATGCATGGTTTGAAAAGAAATCGCCACCGTATATATAATATTGATGGCCTATAGGTTAGGTGCTTGTGGTGGGTTGAATGGAAACTGAGATAAGGTTGGTCATGCATGGGGCAGGAATATGAATTATACTGGACGGTTTTGATTTGAATAAAAGCTAATAAAGGTGCGGTGGCATATACTGTAAAAGTGTGGAGAACCCCTTCAAATGATAATAAGAAAAGTCTACCATCGAGGCAAGGACACTTTTCCAAATTTCAAATCTGGAAATAGGCCTGCCACCTCTGTGTAGATACTTTCCTGTTTCATTGCAATGGGAAACAGGAGGTCGATTCGCCCACATCCAGTGAAAAGAGGTATAATTATTTGCACAAGGTCATTATAGAAAAAGAATGCCAATGCCCAGCCAGCCCACCTTCCAGTAAATACTTAATTCAGAAGAAGCAGAAATATGGCCAATTCCCAGTCTGGGCTCCTATCTCTAGTATCAGGAGTAATTATCCAATTTGATTACAAGATGGTCTCATGGCAGTTGCAGTCAGGCAGCCCTAATTAAGCCCTTAGGGCCCTGTACGGAGTAGATGTAATTAGAACTGTTCCAGAACAGATGGTCTTTGGAGGAGGTAGGCTTGTGGGTGCCCAGTAAACACAACTGCGTTGGTCAGACGTAAATCTACATTGATTTTTGGTCTGAACTACGTAATTTTAGTAGGTTTATCAACGTCAAAACGTTAAGGTTTATTTACCAATCTCAAACCTACAGGTCTGATTTACGTAGGTGATTTACGTAAATCTATGTTTAACACATTACATATAATTCCACACAGTGGGATTTAGACAGAGACTTGTAATATATTGCAGACAAATTTACATTAACAAACAATAGTCATACAAAATGACTACTATAATATTCAATCTCATTTCATTCTACATAGTATATTCTAGTAGTTCAATTGAACAGCCTGAAAGTATAGATCTGTTGAATGGTTTTGGCTGCAGAGAGGCTTTGTATTTCTTCCATTACCACCAATGTGGTGTCCACGCAGTAAAGTGTCACAAAGCACCTATTCATGCACAATACTTTAATCACCTGTCCTTTATATATAAATAATCTATTGAATACGGTTTATTTGCATGATATTGAATTCATAATTAATGAGAATTTACTGCTTGAATGTGGTAGATCTGTTAAAGAGCTGTAATATTCTCTCCATAATTGATAGTGCTGCCACCTAGTGTAACATGGAAAAGTCATCTACCCAATTGAAGTTGAAAAGCTACGTCTTTTAATGTAGATCTACATAGATTTATTACGTCTGAATGAGGTAGATTAACGTAAATCAGACGTTGATGTCTGTTGAACGTAATTAAACCTTAACGTTTTGACGTCTACAAACCTTCTAAAATTACCAATTTCAAACCTTTTGGTTGGACATCTACCTAGAGAAACCTCTGAGCTACGTTGGAACTACGTAGGGTGTTTACTGGGTGGTGGGTAGGAGGTTGAGGTATGTGGACATAATCAGGTATGTATCATTTTGAAACTATTACCAGGAATATAGAGTTGTTTGAAAACTTACAGAGGCGACGTATATTTAACAACTATCTGGTGTGGTATCTGTATATAGATAAACACAGCGGGATGGGGCATAGCTTACAGACGTACTCTCAACAGATTGTACAGTAATCTGACGACATATTTAGTAAGAAAGCATCTACTACTAATTCCGCACTAGCGAGATGCAGTAATTCAGCTTTGTAAGACCTTTAGCTGAAGCTGGTTCCTGACATATCCAAAATCAGAGTTTTAGGGGTCCTAAAATTTTCAATTAGTTGTATTTGAATATTCTTCAGGTCACCTGTCCAGATTGGGGGAGTGGTTAGGACACTGGCAAACTAATACAGTGGTCACAAGTTCGAATCCATGCCAAGCCTGTTTTTCCTAGTTGGTCAAGAATAGTAATACATGCAGTATTTACTGAGGAAATAACAATACCAAATCATTTTAGATTACACTACAGATATTTATCTTGTGTAAAGGATCTTTACAACCGAATTGTGTACTGTCACAATTTTTGACCTACCAAAAATACATTTTAAAATTGTGTGTGAACAAAATAGTCTCACCATGGATTTTAACTCATGGCCCATAGATTAGTAGGCCAGAGTCCTAACCACTCCCCCAATTTTATAGAGGCCTATAACTGAGAGGTTTATGGCCCCTAAAACTCCCAATTTCGGATATGGCAGGAACCAGCTTCAGCTGATCAGCTGGCTGCTATAGTTAGCAGAGGAAACAGCACTGGTACCAGAAAAAATGGTGCTGCACAGTGATCATCTTGCTAATGCGGAATAGCAGCTGTATCGGGCCGCAGTCCTGGATAGACTATGCGATGGTACTATGGAAGGTTGAGTTTCTGTGCTATATATAGTAGATCACATTTTGTATAACCTGCCCTCCTTTCTCATTGTGAGATGTATCAAATCCAGGCATTTCTAACGTATGTGGCTTTGTCAACTGCCTTATCTGCTGCTCAGTGGGCAATGGCAAATCGGTATTGTACCGAGGAAACCCTTTTGCAGCAGCAGAAATGCAAATTAAGCCTGCAAAACAAACATAGATCTACTGCATGCAAGCAATGATTTAAGAATTTCCATAAAGTTCTTATCAATGGTCAAGTCTTTATATAGTCAATTTCAGGTACATGTCAAATTGATTTCGGCACATTGATAAAGACATAACGTCCGAAGTGCATACAGTATACATGATCTCACAATGAGGAGGGAAGTATTGAGACACCGAGCAAGCCAATGTATTCATGATAGGATGGTACTTAAAACGGAAGGCACGGTTAATCAGAGAGCCGCCCCTTGTATAGTATGATAGCCAACCATGCCATATTGAATATCAAAGTGTCATGTTACACCTGCTCCCTTATCGGTAGTATCAGATGTTCTAGGGTTGTACCTGCATAGCCTGGGGCACCCCCGGGGGTGCCCCCTGGACTGACCACACCCCACGTTGGATGTCTCACCTGTCTGGGAGCATCACACCTGGTCAGAGACCCCCTGCCCCTGGACATATGTTACATGACCAGGTGGCTACTACCCCCAACCTCTCCATACTGTTGCAGTGGATGCTCATTATATATATATATATATATATATATATATATATATATATATATATATATATATATATATATATATATATGTATATATATATACATATATATATTAGTGTACCCCTTGGCACACTGATCACGGGACTGATCACAACATTTAAAACCCGACTGTATCAATAAAATAACAATATATCATTTGAAACTTTGTAATTCATAGTGTCTGGGAATTGTCACTGCCCAAGGATATTATGCAATATGCGGTACAATATGAAGCAGAGCCTACTGAGGGTCCTAGCATTTGTCACGAATCTGTGTCTTAACTGTTATTACAGGTACTTGAGTACATTTGACGTATCTACTAAAGCTGCAGGGATAGTAATACATGTTACTTCTCTGTTTTCCTGTTTCTGCTGCTATGGATAGAGAACAAAACGTGGGAAAACGTGACATTAGGGGAAAACACCTTTATCAAAGTTCATGCCTTCAGCTACAATTTGATTCTTCAAGCATCAAAATATTTGAAATAGTTGCTGAGATATGACATCTCAAACATGGGATGGTAGGGACATGTAAGAATTCAGAATAGACTGCAATGTGATCACATATCAATCTATTTTCAAATAATCCATACAAATCATAATTATTAGAAAATAAACCAATAAATACATATTATTATACATAGATTTGGATCTGGTAAGAATATTGGCATTCTGTTTTCAGTTCTGAAATCCTCATGGATGGGGCAATTGGATAGGGATGATTTTTATTCCAAAAGAATGAGGTGATGGTTGCCATGGCAACCAAATGTCAACAAATGGGCTAGAAATGGCTAAAAACGTTCTTTTTACATTCCAAATAAGACCAATTTAGAATGAAAATAGAATTTTGAAAATAGCTTCAAAAGATTCATTGGAAAAAGTTAGTCTAATGTCATTTTCTCGTAAGTATTCACATTTTTAGCCATATCTCCTGAAATATCATGTTTAGAGCATTTACGGCTATTCCCCCTAATGTTACCATTTCCCAGGTTTCGTCACAGATGTTGATTCTATTCCTTGGCCTCGGCAGTTAGAAGGGTTCAGAGTGGGATGGTAACAATTTCTCTCGTCCTTGAAGGATTTCTCATACAGATTTTATCTCAGCAAATTATGAAAATGTCAACACAATATTATGGTTAATTGTAATGATAGTAGGTAGTGATCAGTGATTATAATCCTCCAGTTGACACATAATTGTATCCCACCATGTGGTTGGCTAACACTACCAGGTTATTAATTTGTTCCCAAGTAATACGTACTATCTTGTATTATATATATGGTGAGTTAAATTAAACCTCATCGAAATGAAGCCAGGAAATGCCTAGAAATGATGACCTACATACAGGTGTGACTGTTGGCAGTCTGTACTCCTCCTCCGCCCCTCTCACTACTAGAAACCCCCTCCAGTCATCAGTCCCGTAGCCCTTCTTTATATTGTAGACAGGGGCAGAGAGGGGGAGTGGACTGGTTTGACATGATGCCTTGAAATCTTCTGCCGGCAGGCGTGTCCACCCCTCCCCCATGTAACATATGCACTTCTTTTACTTCACTCCGCTCCCCTCCCCCTCCTTGGCCTCGGCTTCTCCAGGTGATGGTATGCCTGGGACGTGGTTGATGGAGGGCACCCTGGAGATCTTGGGCCCCCGTCTCCTTCTCCAGCACACTTCATGTACCCTATAGCCATCCGCTGTCGACCTCTAGAGCTTCTAACCTTTACCCCTCTATTCATCCACATCTCTCAATTCACCCATCTAACGATCAAGGCAAACCGCCAAGAGCCATAGGTGTGATCTAAAACATTCAAAATGCCAATGTCTCTCATATTGCGACATATATACGTTCACTCTACGCATTGTAAATAAGACTAGTATGCGGATGTTTATGCACCTTCTTACCTTTCTACTATTGGAAATGGTAGCAAAAAAAAAGAAAAAAAGAAAAGCTAATGCGTGCGATAAGAATGATGTTTTTCTCACACCAAACACACCTGGCCATGATTGATATGCTTAATTCTTTTTGGTTTTGGATGGTATCATAGACATAGTCTAATAATAAATTATTATGAAAAGAACGTTGGGATCTAACTCCTACATGTACGGTGCATTATGCATAGCTAAGTCATGTGTATAAACTCAATTTAGTCTCAGTTTGGCAAACATTTCAGTATCCCATTAATTGTACCATGAGGTATAACCCTTCCTTGTTTATGCCTTTGCTTAAAGATAGATTACCATCAGAGGCAGCCCTGTATAATGTTAAAGTATATAATGTCCTTGGAAATACAATATTACTACTGTGTGAATAATATTGAGTTGAGAGCAGAAAGATAGGAATAAATGTAGGACTATGCCAACAGCGTTACACTGAATTTCTTTTTAAATATATAGCAGTGACTGGGGGCAGGACTGCACTTGACAGGTATGTCAGTACACACACCCTTCTCCCCCTCCTCCTCCCTCTCCTCTCACCTGTCTGCGCGCCATGTTAACCTGCCTGATAAAACCTCTCAAACACCCCCTTACCTATCAGATAAACCCCCAGACATCCCCTCCCCCGCCTGACCCCAGGGGTCATGGGTAGGGGTCACATCTATCATGGTGCCTTATCTTGGATCGAGCTGATCTGAGCTGCTCAAGGGGAGTGAGTTTATGTGAGCAGCTCTTTAAAGTGTAAAGGTGACACACCACAGAATCATTCATAACGTGCAATATGAGATGTGTTGAGGACTTGTGGTGGTAATACTCAGGCCCTGAGGTAGACATGTGAGACAGGCATACAGACATGCAGGAAAACGGACTTCGATGTAAAGACCTGTGAGACAGACAGAGGTACAGGCACGCTGAACTTAAATATTACCAATTATATTTACCTGAGCAAAAAGGTGGGCACACTTCGATTTCAGCATGATCAACTAATGCAGGGAAGACCAGATTGAACAAATGCCTGACTGTGACAGTATTTAGTTTTACTTGCCCAAAGAAGTGGACCAATTTAACAGCCTCTAAATTGGTTCTTTTCCAAGTTGACTTAAAACTTAGAAGATGCCACACAAATGATGGTTTCAGCAAACTACTTGTGCCGGAGGGTGTGAAGACCAAAGTACCCCTTGACACCAGGCAGGGGGAGCTCTCCTCACTGAACAATCTGTGACATTTTTACTGCACCACTCAGCCCAGCTAAGTCCTCTTTATCTACGTTTAAAACGGCACCTGAAGCCACGAGCATGTTCCAACACCTGAGGATGAGCAGTCAGTAATTGTAACCATTCATCCTAAATGTCAGTGGCCTATAGGTGTGCATGTAGTGTGGGTGGTGTTTAGGTGATGGCACCTACCTTATGTTCGACTAACACAGCCCAGGTTTGCCTCAGTAGCCCACCTGACTGTTCGCTATAGTATGTCCAACAAATCATGAAGATCCCTGCATTGAACCTTTATCAGTCAGACAAACTCACAGTATTCCCACAAGCCTTGAACACTGGCCACAGATTATCCATGAACGATGGGACTAACGTTTACAATTCCCTGATGAAGGCCATGAAGGCATACCTTCATACTATGATTGATGCTTACTAAGGACGAATAAGATATTAATCAGAAGGTAATGGACATATTTTACAGTTGCAGTGAGGTATTTAGGAAGGGGGGGGGGTCCTAACACCCAGCCGACACATCGATTAGTACAGCCCTACATATCTATTACTGTAGGTACACCACCTCCCAACACAACTACACCCTACTAACTCTTGCCCCAGGAGTGGTTCTAATTTGTATGACATGGTCCACTGCACATACCCGCCATACTGCTCCAGGGCGTAGTCCCCCCCCCCTTCCCCACCATCCCCAGCCCCATCCAACACCTCATGGTCCATCATAGTCATACCCCTGGGTAGTTGGGGGTGGTAAGGGGTACTGGGGTGGGAGAGTTGCACCCAGTGGCTTCCGCAGGGGTGTAGCCCAGGGGGCTGAGCAATGAGCCTTGTAACGAGAACAGAATCGGGGTGATTAGGACGGAACCAGATTGGGAGGGGTGTGTGTGTGTGATATGGGGTTGGAAGGACAATTTTGGGAGGGGTAAGGATGGGGAGGGAGGGGGGTCACAAGGCTGTTGTGTGGTGTGCGATACCCTTCTCCCTTCCCACACTGATAACAGTCATTGATGAGACTGATAAGCCCTCCCCTTCTCCCACATACACACATTGGAAAAAGCTCAAGTACTGAGACATGGTGGAGGAGAAAGTTTAAAACAAAGCTTGTCTGTAACATAAAGCATTCTAATTGAATATTCGAAAGTCAGTATTGATGGTTCTTGACATGTATCCTCTTTCGCAATAACTAAAAGTAAAACGAGACTCAATGTATCAGATTTATTCGACTGAAATTTGAAGGGCAAACTGTACTGGATTAGGTTGGAACATTTTGGTATTTGATATGCATGCGATTAAACGATTCATAAATACTCTTGGATCAGGATTGTAAGTGGAGTGATTTTAACCTAGACTGATCATGGTCCCTGTGCAAATATACCCAAAGATCATCTTCCTATCCTACAATAGTTATTACATTCCACATGTAATTGCTATCATAACAGGCTCTAGCATGTTCTACCAAAAACAATATCACATATAGACGGAGTCAAACAATTATTGAACAATATCTTTTCCATATAATGTATTTCATCATAAAATTATTCTTTAATACAAGAATCAAAGCCTAGAGCAAGTCTATATGCGTGACAAACACCGCTCATATTGAGCAGCTCAAGTGCCAAGAACGAGCAGCTCACAACCTCATAACACACCATCAAGATGAATATCTGATGCGGCTCAAATGGCTCCACAACGACCAGCGAATTATAAGACAAAGCTTCATTATCGCCAAGTCATCAGTGGGAGGGGCTCTCCCTTGATGTTCTAATCCCAGCATCATCCTTGTGAGTGGTTTATGTTGGTTTGAAGATCCAAGATTGCCAGAGTTTGTGGGAGTGGAGTGATTCACGGGTGTCTGATCCTGTGTTGTCCCCTGTCCATATTCATGGTGCACTGTCATGGCGCCCAAATTGGCCCGTCAGTCATTTGAACTCGAGTACCGCCCACTAATTTGCATCTTAGTTAATCCCCAGCATTGGCAACTCACAGCGATGGGTGTTGTAATTGAACGAGTGACCATTCTGGGTGAAAAGACACAATTTTAAGAGGGAGGAAACAGAACAGATTTAAACCTTCCGGCATGTTTTCTGAAGTCCAGAATCTCATCTGTTCTTTGATATAACTTCCATATCCATTTCACCATACAAGAGAACGGGTGTGTGTGTGTGTGTGGGGGGGGGGGGGGGTTACGAGAGCCTATGGGGACTCCAGTGAATGCACACATTTTCCAAATGCCATTTCCAAATGAAATTATATTAAAATGTAGATAACAAAATTATGCCATATTTGAGCAGGAAATTGCCGGGATGAAATTGCCTCCAATTGACAATTTATATATATTTCATACCTTATCCAAACAGATTACATATTGTAATACCGGTATTTAGTTTAGACCTGATGCGTTTAGTGTTATTTATAGTGGTTTTCAGGGTCCACTCTGACTTGACCGACGCAGAATGCGTTACTCATGAAGGCAGAAGGGAGGGAGGCTAGGGGGTGCTTGGAGAGATCCTAACTCTTTGGTATCCCATGGAGTATATGCGGCGGACATATATCACTAGCCAACAACTCATCTTTGAATCATTGCACCCAACCCCTCACCCTGCCAGTCCGTATCAGTTGGTGTCATTCAGATCCCAGAACCAAAGACATGAAGCACTTCACAAAAAGTCACACTACCTCACTCCTCCCAGTGGGGGGCATGTAGTCCTGTCATAGTCGACATTTCATGAGTACTTTTAGCTGGAGGATGAGGAGTTGGAAGTACCGTTAATGTAGGAGGGGGAGGGGTGCGGAGAAGGAGGGAAACTGAGAAGGAGAGTATTTATTGGAGACAAACACGTGAGATATGGAATGTTTGATAGAATAAAACAGGATCTATAGGGTTGGATTTATGCTCTGTATATTATATCTTTTCGTGTTTTGACAAAGATACACTGAGATTCGTTGATATCATTGATATAGGGTCTTACTTTGAGATCTTTTGCCGGTCGTCATAGTTTGAGAGACGTTTCCTACTGTACGTTATAATGCGACAGTTCACAGTGACGGATCATTGATTGGTCTAGACACTATTATAATGATGCCTCAATTGTTTGCTCGGTAATGTACATCATTCTCAGTGCCACTTAACAGCCAATTAAGGGCTGATCAATTTTAAAATCAATTGCTCATCATAGCCTGCTGTTCGTGCAGACGACTCTGTGTTCTGCGATTATTTTATACTTGGTGAATATTTAGAGAATGGAAAACGATGTACTTCATGTCGAGACGTACTGTTTGTTGTCCTATTACTATAATGCACGACATCGTTTGAGTACATCATAGGACAACTAGGGGATGAGCCAAAGCCCCATATATGAGACAAGAGGCTCATTTGGGGGGGCAGGGTCTATCAGTGATTTTTAGTAAGGTATATATGTATAGAGCTGGAAAAAATGTGATAGACCTGTAGAAGTGGTAGCTTTTGCTTTCTAGCACCATGTATATGCACCAACTTCTACATGGATATACTCCTCCCCGCAATATTTAGAATGGCTCTGAATTTGTCAATAATTGAGATAGAGACTTCAGAATGGAACCAAATGAAACCCCATGCATTGCTTCTCCTCCATGTATGCCATTGGTATACGTAGCTCATTTGCATATATTACATAATCAGGGAAATAAAGGTTTTTAATCGAAATAGTTTATTATGCCTACCTAACACAATGCAACATGCATATATAGTATCATCTAAATTATACAATTATAGGTCAGAGTAGATGCCACCTATGTGTTGTTCTGCATAAAAAGTGTTTTGGAATTATGAGCTCACTGTTATTATATAATTTCGAGCTCCTCCCACGGTGAGCATTTGTTTCAAGCAGTTGCGGAGGTAATGGAATTAGACAGCGCATTTCTAATAGGTTTTTTTTACCTAGGGCTGCAACAATTTTTTGTGAATTGATTCTTATGCAGTTTTTCCCAGGGAATCCAAAACTGCAAGCGGCCATTATGGATTTTGATTGATAAGGCCCCTAATTAGCATATTATAATTAGGTAGGCAAATTATCAGCTTTGACAGGCTAAAAGCATTGTAAAAATACGTCCAAACCTTCTAGGAATGATATGATGCCTTGAGATATGAAAGATGTTCAAGAATGCACTCTTTCATGATTTTTGATTGACGCCTAATTAGCATAATTTATGCAAATATTGAGATAGCAGCATAATTTGACTCTAAAATTATCAGTTGACACACTCATCCCTTGAACAAAACAGCCAATTTCATATACAGGATCATAGCAGATAATGGCTGTGGCCATTATTGTAGTCATATTTCAAGATGGCCGCCTATCGACACTTCTACATAAGTTATCTCCTCTTCTAATCAACGTAGAACCATGATTCCAAATGCTGAGTATAATTATATTTCTGAGGGCAAGGAATACAATGATGCTACTCTTGAGTTGATGGATGGCAGCCATCTTGGAATTTAACTAGGTTATTCTCAGAAAACCTATCAATATGTGTATTCATCTAATTATTGCCTCTCTAGTATAGATGTCAATGCCAACTGTGTTGATAAATCAATAACCTGCACACATACATTATTATTTCCGATGGTATTATAGTTAGGTAAGCAATCTAGAAATTTGTTTTATATGCTTGCAATATACCAAATACTTGTGAGTGGCATCACCTGCCTTCTTGCCAGCCCATTTTGACTGGTTTTGTTAAGTTGACACTCAAGTTATGAATCCCATTTAGACCAACCACCCCACACAAATTGCCTTCTGTTAGGCAGATCTAGAATAAATCATGGGCTATCAAATTCAATGTAGAAAACTCCTTCCAATGCAACCAAGTTTCTACTGCAACCATCTTGCCCTGCTACTAAAATAGCTATCCCAAATTTTCCTCTTGTATTGTGGTCAGTCTGTCAGGAGAGTGTAATGCAATGCAAGAACAATGTGCAGTAAAACTTTATTACAACGGGGTCCCTGCAGGCCACAGTAATTACCTGCTCTATGAGTGCTCCTTTGTGTTTATTTCATGTCATTATTAATTATATTCGTGTAAATTCAACTTAATTACCCTGAAGAGCCTAATTTATAGTGGTTGAATCAACAATTTTGATAATTTGACAGGCCGTGAAATATGGATGAGGGTTATTTCATGGGGGGTGTTGAATACGGCCTTCCTTGGTTAAGTCAATGGGAGTGCCGTATTCACCATGAAATAGAATTCCCTTATTGACAGTTAAAAAAACTGTCAATACCAGGATAAAATTCCTGTATTGACAGTTCAAACCGTCAGTAACATAAAAAGATTCCCTTGAAACTGTCGATAAGAGAATTTTATTCTGTTATTGACAGTTGGGTCTGTCAATAAGAGAACTCTTTTCTGGTATTGACAGTTCAAACTGTCAGTAAGAAGAGTTATTTCGACTATTGACAGTCTGTCCTATCAATAGCCTACCCATCCTGATCTTGCCTATGATTGTTCAAACTGTCAGTACTGGAAAACTTTTGACAGTTCAGACTGGCAATAATGGGATATTTCTCTCTTATTGACAGTTCAAGCTGCAAATAGTAAGTAATTACACTGGTATTGACAGTTCTTCACCAAACTGTCAGTAGTGTGAATTTGCTCTCTTATTGACAGTTCCTTGCCATCACAATGGGAACCTTTGCAATTCAAAATCTATTTTGAGTGGCAAACAAATCTTGAGTGCAAATCAATTTTGAGGGCATACTGTCCGAAACAGATTCTGAGTGCAAAACAGTTTCTGAGTGCATAACCGATTATCAGTGCAAAACTCATTATGAGTGCAAAACCAATTTTTGAGTGCAAACCAATTTTGGGTGTAAAACATTTGTTGAGGGCAAGACAGCTTTTTGAGGTGAGAACTGCCAATTAGGAACAAATCCTCCAGTGTTTAATGTGCTCATAGAGGCATTAAAAAGGTGAAATAGGTGTTAAGGTTATTGATTTATCAACACAGTTGGCATAGACCTCTATACTAAAGAGGCAATAATTAGAGGAATACGCTTTTTGATAGGTTTTCTAAGAATAACCTAGTTGAATTCCAAGATGGCTGCCATCCATCAACTCACGAGTAGCATCGTTGTATTCCTTGTCCTCAGAAATATATACTCAGCATTTGGGATCATGGTTCTAAGTTGATTAGAAGAGGAGATAACTTATGTAGAAGTATAGATAGGCGGCCATCTTGAAATATGGCTACCATAATGGCCACAGCCATTATCTGCTATGATCCTGTATTTGAAATTGGCTGTTATGTTCAAGGGATGAGTGTGTCAACTGATAATTTTGGAGTCAAATTATGCTGCTATATCAATATTTGCATAAATGTGAGCAGGCAAGCAGAAAGGGGTATCCCCGCGGGATTAGTACCAATTTTAGCCACCAGGGGGCTCCACCTTGGCCTAAATTGGAAGAAACAGGCTAATATTTGTTTTTTGGTACTTTTTTCTGGAGAATTCAGTAGTTTTATACAAAACATTCCATTTTTAGTGAAAAGCTTCCTTATTTGGAATGCAAAAAGAACGCTTTAGAGCCTAAATGAGTGTCTTTGTTGATATGTGTTGCCATGGAAACACGATTTTCATTCCAAATACAGAAAATAAAGAAGCCCAGTGATAGAATGATTCACAAGGATTACTATGGTCGAAACAGAATAAAATTATCATTTCTAGATCAAAAGCTATGGCCTATAGGAGGAAAATGTATGATCATTTTCTAATTATTCTAATTATGCTAATTAGATAGAGATATCTTGGAAACTATGAGACTTAGAGCTAATTGGGGGTTTGGACAGGGCCATGCCCACCCATTTTCATATAGCCATTTCTCAAAAACTAGAAATGATATCCTCTTGTGTAATATATCAATGGAAAGCTTATGATATCAATTTTAAAGTTGACATTTTCATCGGATAACCCTTTCCCCTTGCCTGTACACAAATTATGCTAATTAGGGGTCAATCACAAATCATGAAAGAGTGCATTCTTGAACATCTTTCATATCTAAAGGCATCATATCATTCCTAGAAGGTTTGGATGTATTTTTACAATGCTTTTAGCCTGTCCAAGCTGATAATTTGCCTACCTAATTATAATATGCTAATTAGGGGCCTTATCAATCAAAATCCATAATGGCCGCTTGCAGATTTGGATTCCCTGGGAAAAACTGCATAAGAATCAATTCACAAAAAATTGTTGCAGCCCTAGGTGAGAACCTTATTAGGAATGCGCTGTCTAATTCTATTACCTCCGCAACTGCTTGAAACAAATGCTGACTGTGGGAAGAGCTCGAAATTATATAATAACAGTGAGCTCATAATTCCAAAACACTTTCTATGCTGAACAACACATAGGTGGCATCTACTCTGACCTATAATTGCATAATTTAGATGATACTATATATGCATGTTGCATTGTGTTAGGTAGGCATAATAAACTATTTCGATTAAAAACATTTATTTCCCTGATTATGTTATATATGCAAATGAGCTACTTATACCAATGGCATACATGAAGGAGAAGCAATGCATGGGGTTTCATTTGGTTCCATTCTGAAGTCTCTATCTCAATTATTGACAAATTCAGAGCCATTCTAAATATTGCGGGGAGGAGTATATCCATGTAGAAGTTGGTGCATATACAGGGTGCTAGAAAGCAAAAGCTACCACTTCTACAGGTCTATCACATTTTTTCCAGCTCTATACATATATACCTTACTAAAAATCACTGATAGACCCTGCCCCCCCAAATGAGCCTCATACTTGCTATGGCTCATCCCCTAAACAGACAGGCGTGGTGTGAAGAACGAGTGTTCTATTGTCTTTGGTAAACAGTTACTTACCATATTCCCTTTCCATTCTATAAAGAAAGTTATCAGGAAAGCCTCGATAGCCAACATTATATTTATACATTTGCAAACCACCGAGTTGTGCCTAATGTGGCTTTATGAAATAAATACACCTTCAAATGTCGTATGCTTTCAATCAGATACTTATACGTTGACACATTTTACACATTGATGTCATTGCAATGAAAAAGGAATGCAATGAGATCATCTCTATGCCAGCCAAACCGGTCAGAGAGTGTTCACCAGGGAGGTGACTTTTTCGTGACTGTGGAAGGTAATCAGCTATATAGGGTGATATCAGATAGGCTTAAGGGTAATACCAACCACGCCCTCATCCAATTGCACGGCTGTTTATAACAGGTGGTTTATGCCCAACTAGGATGTAGAAAGAAGCACTGATGATCAATGTATATTGGTGTTATGCATACATACAGGGAAGGGTAGACACATGATATACATAAATCCTGCTACATATTGATAACAGATACACAATTTGGCAAGAGGAGGAGGACAACACAGTATAGATCTACTGTTTTCATCTAACATTCAATGCTATTTTAGGAGTCTACAGAACCCAAGTCTATACAGAATGGAACTTTTTTGGCTGTGGGGAGATTGAAAGGTAGGGCCTATTTCCGAGGGCAGTCTAAAGGTGGTCGTAAAGATATCTCCAGGTTCGTGTTTATCGTCCATTGTTGTGGGCTTAGTGTAGGAAATGTCCCGACACTAATCAATCCCTACTCGACAAGTGTAACCTTTCTGGAAGCCACGAGCCCACCCCATACTGTGTACCTCTCCAGAACAGATCGGTGGGAGAAATCATTCTGATATATGGAAACCACTGCCCTGTACATGGTGTACTTTTAGCTGATCTTAACTGTTTCCTGACATCATTTTTCTTACCTTATCATGAATAATAGGCTATTCTTTTCTCGATCAGGGAAAAAATAGGAAGAAAACTACCAGGGTATACCCCAAGGATGGTGGCGTCCAATGTATCATGTACAATAGAGTAAATCACATCAAGCATTGCTCTATTGTTCCCTACATACCAACCCTTCTCTGATACCCATATCTCTACCCCTGGGATAAATCTATCAGAATAGCATCATTTACTGGTGTGCTACCTGAAAGGTCGACATTGATCTTAAAGCAGACCCTGGAGGCTCTGTATTTGGGGGTCAGCAGGTTTACCTGTTTACGAGCTGGTGGCTGGAATAACTGCCTCTGATTGGAGGACGGCTTTCACCAATGAGAAGCCACAAAGACATGGCTTCTATACTGGGTGGCTTCTGAGTGGAGTGTTTGAAGCCACTTGTTGGCGGAAACCGTTCAAGGCCTAGGGGTAGCCACCATGAAAACATCCATCATCTATTATCGTTCAGTCCTAGCACAGGAGGAAGGTGTAGGACTCGGGTCAAGGTGGGGTTAGATTAGAGTTGGGGTAGATTTGTAGATAGATCGCTCTCTCTATTCTATTGTCTCTCTTGAGGTACAGCTATAATCTCTTTTATTCTCCTAAATAATAGGCGTTACGTTGCAGATGATTCACAGCTTTAGCCAACTGTATATCTATAGTTTAGTATTTACCTCTAGTATATATGTGCCTTTACAACGTATTTATATATGACAGATATGAAGGTAAATTTTACCTCTAGTATGTAGGTCCTATGTACCTTTATCACTACGTCCTTGCATGTGATCCTTTATAAAACGTTATGCTGCTGAGCTCGAGTTTTTGAAAGGTTTTATTGCCACAGCTTCACGCAAGTGGTCCTCCCTATTTCCCTTTCTCGCCCATGTGTCAGATTTCGCACAGGCCTACTCTCGAATCCATGGCTCTTTCCTCGCTGTAGACTTCCCCTAAAGCACCCATGGGTCCACTCTCCAATGCTTCCCATGTATATCTATATAAAACCCTACTCCCCCATGATCTCTATGTACAATTCCCCCCCCCCCCCGCTGGCTCACCCATTCAGCACTACAACAGGCAGTCTGTAGATCCTGGCATACACTGTCACTGAGGACCAATTGCTGACCACCCCACACACATCTATAATAGATCGTCCGGTCCGCCCGGCCAATTTAACTCTCATTAATTGCGTCAGGTTGTGAATGCTTCTTTGGCATGGCGGGTCCTCCCATTCTATTCAGCACCCCCTCCCAACAGCCTACCACCCGCCCCTGGTGGGCAGTGCCAGAACCAGTGTCAGAGCAGCTCAGAGCAGTTCAGAATAAGTCTAGACAATCAGGGTGTATTCACTGAGCGTTATAGGGCTGTAACTGATTATTCCATGTAGGCTGCCATATTGCCCTACACGTGTAAACTACAGGACCGACGTGGACATGGAATTGCTACTCCTGCCCGAACAGTCAGGATATCAGCTCTGGATGGGGCATTGATGAATGAATCTAACTCGACATAGATTATCTGTATGAAAAGGAGAGTTATACCAATCCGCTGTACAATCACTACCTACCGTAAAACCTTGTGTATTTAAGCCTCGTGTATTAGCCGCACACCCAACTTTAACAAATCATATAAGCCGCAGAAAGGGTTGATTTTGGCGACTTCAATACATATAATGTAGTATGCATCTTAAACCTCCCGTAATAGCCGCACCCTGAACAAAACTGTCTACAACATTGGACACCTAACTACGCTAAAATTGGCTGTTTTATACCCAAACTGCCTAGAGCACTAAACCATTCTCACATGATCATGCATTAAAAAAGCATGTTCAATGTATTGACCATTTATGGGATTAGTATAAAGCTTTAAAATTATTCAATAAAAAAGTTCTTTGGAAAGTGGAAGTTAGGTATTTAGTTCTATGCTTCCTCTACTGTATTGACCTGTGTTGCGCCGCAATGAAACCATTACATCCGTATACTGCTCCCAGCATGGGAGGGGCAGACTGTCAATACATACAGGTCTAAATCATTTGGGTAATTGCAACGCCAATGTGGAATATCGGATTTGGCCAATTTGTTTACTGGGTAAATATAGGCATTGCCAGATACGCCTCACGACGTACTTATCATGTTAATTATGCACAACCACTGGGTGCTCAGGTGAATGAATAACCAATAGGGAAGTCAGAAAGGATACATTCCCCACTGTGCAGGGATAAACATATTTGTTAATTGAATTAATTAGCTGGTTCCAGGGCACCCATTGCTCTACTTTGTCGTTGTTGAACGTCCTTAGTTCAAAATACATTAGACCTAAAGGAAAAGGAAGCTATAAGATTACGACCGTAAGTAATAAGAAGCAACTGGTGTAAACTTCTTTTTTTGCAATTTATTACTTATTACACAATTGTTCCGAAATTGATTTCAAGGGAGAGCCAAGCTAAACGGTGGATGCCTGAACTGGTGGGGATCATGATAATCATGTATCCTGGTATATGGCCGGGGTCTGCTTGTTTTAGCTTTTGTTTTATCAATCCTATCATAATCATGTTATTAGATATTATGTTGAAACATTTTTTTACAAGTAAATAGGTCATGTCTGCTTATCATGCTTTAACTATCAATGTATCACTGCCTCAGAATGTATAAATGACATTCATCTGTTAACAAATAGGGCCACAGTCTGGTCGTCTCTCTAAGCAGTAAAGAAACTCCAAAGGGAAAAAAGAGCAAAGTTACAATAGACCTGCAGGGTAGAAGGAGGGGCTGCATTAGAGGGTTTCTGTGTTAGGATACTGTTAGAGGCTGGGATATGGGGTCAGGGGGTATGGGGAGGTACAGGTGATGGAGAGGGCCACCTCCACGGCTTGGCACCCACTTAAGGCACCCAGCCATAGCCCTCAACAGACCCTGGAGTGAGATCCAAACCCAGGAGAAGGATCCAAATCCTAGCCTGAGATATTAATCTAATCCATGGCAGATAGTGGGCGCCGGGCCACTCCAGCCTGTCCTACAGAGCGTCCTAGAGACCCTCAGATGCCTACCATAAGGCCCTTTGGTATGTCCTCCAGTGTGAGGTCATGGGGTTGGTGTAAGCACAACAAGAGCGGCAGTCTACTCCAGGGGAAGTCTAGATTTGTGTGCTACACAACAGTGTCCTGATTTTTTTGTCCCTGTCAAATAATGCCAGATTAAGGTCTTCAGTGGACCCCCAGACCTACTTGCTGCTATCTACACCTGTCAGGGCAGGGGGAGGGGAGGGGTTCTCCAGGGCATTAACACTTCTCAGGATTGGGCCGATTTACTAGGTGCTGGTCCATGTTACAGTGCTAACGACACGCGGCCCACCGCGAAGACCACTCAAGCCCTGATAAAAACTAAAATAAAGAAAAAGGACAGTGGAAAGAATAGGAGAGGGAAAGGAAATAAAATGTGGCAACCTCAACCATCACTATCTACATCTTAGCCGTAAGTGTATTTTTGCTGTCTGATGTGATTCGTGCCGATGAGAATACAATGGGCCGACCACAAATCAGCTGTTAGCATGAGTGTTGGTGTTTTATGACTGTATACAAAATGTACTTATCATACAGAAATACTTGATATCTCCCTCTTTTTTCAGTCTTTAAAAAATATTTATAACTAGCTCTCATGTCTGATGTTAGTTACCAACTGCGAGACTACAGCCCCCCCCCCTATTTGGTCATTTGACAGCCCCTTGAAATTGTGTATAATTTTTACAGCCCCCTATTTTCTAAGAAATCAGATGACAGCCCACTGTTAAGAGGCCTCTTCCATTTAGCGTAAGGTTATTTTGGAATTATATACTAATAGATTACTCAAGTCATGTATGAGACTTAAGGGTTCATTTTTAAAATTTCAATTGTGAGTTGTGACAGCCACTGATTTTCTACTTTCCAGTCATTGACAGACCCTATTTTTTTACTTTTCTATGATTAACAGCCCCCTTTTTTTCTTGCTCCGACACGCGCACAGCAACAGCTCTTCGGGGGTGTTACCGCAGTTGCCACCCATTGCTATACTGAGTACCCCCCCCCCGGGGGCATACATTGCTTGAGAACATGGATAATTCCAGTGGCTTCATCAACATAACATAAGCGGAACTTTTTTGCGGATAATTTAGGGGGGTAAAGTTTAGTTCTTGGGTCGTTCACCCACTGAACAGATAATGATTCAAAATTACTCTTCTTTAACATTGCTTATACTTATTTGAAATTTTCCACGTGGTAGGTAGATAATATGATGCCATAGCCATGGTAGACAATGAGCATGCACCACTTCACATATATATTCCTACAAGACTACATGACAGAAAAGAATTTATTCATCCAATCGTGTAGTACCAAACTCACACCATGTTCGAATACTTATAACAGCTATATCTAGAGCTTCCAAAACATGAATGTATGCTTATTTGGTGTATCGATTATTACAGTTGTAACCAATTTCATTTGAAAGGCACTTATAGCGATGTTTTGCGGTGGACACATTAAAAACTTTACAGGGGAGAGGGGACGGAATATTTGGTATCCAATTTCTAATGTAACGATAGCCCTTTCTATATTTTAATCCTACTTCACCCAGTTGGTATAGTAAGAAAGAACAATTCTATACTTAACACACATGTGCCAAAATGTGTGCTATGGATGTTTAAAACCCTAAATCGTGTTTAGCATTAACATGTCAATAAGACGATTTAATTCAGGAACCTGCCCCTTGAGTAGGAAGGGCTCTCACAATATTGACGGTTCCACTTTGAACGGTGAGTCTAGTTAAACATTTACCACTGTGTGTAGTGTACTTGGTAAAGGGTATGGGTGGCGTACCTCTACACCTGACCACCAATGGTGAACAGATGAAGCTGCTGTGTGCGTCGATGAAGGTCCCTAAACCGTGAAGGCTAGCTCGCCAGCAAGGTAGTGTCCGATCTCTTCGCTTGCCTAAGGTGAACTTCTAAACACATAAAAAAATAATGAGAGTTCAACAGGGGCGTGGGAGGTGGGAGCAGCATGGACATCCCCTCCCCCCCTCGTCCTCACTTTCGACCAACCCCTAAGGCCATTTTATTTTGATAACTTAGATTACGGATCCGCCGCCAAGAATGTTGTCATTTTGCCCCCCAAAAAAGGTTCTTTTGTCTTTTTTTACCTATTCCCTCCGAGAATTTTTGAAAAACTTTACCAAAAAAAAAAGAAGTACCTGTTGACCAGTAAAAGGTGAAATGAGGCCTTTTAGATTGAGGATATTAAATATTTAATTTAAATTTCCTCAACATACTTTCATTAGATTACCCAAGAATGAGGTTTTCCATGCTTTTTTTTTTCTTTTTGCCTCTGTCCTTTGGGAATTTTCGGTACTCCGGGTGGTGTGTAAAACAGCTTCTCTTTTTTTCCCTTTGCCCTCTCGAAATATTCACAGTAAAAGCCCATAATCCAAGTTATCAAAAATAAAAGGTGGCCTAAAGAGGTCAAACATTACAAAACAGCTCCTTTTATCCCCTACTTCGAAATTTCTTGCAATTATACATGGTCCCCTACTGCTGTCTGCGAACGCCCCCTCCAATTTGGTCACTATTGTATTGGTAGGGAATATAACTTCAACTTGTCTTATATATGTTCTACCTGTACTGCAGAAGGAAGGAGCTTGTAGGTCCTATAGGAGGTACAAGATGGAAGGGACCCGCAGAGCCTTTTGTGAGGCAAGGGTTGGGAGGAAGGACGATGTTTACACTTTCAGGGTAAGCTAATTGAGTGGGCAGGGCAGGGCTATTGTCAGCCTGCCCTGGTCAACACTCAACATTCAAGCAGTACAATACCTATAGGTATGTTGGACTTCACCCAGTGTCCGTGTTTATTTGGGATAGAGTCCGTCAGTCGCTGAGGTGGACCATGCATATCTATAGACATACAAATGTAATATCTGAACACCTTTATTTTACACAGACCTACTCACAAGTAGCAACAGGCAACTTACGCGTGTCAAATGGCAACACACGTTCACAACTTGCAATTGCATCATTATTGTGACAATTGTCAACCCACAAGAGGCAACTGACAACCTACAAATGGCAGTTGGCAACTGGCAACATGTTACACATGCCTTCCACTCAGATACCGTTACTTGGTTCAGGTACCAGAGAAACCGGAATTGCTTTATTCTAATATTACAAGATGGAGCGATATGAACATTAATATTAATTTGTTTCACACATAAACTATACTGCTCTATGATGTAGACAAATAACAGAATCTGATAACATAAGCGTAGCAAACAGGGCCCCTATCCGGGATTGACCAACTACAAAATACAATGTAGTCAGAATAGCCAAACCCAAAAAAGCTAAACCGACATTGTCCGCAAATTGGTCAGAAGCCCCCCAGTCTCAAGCGACGACTTTATAATAGTATAGTCTGAGGAAACTCATGTAAAAAAAACTTGTTTAACTAACTTTTCATCAGGAGTTGACCAATCAAATTCTGTCCACCTGTTCCTGTGCACTGCCTGACAGGAAGTCACAATCTAAATATACCAGTTCCACCAGTCCCATTTGGAGCCCTTGTGGTGGAAAAAGGTAGGCCTACTGGAAGAGCGAGTCTGGAACCCTCCACCCCTAGCCTTGGCATGTGAACATCCCTGCATGCATAGACACAAGCAAACGATCACTCAACTTCCACCATGTTCACACAATAGAGTAATGGCTTTGTTGTGACATCGGAAAGGTTTAGTCCCAACATAATTTCTACTTTCTCAGTGAGATATTGCATTCGTGCTTAACCACAGTTTCACTCTTTAGTGACTTTTTTTTAAAACTGTGACGCAGCAGAGGATAATGTGAGACGGAGACAAGTGGACAAAAAGAAAAAGGGATGCAAAATACGAGCAAGTCTATGAGGATGAACAGGAAGGGGAGACAGAAGGGTTACAGAGAGCAAATGCAGAAAGGACAGTTTACACGCACGTGATTGTGGTTATCAAATCACAAAAAGGATCCATAAGAAATCCAATTGGGGAATCGAATCGGATCAACGATATACCAGTATAATATACATCTGTAGATGCATGGGATTATGCCTTTGATGACGTACAAGGTCAAAGGCTGCAAGGACATAAACCAATGCAGTCTGTGCCTGCAGACGTACAGACGCCAATTATGTAAACAACAGGGTGACCCATAGACTCCCGTCAGTGATGAAATACGGAGGGAACCCAGAGAAAGGCGTGTATGGTGGTGCCTGCATGGAAGGGGGGTGAAGTGTGTGTGCACAGAGATATAATCTAAATGTTCCGGCCTTTAGTCTGTAGTGGCTATCCCAGATTGGTCATATAGGGACATTGGTCAGGCATGCCGAAGTGTTATTCAAGAATGACAGAGGCACAACAACATAATATTATGACTAATGCCTTACTCAAAATGATTTAGCCTATGGAATGGAAAGGTGGGTTGGTTATCACTGAGCCCGGGGGGAGGGGGGCACTTGATTTTTTTTCACATGGGTGTGCGGCTGGACCTCTGACAAGCCTTACCCTTGTTAAGGCGATTTGATGCCAAAAAGTTACCCCTTCTGTCAAAAGTGCCTAGGTTTAGGTAAAAAAGCGATAAAATAGACAAAAAGTTACCCTTGTTAGGGCATTTTCGGCCAAAAGGGCCTAGGTTTCAGGGCGAAAAAAGCGATAACATAGACCATGTTAGTGTAAATCTGCTGAAAAAAATTTACCTCGTGCGGAGGATTTTGTCGAAAACTGCAATATTTCTGGTAAAAACTGGCAAATATTGGCGAAAATCCGGACATTTTTGTGAAAAAGAGACCATTGTTAGGGCGATTTTCATGAAAGTGGACCCTTGTTACAGTGGCGGATTTAGAGGGGGGCGCGGGGCCCTGTAGTTAAGAGTTTAATTGTCTTTTCTAGACCCCAATTTTGGCCGAAAATAGGGGGTGCGCCCCCTGCTTTTGCTTAGAGAAGGGGGCACGCCCCCTCCTTTTCCAAATCCTGGATCTGCCACTGTGTTAGGGCAATTTTTCCTTGAAAAGTGGACCCTTGTTAGGGCGATTTTGTAGAAAAAGTAGCCTTCCCA
The DNA here is from genome assembly GCA_947462335.1 of Harmothoe impar. Lineage (NCBI taxonomy): Eukaryota > Metazoa > Annelida > Polychaeta > Phyllodocida > Polynoidae > Harmothoe > Harmothoe impar. Next base: position 48,666,999 of record OX381705.1, read on the forward strand.
GCCGCACACATGTGTATACAAAAAAAACTAAGTGCCCCCCCCCCGGGGTACTGAGCAACCTGGAAATATCAACTAAGCTAGGTTGGTCGTATAGGGAGCCAGAAAATTACTAATTTCGTTAGGCACTATAGAGACTGAGAGATCGGTGGTATAGGGAGCCAAAGAGCCGGGCCAAAGAGTAACAGTCATTGGGGGATCGGAGGGATGCTGAGCCTAGAGGTATGATACTACATTATCAGAACAGTCATGGGATTTGTCTGTCCTTCTCCTGGGCAGGAATTAGCATGCGTGTCATCGTGTTTCCTTTCGAAAGGCAGGGCTTTCGGCATGGACCTAAAAGCCTAAACCTAAATACATTTCATACCCATGCCTTAGAGATGCGTTGGGATGGAAGACCAATACTAGCTGACTAGGATGTTGGCCCAGGGCATATGGAGTGGCCATGATGAGGTGTAGCTGACCACGGCTGACAGGTAAGGTGATGGTCCGAGGCCAGGTGTGTGGTGGCTTACTGACCACACGTTCTGCGGCCTACAAGTAGACATCTGAAACCTCCGCCTGTGGCGCCTGTATATCCTTGTCTACTTTACCCAGCCCTGGCATCTTAGACTCTAATCGGCCTCTAATCTCTAGTTCGTCCTATGCTGGGGGTTACTTCTATAAATTGCTACTTAGCATGGGTGTTAATCCTGCTCTTTCTCCTATGTAGGAAACTACCATCTCCATCTCTTGGTGATACACACCATATGCAAGTATTGCATTATCTTTTAGTACCAGTGCCATACAGTATTAGACAGTGGTTCCTGATACTAGTATTAACTCCCCACTATCGAAAATGGGCAAACCCCATTAATTGTAGAATAAACAATTACAGTAATGTAATATGTACAGAGAAAAAATCAACATGTGCACAGGGGTTTGATTGACAGCACCCGCATTTACAGCAATGCCCTGAGGCTGCAGCGTTTAGCATTTAAACCTTGCCTGAGGGCATCGTTGAGGGTCGGTGGTGGATGTGTTTATCTGTGCATGTTGGATGGGTAAGGAGAGAGGATAGACTGTCTGCCCCCTACCCCACCCTCTGTACCTCACACCCCCTCTCTGCCTAATATAATACCCCTAGATCTTGTCACTGTATCACCAGTGAGAGAGCCGGGGAGGGGGTGTACAGGGGGCATCCAATAGATTTGCTTAACTGCCTTTCGTATTCAGTCCTTAGATGTATAGTTATTGTTTGAAATCATAACTTATTATTTCATGATAACACGTTGAGCAGCTTTGATAATACTTTAGTTAGTATGAGAAGAGCAGCTCGTGAACGCAATTCACACACAATAACAATGCCCTGTCAAATACTACTTTTACATGCCTGCATGTTATTCCACAATGTAAACTGATTCATCCATTCAACCCTAAATAATGTAAATCCCTCACATATTTCCCCACACATTTGCAAGTCTACCATCTTTCCCAAACCTCGTACCTGCCTTTGACCCACCCTCCTCCAACCCCTGAAAGACCACCGTTGGCACGTGCATACAAACATGGCTCTGGAGGGAGCGCCACCCCCTGGCCACCCCCACCCCTACCGCCCGACCCCCTGCTGGCCATGTGTTTTCCCACAGGCACACCAACGTGTACACGGTTCCAGGGTATTATTTCAAGTGGTTACTGACATGTGTACTGTCAATCACACACCCTATTCCATGACGACAGGTCGGTCGCCTAGCAACAGTAGCAAAGCAGCATCTCAATGAAACTTTTGACTGGTCAGGGTTTTTTCTTAGCGGTTGTTAGTGGCAGTTAAAATTCTCTGTTTGAAAATTCTTTTCTTTTTTTTTCACTCGTCTGATAGATCACTGTGTAAAATCAGGATTGCCAGGACATCTTGATCTGCCTGGGGTGGTGTAGGGTGAGGTATTCTTAAACATCCGCTATCAGTTGATTTAGTGAAAAAGGGCGCTGGGTAAAATGGCTATGATAGCACACGTGGCGCGGATGTGTGAGGGTGGAGGGAGTATAGTCTATTGAATGTGGATTAAAGCACCATGTCATATATATTTAAGTTACTTTGTAATAGGCCCCTGCACAGGACCTGTCCAACTCAGTTACATTCGTTCCCTTATACACGTGCGATGAACATGATCCCATCAATTCACAAGTTAAAGAATAAATGACAACATTCCTCCTGCGACTTTAGAAATAGGGAAATATTTTGCTTTATCCCGGACAAAGACTTATAAATAGTAAACCCACCATGACTTTTCTTCTATTCTATTTGAATATATTTCTGCTAGAGAAGAAGGGAAAACATTGTGTGTAAGGGGTACGACTTCTGTGTTAACTCCACCCCCGGCTCCACCCTCTAGGTCTAACCAGCTAACTTCTAAGACCCTCCCCACCTTTCCCCTCAGGACACCCACTATTTAGCTACAGTTGCCTATGTTTACAATACTTACCTGTGAAAGCAGACTCTCCTCCATTGGCGTCTCAGTTCACCGACGCATGCGCATCTCAAACAGAAAGTAACCATTACCCATCAGCCCCCAGTCCTTTATAAACTACACAGGTCAAACATGTGTCAAATCCATCCTTGTTTTAACAGCAAATCGCCAACGGAGTAATAAACATTGGGACCTGTTGGTGAGTTTCCATTTCCACTTGGAGGTGTCAGAGGGATGGCTCCCATAAATATTAGTGATAGAGAGCTGAGAAAATAGTCCTACATAATAGTGGACAGGTGAGGGGAAGTGAGGGGGACGTGACACGGTAATGACACGCACATTTGTACAGATTGAACACCACTAGAGGGCTTTCATCCACAACTTTATCCACTGTTACTGATCCTCTTTTTTATGCTAGTGTAGACATTATTTTTGCCACATCTTTGAAATACGTCTCTCAAAGGAAACATGGGCGTTGTACCTGCTGTTGAATTGAAAATAAATAAATGGAAATGAGAAAATCTGTACAAAATAAAGATTTTGTTGAAATTAATCCCCAAACCGATCAGGGATATGGATGTTCTTTTTGGTGGGCTTTTAGGTGACCCGACCTTTCTTCATTTTCTATTCAATTTTGAGGAACACCTGCCAAGTGATTATAAAACTTGTTTTGGTGTAAACAGTCTTCCTTTCTGATTTGTATGGCGGTGACCTTAAGGGAAATTGCAAATCTAAACTTCACCCAGCGAACTAAAAAGACTAATTGAAGCTTTCAATGCTGAATCACTCATATCACCTTTCACCTGTAAGGCCCTGTCGTTGAAAAAGAAGTATAACCTGATTAACCTACTCGATATTGAGCTTTCCTCTGGGCTCCTATTGCCTTTTGTTATGTTGTAGAGGTTGCAGGAGGTGGGTTGCCATAGTAACTGACGAAGTGGACAGTGGACAGGTGATGTGGAGTGTCAATGAGCTCCAACTTGAGGGTGGAGAATAGAATGCGACAGAGTTGCCTACACAGTTTGGCAAGCAAAGATACCAGTCATAATCTGTTCTATGTGTTTTCTTCTGTTTAAATTGTTGTTTGTCTGGCTGGCAGTGTTTTCTCTGCTCATGAGAATATGCTTTGATGCTAACTTTAAGAAACGGCCGTGTACAAGTATGCAATCATCTAAATGCATTCAGGAGAGGCAGTACACCATCGGCCGAAAGGTTTGGAAAAAGTCCTGCAGACTTTGCTTACTTTAAACCCATGTAACTTGTAAGTGTTGACGAAAACCGGCCGGGGAGTGGTTGGGATGGTAGGTATAGATCTTCTAAGCGAGTCTCCATGTCGGGCCTAAACAAACTTGTTTGGGTTGACAGAAACTGTTTGACAGTACTTGGACTGGTTATAGATGGCGCTCTAAGCAAGGCGCATGCGCGGCAGAGCATTGTGGGTAAAGTGGACCCGCATGGGCAGAGGACACTTCCGGGAAGGGGGAGGAGAGTGGGAGGGGAGCCCGGGGGGGGGCACTTCATATTTTTTGTATACACAGGTGTGCGGCTGGGAAGGGCACTTTTTGAGCAAAATCCCCCTCACCAAGGGTCTGCTTTTCACCAAAATCCCCCTCACCAAGGGTCAATTTTCACCAAAATCCCCCTCACCAAGGGTCACTTTTTGGAGATTTCAACAAGATCCCCCGAAAAAGGGTCACATTTTGCCAAAATTCTTTGCAACAAGGGTCACTTTTGACCAAAATTCGTACACCAGGGCTGACTCCTCGGGGAAAATTGCTAAAACCTAGGCACTTTTGTCCAAAATCCCCCTCAGCAAGGGTCACTTTTGACCAAAATCCCCCTCAGCAAGGGTCACTTCTGACCAAATCCCCCTCACCAAGGGTAAGGGTTGTCAAAGGACCAGCCGCACACCCGTGTCAAAAAAAAATTGAGTACCCCCCCCCGGGGAGGGGAGCCGTCCAGAACATTTAGGCGGACATGACACAACGAGCGCGTGGCTATAATTTATAGCACTTTTCCATGCAGGAGATTTGCTTCCATGGCATATGCTCTCCACTTCAAATCTCAAACTTTGAACTTTTATGTCTCCAGTGTCAAGAGAGAAGGAACTGGCAGAGCAAGGGCCACTTTTCCCATATTCTATAACTCCATCAGATCGACCCAATGACCAGGGGAATTTGTTTTATTTTGAACCCATAATTCAGGCATATAATGCACTTCCCTGAATCACATGATCGTCTGTTTCCATCTACATGATAAGATGTATGAATAATTTAAATTGAAGAAACAGAGCTTACTTACCTTTTCTGCATTAATTTTCATTCTTTTCTAAAAGGATACCTTTGGAAATAAAAAAAGATATTTCCAAGAATATTAATCTTGTTTAAGGTCTGTATAGATAAATGTAGATCTATATAAATATGTAACATGTCTACCGACCACCACCACACACATTAGACAACTCTGAAAAGAGAGTGACAAAAACTGTATGAGCCACTCTGCTGCATCGTGTTTTAATCCTAGCACTAATATGGCTATTAGCACACATACTATTTAAGCAATCAAAAATTCATTACAGGGGACCTAGGCGGATGTGGAGGACTTTTTGCTTGTTCTTTTTCACAACCTGACGTGTGGCCTTGTTAATGTTGATTTAATGATTCTGCCTGGTTGAGTTTCCTGGAAGGATGAGAGAATGAGAGATTGTAACAGCTGAGGGGTCTGTGTGGAGCTACGCCTTATAACCTCAACGCCCACACAGCACCATATAATTCATACAGGAGAGAACAACAAGGGTAACATGTACCAGGAACTGATTAAAACTAAAAGTTTGCAGAATAAAATATCTGAGTCTAATATCCATCTACTATTTTACACATGTCATCGGAGGAGAAGGTAATATATAACAAAGAAGACGAGGAGGAAAGGAGAGCAGGTGCAGCAGGAAATGGCAAGAATAAACCTGAGGATGGCGACAAGGAAGCTGCAGCAAAGAAAATATCTCTGCTACATCTGAAACTAAAGAGATGATTGGTAGCATTTTAAAGGTCAGGTTTGGTATTTAAGTTAAAAGCGCCACTATGGGCACCTGACTAAAACGGTTTGGTGTGTGTTTTGTGTGATCCAACTATGATCATTCTGATACAGTGTGTTCAATTCACTAACGATAGGAAAGGTCATGAGATTAGGTAAACATTTCCTGGAAGATGGCATATTTTGGTATTCCTGGCCAAGATGATAAATGGCGGTTCTATTTTTCTACATCAACTAATACCACATGCACCAAACCTAATACATGCCAGTTTGTAAACAATTAAAGAACACTAGTGATTAGTCAAATCGTGTGGCTTTCAAGTTTCAAGTTCAACTGTCAATAACATGGTTTTATTCTAATCTGCACATCACAGTATGAACACTATATTTACAGTGTCCCTATGAAAGGATCAGATAACATGATCTACTAGTATACAGTTCTAGTTGAAAGTGTGTGTTGAAAATGAATGTATTTTCTTTCTCTCTTGTTATTGTTCCGGGGAGAGTAAATTAGAGAGAAGAAATGTAACAAGCACCCGGTATGTTAGATTTCTCTGCATTATGCTCATGATACTAGTACGGATTCATAGTATCCTAAATTGGCTACACAAAGGAAAGAGTCAAAGGGAGTTCTTGCTGCCTAAAGAATGACTCCCTTCTCTAGGTGAGTCCTGGCCGACTAAAGGAGTCATTACCCGACGGTCCACCTAAGCGGGAGCCATATGCATATATATGTGCCAGGACTCACCTAGAGAAGGGAGTCATTCTTTAGGCAGCCAGGACCCTTTTTGACTCTGTTCGTCTCCCTGTGTTTGCCTACGAATAAATCAGAACAGCAGAAAGTCACAAACCGCCATGTCCCATAAATTCTGATTAACTCAATCCTTCGCTAAAAAAGTAATTTCTCGGCTAAGTCCGTCTGATTCAGCCCCCACCCTCCCCTCTCTCTCCATCTAAATCTCCAGGCCCCACACAATCCGCTCTCTGGGCGGCGGTGTGTTCGCGGTTGCTTTTCGTCCCATCCAAATCCCATAAAGCTGGGTAATTAGTCAACATTCCGCTTGACAACACCCTGCCCTTGCCTGCCTTAGAAATAACAGAGAAACACAGGGGCAGGAGGGATTCGCTCCAGTGCTCCCCAAGTTTTATCAAACTTAACTGATCCTGAAATATGGTGCCCCCCTCCCCCGCGTCGCTGCATGCCCCCTTCTCCCAACGTCCCAGCTCGCTTGTGCCACTCACTCCAATAGGGCTCAGATAGGAACACAGTGAACCAGTGTAGGTGCCCGCATGACCCGTGGCGCCCCACAGCGGGAAGGGGCCGCGTCCTCTGGGAGTTCTCACCCCTGATTGGATTAGGTGTTTTCCATGGGCGTGGCTTGTAACAAACGCCGCTGGACTCATTTGCATACCGGTTCAATCAGCTGGGGAAATGTCGTCTGCTTTGGATGATCAGAGGGGTGGTTTTGATCTGGCGGGAAAATAGGGGAGGGGAGGTGTTGGGTGTAGATAACATGGACATGGAGCCTTGAATGACTACTTTATGAGGTTCTGATCAATGTGACTCCATGACGTCATAGACGTAGGCTAATCCTGTGACGTCACAAATAGAACAGCCTTAATCAAGGACGTTTTCAGGAGTAGGCCCATACATTAAGCTACTGATCAGTAATATTGGCTGCATCTATAGAAGTACAATTGATATTCTCAGAGGCACAATGGTGTCATAAATAAAAGACGAAGTTCACTATGTTAACCACCTTTTTTATGATACGTCAACTTGACGAAATGGATGTGTTGAATTACTGTGATAATCGTACCTTCATGACGTCTACACGTCACAAGGACAGACATCCAAAATGGCGTCCACTTCACAGCGCCATCTATCATGTGGTGGCCGAACTATGACAGCAGTCCAGGGGCAATCAGGTCGATTGTAGCCCTTGATAATCAATAATTAACAGTTGTTCGTTTTCATGGCTGACAGAGCATCAGAGGCAATTTTTTATGGGTTTGTCAAAAGGGAAGAAGTGGGTGTGGCCTTTGAAAGGCAATCAAAGGCTACTGTGACACATGATCAGGGGGTAGGATGAGTTAAGTGAACGCTTGTCTGACAGTGGTCCTTTGGCTGTCAGTCATAGGGTTCTCTAGAGGCTCTGATAGGCAAACATTGACACACTTCCTGATCTATTATAACTGCTCTCATTAAATGGATCGGCAATGGTAATGATAACACTCTAGTGGAGCTGTCAGAATTATAATACACGTCTTTTGATACTTTGAGAAGAAATAAAGTTCATCAAATGATTTCAAACTGTCATGAAATGAGTTAGTATCTTGCTGCGCCACCATCTATCACACTTAAAATATTTTTATGTTATATATTCTCATACTTTCGAATATCAGCCTCAATTATTTAAAAAAGCGTACACGGCTCCCTTATGCTTTTCCTTTTGAGAGACATGCATGGGTAATCTCCTAGTCTGGTGCAGATACACGGGGCAGTGCTGAACAGTCCCGTAAATCGTCTTGAAAATACACATATTTACCCCCTAAACACCTACCTTTCAGACGTTCAGCTATTTGAATGAATGGCTTAGCATTCTCATACCCAACCAAATCATTTAGACTTTGTAAATGCTTACTACTCAACCGGTCTAACATCTAAATAGTTTATTTACAATGTATGCATCATATTGGCATCATTCACAATTAAATACACCTGCCCTCAGCAGTGATCAACCCTGACCGACGCCAACATAATGCATTATTACAGAGATGTAGCCCTACGACTTACAGCACGGGCAGACCTCAGAGCCAACCCAGCATCATGGCTCACTAGTGCTTTAACTCTCAATGCACCATCAACTAATCAGGGACAACAGGTAGTATTGAATTATGAATGGTGAGTTACAAATGAGGGACATTAACATGTCCATGTGTGTGAGCTGCTCAGCATGTAGGCCTAGAGGTCAGAGGTGGGTCTGATTTTGGTCACCGGTTAGGTAAGCTGTTTCCTGATTGGCCGATGGAGGGAAATCCCCCCAAAAATAATGTCTTTTATTGTTTTGTATGTCACATAGCACCAACACATTTTCGCTAAGAGAGCATATTCACAGATGCCTTTGCATATTATTGTTATAGCAAGAATCATCGTCTTGCACATTACTGGCTGATGTGACCACAACACAATATGATTATTCAGATAGACAAACTGACCAGACAGTACACTGATGTAGGCCACTTCAATGTGGTTGTGACTTACAAATGAATGGAATAGATTATATCCAGGGAATGCATAATGAAGAGCCTAGATGTAGGTGATAATGGACATTAACAGCAAACATATAATATGATGAATTGTGTGATATCACATGCTTACTAGTACTGCATCATGGTCTAGATATGGAAGAGCCATCATAGATTATATTGCTATTTATTACATAGAGGTAGCATCATGACATGATCCATGTGACACCATAACTTATTTAGATGATAATTAATGCCTTGGATATTATATCATAATTTACTAATAGGGTCGAGTAAGATGTAGTAACATAAGCATTAGTGGAGAGACATACCAGCCGGCATACCAGATACTTAATTTGACTTCGTTGATCAACGCATGTATGTGCCCACTCACATTTTTGAGGTATAGCATAGTTACCAGCCATTCTGAATAAGAGGCAGTCTAACTCTGAAATGGGAAATGACATCTGTCTTTCACCCAAACATCTAACTGAGCTTTGAAATAGTTTGCCAATAGCTTAATTACATTTTTGTATCATACAACCGAGTTTCCTTAAACATTCTTTCCATGAATTGTCTTTAGAGTGTACCTAGTAAAGTAGAGCCGTCATGTTGTACATTTAAAGTGCCTTTGCCAAAAGGCTAACTCTAAGGAACTGACTAGTAACTCTCCACAAACAGCTCCCTGAGCCTCCTGAGCTGCTCTTCTGTCCTACTATAACAATACTTTAGTATGAAGGATAGACCTACAGTCTGGGGCCCCACTTTGTATTACAACGCAGCCCAAGGGGCCAATGACCGTCACGGGTCTGGGGCTTCTGCTACCATGAGAGGGCGAGGGGAGGCGTTGGGATAGGTCCCAAGGGGGCCTTCCCAGCCTTCCCCAACCTCATAGACCTCCCAGCAACTCTTGTTCACCTATGAGGCTCTGAGAGTGACAATAATAACCTTTAACCTATATACTCCACTTCTAATTTCTTTTTGCTAAGAAACATTAGGTCTATCTTATACTAGTTTCCGATATCATTTACCCTATTATGAGTCCCTATCACAGACTTAAATATTGAAATGTTGATGCTGTATTTGATTAAACCTGCTTCCCACTCAGCACCCCACAGATTATTTAACAACATGGATATCATAGCCACCCATCTTTGGCCACACCCATCTCTACAGACTTTATCATTTTATGAGGCTCCCTCAAGTGGCCACCCAGTCATCCCCTTGGCGATATACTTTCTGATTACTCCAGGGTGAGGCCCTTTGTCAGGCAGCAATAATACAGGCACACCATAATCATAGATAATGCCGGAGGAGTTCATACATGGGAGATGTATGGCGGCATAGGCCACCCATGTAAGATGTCAGATCTAATGTTGTGATGGTGGGTCAATATAGTGCCTACAGAGTCCAGGCTTATAATTCAAGGCCAAACTGAAGTGCCTATTTGCTATTTATTTAAAGGTCATATAGCTACATACATTTTAACATTGTCCGACCAAGCACATATCTGTTCTTTACAGCCATGCGTAACATCATCGTATTCAAACAATCCTTTTTGAGATCACTACAATAAATGTGAATATAACTCCTAACATGATATTCAGATTCTAAAAATACATCAGTCATACATTTAACGTAGGATCTTTAAATAAATGTAAGAGGGAGTTCATATCTGAAGCAGTTCGTATATCCTTGCCAGATAGCCATGGATAGACCCTGGATATACTACTTTGTAGGATCTAAAAGGTTAATGCCCGCTGTATGAATGTTGTATGGGCATGACTGTCCCCACACTATGGCGACCTCCCACTTAAATGGACCAGCTGACTGATGATCTGCTCCCTGCTTATTGGTGTATTCTACCAGAGTGGTCATCACGGGATGCCCAGGATACCTAGGGAACTATGTCTAGGTTAGCTTGTTCAGCTATATCACAGGCTCAGAGATGTATTGCATTTTGTACTGGTTATTGGCAGTCCATATCATTGTGACATGATGTACAGGCTTGCAATATCATCCCAGTTCATATAATTTCCTGTTTTCCTAGTTTTTAGAACACTGTTCATGAATGGTCTCCCGATTGACCAGGTACCACACTGAGTTCAGTTATGATGCTCAGTCGCGTGATATATGCATTCACACGGGATGTAACAAAAACATGGGATATCACAAGAAGGTGGAATTTCTATAATTCGGATCAGCACTTTGTTTATACACGTAGTAGAAGAATATATGAAAACATTGATACCAAAATTAAAACTTTGATAGTAAAACTAAAAGACAAAAAAAGCACACAAAAAACAGTACAGTTGCCTTTCATGTCTCCTCACATAATATGTTGCCATGTTAGTCCTAACCCACAGGAGACTCACATATCTTAACACCAGAAACAGAACCCTCCTTACACAAAGGCCAATATGCGCTGCACGAGGGGACCCTGCTGCTCCTCGAGATTTTACAGGTGTTTTTGACTGGTTATGGGAGCAGCTCAGGGGGGGAATGGGCAGCTCCTTTGTTGCTCATGTTGGGGAGCAGGTGCTGAGAGGAGAGAAAATGAGACACCAACAAGTACATTCTCCTGTCAACGTGCAAATGGAGAGGCATGACGTCGTGTGTGGGTAATAAAGATCCCTCATCAACAGTCTTCTTATCGTTGGTGTTCACCTTACAAACAGGTAGAAGCGAGCGGCAGTAGCGAAATTATGTAAATCGTCTTCAAAATTACTAATTCATTCATGAAAGGTATATTCTAGCATTATCTTACTTTACCTTTGTGGTTTTTCATAGTCATATTTCATATCAGCAGAGGTATTTTTGTTGTTCAGGTATTGCCGATACCCTGCAGGTAAGAGCAGCTCGAATGCTTGTATGGCTCCAATGTATTTCATTTTGAATTTATAATAGTCTGAAACGTTGAGCACTGTAAATTGATAGTATATAGTACTGTACATTTATAAGAAGTATTGCAGCATTATGTAAAACAGCACTATCTACTGTCTAATTGCACATTTCTCTACCGTAAGTTGTGGTTTATGGCAAAGTTTATGTACACATATTTGTATTGCTGTATATAGATCAACAGCAGATGTCCCTATGCATCTGTCCCTATTTGAAGGGCAGCACAAATATCATACAGTCATATACATCCCATCACTTTATATGACATTATACTATAGCGCGTTTCCTTCTTTCTTAAAACATTGATGTAACTTCAGAGAGCCGGGCCTACGGACTAAATGTTGTGATGTAGCTCCCAAAACATTCTATCATGTAGGACATCATTATTTATTATCACAGTCATGTTCCTGGTTCTCACCAGGACTCTCTGAACTCTTTCTGTGGTCTGAAGTCTATAGGGCCGATAAAATAGCATAAAATGAACAGTTTTGTTTTTCTATCTTCTTTCTCCTCTCCCATACCTCATCCCAATATATGCCTCTTTACCTCTCTCAGGAAGGCACTGACACACCTCCACATTCCCTCATACTTCCCCCTCAGGGCCTTTTCCCATCTACATCTAGATTTACCCCCATTCCAAGATACCACGCTCTAACTCCAAAGTATTGGTGTTTTCCAATGCTCAGGCTTTGTACATGTTGCTCCTACTTCCCCTCCCCCTTGTTCACACCTTCATGTCTGTTTTCAGCCTTGTCTGCAGCCTCCCATGCAGCTCACAGGGCGGTTCTCGTTGTAGAAAGGCGTCAAGTTATGTGTGTACTGTTTCGGTTGACTGGAGTCAGCGATGTGCCGATGGGGTCCAGTACCATCCATTCACCTCCTCCACTTTGTCTTCATTTACAACTCCTTTCCTCCCATCTATGTTCAACCTCTCCATCTCTCCTACCAGAGTTCTTCACCCCACTTCAGAGACATAGTTAGGTTTCTCTGTACTGACTGGAATTTGAAGCAGTGAACCCCCTGGTGCTATAGGCAGTTGGTGTGGGGGAGGTGTTTACTAGTACATGTAGTTAGAAAGACGAAAAACTGGGGTTATATAATTGAGCACAGGTGAAACTATCCTGTCTTATCTTGTTTCTATTGTAAGATGCCCCACCAGTATAGAGATGTCGTGCCTAGGAGAAAAGAAAGAAAGAAAGAAAGAAAGAAAGAAAGAAAGAAAGAAAGAAAGAAAGAAAGAAAGAAAGAAAGAAAGAAAGAAAGAAAGAAAGAAAGGGAAGAGAATAAAGATATCGATATATTATCACATTCGTCCTCGGCAAACGAGGAAAGCCCCGTTTATTGGTATGATACCACGTGCATAGCATAGAACCAGCTGAGTAACCTGTTTAACAGTTATCCACACATATAATACCCACATCGTGCACATTTCACCTGAAGTCACAGGTCAAAATAGTAAACCTGTATAATATGTATATGTATATCCAACAATTAACTCAGCTGCCTGTATATTGGAGCATAGAAATTAATACCAAAAGTATAATGCTCCCATAGAAATTAGGTAGGCCTATACCAACCTTCTACCACATCACTACTCTATGCCTATGGCCGTGGTCGTGAAGCTATATACATGTATGATAGAATCAATTCATGTAGTCACTATCTCTAGTTCAGTCAAGTGCCACAAGTTATAACATCCCCCTAAACCATATCCTACCAGTATCAAAATAATATATCAATCTGTTGATATTTTGATGCTTCAGACTGTACCCCCCTCCATGCAGTTTTAATCTGAGCATGTCACTCCAAATCAGATTGAGCATTTGGCTGGTGACCAGTTCGGTTAAATCGAGATATGTGGCAAACACACGAGTATGGCACTCGTCCATAGCAAACAAATTCGCTACATTACAGCACCTCTCCAGCTGCAGCCCACAGTTGGGTATTTTGTACATTAAAGTTGTATGTGGGTTGCGTGTGGACCCTTCATATCAGCAGTCACCAATCTACATCTCTCCATACCTGACCTGACCAGGTATTCCCCTATAGTAACCCTGAAATGGCAGCCTTCAGCAACATGCTCTGTATCTCTATGCTTCAGTGTATGTTGCCTTGGTAATACATATAAGGTCCCCCGGCTTTTCATATTCTTCACCGCAGGCTGCAGGTTGATTCAGCTCAATGATTTTTGTTATTACTTCGGGTTCAACTTATGATAAGCTGGAGCATTTGTTAACACATCATTTCACCAAAACTTCCGGGCGAGTGGTGAAATTAGTTGATTAATTATGAGGCTCCAGATAGGTAAACCCAGAGTATCCAAACATGCATCCTGGTGGTCAAATAATAGATCAGCAATTTTTATTACATTTAATGAAACCTGATTTGGGGTGTTGCCGTATTCAAATGCATGAAAAATGTGTTCGTGACATTTGCGGGAAGTATATTTAATAACGGTATTGCAAAATACTACAAAGTCTACAATAATAAACTTTGAAATACATGGGTACTTTTCCAGTATATACCAAGTAGTACATAAATAGCTTAGAAATTGCTCATCAGCAGCAATTCCCTATGAGTCTCTAGAGAGCCGCTCATGCTTGGGGGGAGCAGGCCGCTTGCTTGTAGAAATGGATGACAGAGGTCGGCTCCCAGAGGTATAACATTTGTGTGTATGAGATATAGATGAAAGCGGTTGTGGTGTTTTGATGTTAATTTGGTGAAGAGATACACTGAATAATTATGAAGACCGATTTCATAGTAAAAATTCTCACGTCTCTGATGGTTATATTCTATAGGTATTATTATACATGTCTTGTTGTTTTAATGTACTGAATGCTGTATCCGTTATTTAATTATCGCTTTCTGTATCAGACATCCATGAACTCTGTTCATTTATTCTGATACCAGGACCTCCGAGGATTACGTAGGTTTGCTCAGCACGATTAAGGATTTTGGAGATATGCAGAATCACTGGTCCAGAAAATTGGTTCACTGTGTGGTGATGTGGGAAGCCAGTTCTATATAGCAGGTTCTATTGGTTATTAAAAATATAATGTAATAATTGGTGATCTTGTGACAGCAGAACATGCTTTGATCTAGTTTCATATCAGAATATGTTCTGATCTTGTGTGACATCAAAACAAGTTCTGATCTTGTGTGACATCAGAATATCATGTCACATCATGGAACATGACACAATCCCCAAGTTTATCATGGTGTATGATGCTGTGACATCATAACTCACAGAAACTATATATTTCTAGCATACCGTACTATGGTTCTCACAGTATTGGAGTAATTTGGGGGTCCTCATTGTATACAACTGGAACAGGAATTTGGGAAGCTCAATTGGGAGTTCAAAATGATATATAAATTCTTATACATGATTGACATATAAGTAAATCACGCTGCCAAACATGCAACCTGTGAATTGCACGGTAAACTGTCTCTCTGATCGTGCCTTTGTGTACATACGTATACATTACACATTCAACGTAGGGGAAGCCATAGTTGAAGCCATGCATGCCCAACTCACTCACTCAACACGGAAGCCATGTCCCGAGCAGTTCATCATGTTAGCTCACCTTCCTATGGTATACATGAGCAACTCACAAAGTGACACGCACTCATGCATGTCCATTGAGCTGCCGTTAAGCTGTTCTGTGACTTACAAAAACATATATACCAATCTATCTTGGAGTGGATCTACCTAGGGATGAGGACTTCAGACGGATTGGTCTGTATTTCTGTGGTCGATTTTCAACAGTGAAATCTGAATCTTCAAAACATGCAATTGTACATTGTAAGTTATAGGTTGCAAGGTCAAGCCTATCGGAAACATGCCATGTGCATACATATGCATGCGCATCCATATATCTCTGATATCAAGGAATTTTATTGTTTATGTGATGGAGTTCTAAGAAATGGTGAATATATGTCATGCATGCAGTTATCATATAGACTTCCTTCTTTGTATACACTATAAACTGCATGGCCAATATTTGAAAGAGAATATTATGACAGACATCAGCCAAGCGTCTTTACTGTAGACATACTGTATGTAAAAGACAATCACACGTACGGATCTTCATGGAAACATAGATGAGAATTGGCACATACAACATAAGCCGTCCACTATGTGCATGACCACAGGCACAGTCTTGGAGATTTACACGCTCAACTGTACATGGTCACACTATAGCACAAGCCCTTTCCACCCTACGAGCATCAACCCCGACCCTGTAGACAACCCTCCATCCGTCTTAGCCAGGCTTATTTCGCACTAACCAGGGTGACGGGGATGAGTGTTGTCAAGGGAACCCCCACGCGCCCTCCCAAATAGTACCAATTTGCCCTGCTATGTGGCGCTGTGGCGACAAGCCATCCATAATTTGCCCCTCACTCAGCGGTGGCGCCCCTGGCGGAAGGAAGCTATGAGTCCCGCGGCCCAAGACGAGGCGCTGACCCATCTATCGTCGGCGGCCGGAGTGAAATAGTTGCGTCTATATTCGTTGGTGCAATTTCTCCCAGTGGCAACTGGTAGGACGTATAGGACTGTTGGTTACCGGATGGTGAGGTGGTGAGGGAGGGATTAGGGCGGGAGGGAGGGAGAGGAGATGGTAGGAGTAGTAGTGGGGTACGATGTGCTCCTTTTTTACATATAGTATGTATGAGTATACTGAGTATTCCACCCTATACGATGGTGCTTTGCTGCCCTTTTGGTGTGCCCCCAAATG
This sequence comes from Harmothoe impar, assembly GCA_947462335.1. Classification (NCBI taxonomy): domain Eukaryota; kingdom Metazoa; phylum Annelida; class Polychaeta; order Phyllodocida; family Polynoidae; genus Harmothoe; species Harmothoe impar. The sequence continues at coordinate 48,683,365 of OX381705.1, forward strand.
GCCCCAAATGGGGCCTGAAGCCACCTGCAACCCTCGTTTCCTCATTCTTCATATTCTAGATACCACTCTTCTTTTAGGGAATTCTTAACTGTTCTTTGTCTGTACCCCCTCCCGTGCTATATGTGAGACATGATAAGAGGTACTATAGTGGTGGTGTAGGTAACCAAAAAGGTATAGGGATAGATTCGGATATGTGTCCGAAGTATCTAGGATTGTTATAGGTAAGGCGGTTGATTGGGAAAGGCAGAAAGGCCAACAACCACGAGCTATGCCAATATGTTTTAAGCTTGGCTTTTGCAACAGGCTTTGGCAGATTTATCGATTGCTGAAAGTTGGGCACCATTGGTCCGACTTCTGAAGATACCTCGTCTGCATCATTATGTTCAATATGAAGGATGGTTTACTTAAAGACTATTGGTATATATCTTGAATTGTTGTAGCTTTCTTGCATACGATGCCGGGATATAATGGTGAAATATAATGGTGAAACCTTCATGCTAATACATCGTAATAATTATCGGCAATTCATGAGAATCCCCTGACCGGAACAAGCGCTATTTTCATACAGGATGCACCGGTCTGTCTCCTGTATCTTCATGTACCCGCCAAGGTCGACATATAAACAAGCTCTAAACGTTTTACCCAGTGTTTTACAAACACAACTGCATTCAGGCTAGCAGATGGAGAAATACAGTGTTTATTAGAAATTGTGTTGTGATCCTAGTGTACAAGAAAAATGAACGAATCATTACTGTGCTTTATTATGAGAATTTTGCATGGCAACCATGTTATCCCCACTTCCCTCCTTATTATGTGGGTAGTACTCTACTGAATGTAAATAAGATCTGCTTGAAACGACTGGGCATATATGGCTCTAAAAGTGCTATGCCGTTAGAACAGCTCATGTGTGGCTGGAAAAGATAAAGCCGACGGGGGTGCCCACTGGAACTCTAGGCAGTGTTGGGGACTGGGGAGAGGACTAACGTAGACAGGTTAAGTACGAACTGAGAAGCAATGTAACACAGGGATAGTAGTTACTGTGTACTTGAGACACTCTATCACTAGGGGTCAGGGCCTACATCCCTCTGGTATACCAAACAAGCCTTTACTCCCCTAATGACTCCACCCTACCCTCTGTCCTGCACTGCCCCATGTCCGAGCAGCTCATAGACCTGACCAGGAGCAGCTCACCGAGTAGCTCACTGGGTAAGGTCCCATGAGCAGAATGTCCAACGACCAGGGTCCCTGGGGCCTATCATCATTTACAGTCTATACAGGAATCTTTGTCAAAAGTTAGGTTCCCTGCAGGTCAAAATAGCGAAAGGCAAAGAGTTAAAGGAGCACTGAGTCGGTGACCTAACCCTGCCGAGTTTTGCACGCAAATGATGTCGTGCATTCAGAGCTCCTATAACTGAATAAGCTAGTAAGTGACAAACACAAAGAATACTAATAAAAAAGACGCATCGGAAATGTATGCGTGTAATACGGTACCTCACAGATATAAGAAGAACATTTACGTCTTCACTGAAGTCCGATTGATCTCTAGGCATAACAAAAAGGCGTTTATAACGATGATGACATGAGTGTCTTTATATTAGATTAGAAAAGGTTTCTCCTCTATGCAGGGAGCGTTGTACAAACTATACCAGTACGCATGGCGCCTGTTGGCGCTGCTCCCGCCCCTACCGGCCACAATCAGAACTAATTTCACCCTAGCCCTCCACTGCGCATGCTCGAGCGTACATTTTACGTCCTCAACCAATCACAGCAATCCCCGTCTCCTGTCGTGCGCGCGCATACCGAGTAGGGGAGGGCGGGGTGTAAAGTCACAGGGGCAAGTTGTCACAACGTGATTTCGGGGATTCCCCTTTAGGGAATCCTCAAAATGAGGTCATCACCCTTGCATACACTTAAGACTATTAACTCAGAATGCAGGTCAACTCACTCAGGAATATACATCACCCCTCAACAGCCCTCACCAGTTTTTGGCCTTGCTGAACACGTTTTTGCACCAGGACGAAAAAAGGTATGTGTCAGTTAATGAGTGTCAATTCAAGAACCTATCTGTGCCAAAGTTTAAGGAAATATGTTTACTATATGTCTCTAAAGTACTTATTTGTATATCCCATGTGGTCTGGTGGTGGTATGACCTAATTTACCCAGGAGTGGGTTGGGGCATGTTGTCACAACAGCTGGGGTGTGTTGTCACACTCTCTGTTGGCTGTGACAACTAGCCCCACTAAACTTTTACCAGCAGTTTTCATGGAAACTCGATTCTACTTGTACATACACACAACAGATCAATAACATATCATACATTTATGTATTTACACATTAGATAATGATCAAACCTTGGAGAATAATTTATATATTAGTGTAATTACTGGTGTTATCTAGGCTATACTATAATATGTGTGTTCATTCGTTTCTGTAAGTCAAAATTTGTTATGTTATTGTCATTGATGGGAATCTAGTCTTTAGGTCATCATGATGACATTTATTTACTCATTTCTTGGTTATTTTCAGATGGTACGAACCTATCAGAGGACAACGCAGAGGGGGACAGCCCCAAAGGAAGCTTACAGGGCAGCAGCTGCAGACCACCTCCGGGGCCTTAGTTTAAGGAAAGCTGCTGCGTTACATGAAGGGGTCAATTACAAGACTCTTAGCCGCTATATACCTATCTTCCAGAGAGGAGAAGAGAATGTGCATTTTGGTTATGGCAAACCAGGGCAGGTGTTCAGTGACAAGCAGGAGGACGACATGGTAGACTACATAAAGAAAGCAGCAAGTATCTTCCATGGTATTTCCATTGATGATCTCCAGCATCTTGCATACAAAATTGCAGTCGCAAACCATGTGAAGTGCCCACAGAGCTGGAACCCAGAGGAAATGGCTGGCAGAGACTGGGCTGAAGCATTCCTGAAGCGCCACAAGAACGAGATATCCCTCAGAACACCAGAAGCAACATCGATCCAGCGCATGGCAAATTTCAACCAACATAACGTGACAACATTCATGGACAACTTGCAGGCTGTCTTAGAACGTCGTGGAGGGTTTGGTCCAGACCAGATCTGGAATATGGACGAGACTGGTGTGACGACCGTGCAGCGTCCTGTGAAGGTTCTTGCAGAAAAAGGAGTGCGACAGGTGGGATCTGTTGTTTCCCAGGAACGGGGTACACTCGTCACAGTTGCATGTGCGGTAAATGCTCTTGGGAATCACATCCCACCCTACTTCATCTTCCCAAGGGTCAATGTGCAAGACAACTGGCTGCTTGTTGCGCCACCTGGGAGTGGGGCAACAGGTCATCCGAAAGCAACTGGGTGGATGACAACAGACAACTTTCTCAAGTATATGAATCACTTTGTGAAGTATGCTAAACCAAGTGCAGATAAGCCGATTCTTCTTCTACTAGATAACCACCACTCCCACATAGCCGTGGAAGTGATTGACTTCTGCAAAGGAAGTAACATCACCCTACTGAGCTTCCCTCCACACTGTTCACACGAGCTTCAACCCTTAGACAAATCTGTCTATGGTCCCTTCAAGACGTACATCAACCAGGCAAGTGACACATGGATGAGGGAGAAGGAAAATGCCGGAAAGTCAATGACCATCCACATTGTACCCAAACTCGTTTCCTATGCCTTCCCCAAAGCCATGACCCCAGAGAACATCACATCTGGCTTCAGAGCCACAGGCATCTATCCCTTTGATCGGAACATATTTCCACCTCACAAGTTCATGTCTGCCTACACCACTGACAGACCCCTTCCCCAGGAAGAACCCCAAACTCCCGAGGCATCAACTTCAGCTGAAACACCAGTTAGTGCTGAAGCTGTCCGTCCTTTCGGGAAACTGGCAGCAAGGAAGGAAGGTGCACCTGCTCGTAAGAAAGGGAAGTCACAAATATACACAGACACACCAGTAAAAGCAACATTGCAGGCAGCAAAGGCAAAGAAGCCAACCGTGAACCCCAAGCCTACATCCAAGAGAAAGCTCACCAACCAACCTGAGTTTGATCAGAAGAAAAAAGCAAAGAAATCAGATGCTCCTGCTCAGATTGAAGAGAGCAGTGACGAAGAATGCAACCTGGAGGCCCTCTGTGATGACAGCAGTGATGTCTCTGAAAGAGATGACTACCAGACGATCATGTTCCCGTCACTTGGCGAGCTTGATGTCGATGACCACATCCTTGTGCGTTTCTCCTCAAAAAAGACCCATGGCAATTACATTGGGCGTGTCATTCAAGTAGATCTAGAGAACGACGAGGTGGAGTCTACCTTCATGAGACGGCAGAAATCGAATGGTGCCAAATCACTGTATTTTTTTCCAGAAAAGGAGGACAAGAGCATCCATGATTCAGATGACATCATCATGAAACTGCCCGTGCCAACAAGCGGCCAAACTAAACGAGTGGCTAAGCTCTATGACTTTCACTGCCCTGCACTGGCTAAATACAACGTAAATTAATAGTAGACAGTTTGAAGCGTTAGTGAGGGTATGTCATGCACTGGAACTATGCCTACTACAACCCATCAGACATTGAGTTATGATTTTTCATTTCCATTTTAAAAAGATTGAGTGATACACAAGAGACCATTATATCTGATGTCATTAACAGAGTATTTGTCACTAAAATATCAAATTGACTGTATAGTCTTGATTTCAGATTAAACAGACTTTGATTTAACTAGATGGAGAACCGCTTTATGACCTTTACCTCATAGTTGATGATGTGAACTTTCGAATGTATGATATTTGTAAATTGTTATGAATTGATATCACTGTTATGATGCTACAATGAATTATTAATTAACAGAATGTCCTTGATTGCTGATGAAATGACCAACTTAAGCCTGATTACAAATGAAATAAACACTTGATCAGACTGTGAACATGTTTTTTCACTTTTAACATAGTTGTGACAATATGCCCCATGCCACGTGACAACTCACCCCGTGTCCGGGGTGAGTTGTCACAGGTCACTTTTTTTTTTGTAAAATTCAAAACTGAAAAAAGTATCAAGTGCTCAATTAAATCATTAATACCAATGAGTAGAACAAGTTCAATCCTATTTTTTGATGTTTTAAGAATTACTGCATGAGAAAATTTGACCGAATTATGGACCGAATGGCAATTTTTGTGACTTTACACCCCGCCCTCCCCTAGTCCTTTCTAGACTCCTTCTGGCCGCCCCGGTGATTTCCATATGTGGAAACAGTTTAGACTGGACCCAATGTATTACTGGGGTATTGTCCAGGGCAAGGGGAGGCTGAACGAATGATATGCTCCCAGGGAGATATGGAATCCTAATCGCTGAAGTCTATGGTAGAGTGGTCCAGCTGATAGGGTTGGATACTGGGGAATGGGGTAAAGAAATTGACTCGATTACATCTAGAGATTCACATCGCTGTACCTGCATTTTCCTCCTTTTCTCTATATTCATCCTCCTAGGGAAAACTCTATTACAACTATAGATAAACACAGTCGTCATGACGGACGTATATATATCATAGAAAGTTTTGCAATTCGACTTCAAATTGGGTTCAACCTCGGGTTGATTATTACGGTATCAGTGTACGGTATCAATGTACATGAGGCCACCTTTTATTGATAACTTGGATTACGGGCGCTCAGAGCAAATATTTTGGGGGGCGGGAGGGAAAAAAAAGCTACCCTTCAGGGGGAGCTGGGTACTGAAATTTTCCAGTGGGCGGAGGGGAAAAAGCATGCAAAAGTCTTTGTTCGGCTATCAAATTAAGGTATATTCAGAAATATTCCCAATTTAGAGGGCCTAATCCTTGGTGTTTGCTAGTCAGCATGTACTTTTTTTTTGCAATATGCCAAAATTTCCATCGGCGGATCCGTAATCCAAGTTATCAGAATCAAACGGCGTAAGCTGTAGAATCTACTGTTAGTACACATTATTTTTAAAAAGATGATATTTTGGCGTCAATGCACCCTAAGAAGAGTGTGTTGCTGGAGCACGCATAGGGAGTTACACACACATATATGCAACACACTTTTGAGATCAACACACATTTGGCAAAGAGTGTATAGTGCGTAGTGTGTTACAGCAAAATGTGTGTTAAAAGTAGCTGCAGAAAAGCGTGTTGATAAGTGTGTAAACGTAACACACTGTCCTTAGAGTGTGGGTTATTGTAACTACCTAGTTATAAGTTAGTAAAATGAGGAGATGAAAAACAGAATAATTATGTATCTGTTCATTTGTGTATCAACAAGATGTTATCTGAAGACCTACATGTGATGTCACTTCGCTCCGAACACCAGTAACTAATCTAACGTAATTGTTCCCTACAGAAATCATTCTGCTTTATCGTCAGTAGTCATCTCTGCCCAAGTCCATATAACACACAGAGGGTCTTATAGCCATGTTGGGAGTGCGTGAGATCCGACAGCGCAAGGAGATTGACAGAAGGCTGCAATGCGGCCCCAATTACTGAGCCTGTTGGTAAGTAGTTCGGCTTAGCGTAAGTAGTATAGGAAAGATAGCGTCTGAGCAGGGGACTGCCACAACAGGCATAGTTGATACTGTGTGGAGATAACACACCAGGATGTACACTAGGGTGGGACTGACAAGGCAAAGATTTGCAGATAGCAATACCGAGATATGGAGATAACAGCAACAGAATAATCTTCGTAAATATATGGATGAATCTGTGTAGCATGGGATTGGGTAGGACACGATCATGTGACCTGTATACGCGTCGCTGATTGGCTAGTCCCGACGGGAGTTGTAAATAATGATGCAAGGTGGTTTATACAGGAAGTGACCCAACCCTAAATCCTGGCAGTGCATTATGGGGTTACTGTAGAGGATGAATCTTATCAGAGTCAGACTAAACGATGGTGGTCCTAGTCTCTTCGGCCTTGTGTCAGCTTGGCTTAGCTAGATATGATATGGGATAAGGAATTGGGTGTGGCATCTCCCATGTACATGCACCTAAACTGTGATAAGGGTTTGTTTGTGACAAGAACGGCGGATTTTGTCAGATAGCTCTGTCTGTCTACGTCAACATTATATATTCATACATACATCACTATATATATTCTTCCCAAGGCCCTACCATGATATGACCATGTATTTTACTCCGGTAACATAAACTTATTTATTCAACAATGTCTGAATAAAACGTTTCTGTGCAGCTTCATAATTTATTCGATGAGCACTATATTATCTTTAGCTATTGGGTCTATCGCGTTAACTATATCTATTTGGTAGATTTCTCCTTTTCTGTCGATTTTAATTGGCATGGCATAGCATACCCGGTAGGCAGAAATCAGACTCCTTAATGGTATCTCATTAGATGAGATTAGTGTCTTCTAACTTCTAAATACAAGGAGCTAATAAAAGCCGTTACCGTGTATTCTGTATACCCAGCAGACCTTAATGAAGTTCAATAAGAGGGGAACCCAGACGTGAAATCCAATTAGAAGGACCAGATGCTACCCACCTATTGGTATTGTGACATAATTTCCGCGGCCATTTTACATTAAACTCCATATTCCCAACCAATTAACACCAATTACATTAAACAGGATTACACACTTTCATTTTGACTATTGCAAATGGCCGACGAGATCCCACGAGTGTAGAGACGCCTTATTTCCGGTTCCGCTGTCACGGTGACCTTGACCCGGTCAGTGTTGAAGGAGTGACCTCTAGTACTCTGGCTTTCTGGCTATGAAAGCCAAGCTATAAATTAATGTCATTCATAGCGGAGCCCTCCCAGTGACACCCAATCATCAGACCGACAAAGCACATCAAGGAGGGGGGATGGACAGGGGAGGGAGCACAGCAGGGGCACCCCAGCCCCCATTTAATCAAATTTGGACAATCCTGCTGTGGGCCGACATTAAACTTATAATTAAAGGCGGGGTTGATGAAAGGAGTCAGGTGGTGGATGTGTGGACGTGTGTGGTGTTGTAGGGGTACATGGGGGTCGGCGGGGGGGGGGGGTGCATGCAGGTTGGGAGGTGCGGAGTAGGGGATTGATTGTAGGGGAAGGGGGAGGGATCTATGGGAGTGGGTGTGCTTTTCTAAAGGCCAGAGGTGGGATGGCTCGAGAGTTATGGTGAATTTTGTACTATGTGTCTAGCTAAAAGGGCGAGTCGTATGTAAATAAGAGAAATGTATATAAAGTGAATCTGAGATATTTTGCGATGTATTATGTCTGGAGATTGCAGAGGGTTATAAGACTGTGTCTCTTCCTTTACCTTTTGTCTGTCCGTTTCTCTCTGTCTGTCGTGCTGCCGTTCTCTGTCTGTCTGTCTGTCGGTCTGTCGGTCTGTCTCTGCCTGTCTGTCTTTCTATCTCTGTCTCTCTGCCTCCTCTCCTTGAGGCCAATTACCACACATCCCACTGGTTCACGGTAGGCTGTGTCTCACGACCTTGGGACAATGTTTATGTCTCTGACCGGGTGCCGTCTCTGACCAGGTGCCGTCTCTGACCGGGTGCCGTCTCTGACCGGCTTGGCTTGATAAGGTCAAAATACTAGCAGCAGGAGGCTAATTATAATTATAACTATGATATATAACAACCGCCATAACGTTTTTCCAAATCCTTATATATATATGAGTATAATTCTTTTTAAAACACCTTTTTCTGACACCTGGTCAGAGACGGCAGCCGGTCAGAGACGGCACCCGGTCAGAGACGGCACCCGATCAGAGACAAAAACATTGTCCCAAGGTCGTGAGACACAGCCGGTAGCGTTGTTTCCATTATTTTTGGCCAAATGTGAACCTTTATCTAGGATGTGGTCCCACAGAAAGGCATGACTAGAGTCATGTTCCACAGTCTGGTTCACGATTGGGGTGAAATGATAATCCCCCCGCCCACCCAACCCAACAGCCACGACCACCCACACCTTCGTCCGCCTCCTCTACCCATCTGTCGCCTGACCCCCACCCAGGATCACTCCCCCACCCCCTCTCCCAGCCATCCCAGCTAATTATTGTCCTAATAAGGCGATTAGACTTTAAGCCTCCCTAACTACCTCCCTAATCGTCCTCCCGGCCTCCCAGCATCAACTGCACAGGATGTGGGATGGCAGTTAATTGACTAATTCCATATAGAGCAGGAGAAGAAAAAATTGAGAAAGTTATTAAGATTTTGCAGGCAATTAGGATGGCGCTGGTGTCAGTTGAGCTATATATGGTAACACTAAGGAGTCCCAGGTGGGTGAAGAAAAGAGGCTTAGGGTGGCAATGGGCGACCGATGGGAATTTGGAATATCCAAAATCAAAGAAGATTGCTCCTTATTTGTCTGTCTTAAGTGTCATTTCATCGGTGGAAACTGCGCAGTTGGTGTACTTTTCAAATTAGGGATTTTGCCTAAAGAAGAAGACACAATACCTGTTTTGAAGTGCTGAACAATCATCCAAGTTTGCACTGTCTTTAAAGGAATTTATTCAGGAATGTTAACTCTGCCTTGCTATACCTGTCGACAGTTTGATTGAACAATTAATGTCAACGTTCTTTTCTGTAGTTGAGAATCAAATCACATATACTTAGGTATTACATTATTTCCATGAACAATAGGTTTTAGAGTGCGGGATTGTGAAAATGATGTTGACATGTATTTGTTATACTACAATGCTATTCATAAAATCTATACCAAGTGTAATAATATATTACATTATCACATCAATATGAATACATTGATATAAGATCCCTGATTCAGGTTGTCTACATGATCGGAACAACCATGTCATGGTTTCATAATGTTACTGCATGAATGATAGGATTTAAACAGCATCGCTTTAACATGGATTGTCATTCAAAGGGTTGCTTCAATCACATACTAGGTGCAATGTGAACTCATTGTTCAGTGTATGCAACTTTAATATGAATAGTTTATATAAATGACAGTATTATCTTTAGTGCTTAAGTACTCCAGTATAATTAGCATTTACAGAACACTCGGGCACATTTTTGACAAACACTTTGGGTCTTTTGATTCGCGCAATAATCAATAGTTTTCTCTCCTGACATCGGATTAAGAGAAATGAGATATCAATTGACCGCATGACCCACACAGGTAAAAGTAGGTCAAGTCAGATAACATTCCTAACCACCAGAGGGCGCCACTAATTTGAGGTCAGGGGTCAGTCTCCATCTGAGTGGTGGATCCTACCCCCCGACAACAGGTGAGATAAAAGTGATGAGTCAGCATTAATTTGTGAGTCAGATTCCTCACCCTTCAGGTGGCCGGGACGGACCCAATCGTCCTCCGCTTACGCCCAGGAGGGGGTGTCAGACGTCTTGGTGGGTGGGGAAAGAGGTTGGGGAACGGAACTCTTCCTTCTGAATTAAACTAGGGGCTTCCCTCCAGCAGTCAAGAGGGGCAAAGGCAAAGATCTTATGAAAGATTTATTATCCCCCATGTTATAATGTAGCCAAACGAAGCCCGTAGACCCCCCCCCCTCCTCCGCCCCCAATTTCAAACTGTTTACTATGTTCCTATGTGATAGTCCTTAGAAATGTCAAAATAGCAAGTTGTACTTGAAGGTCTATGCTAAGGAGTGACATGGGCATTTCTCGGGAGTCATTCAAAGCGATAAATCTGTTCTAAGCTTGGAAGTCTAATGTCTCCTTGGATCCCAGCTAACAAAAATACGTTATTTTACGTCAAATTCACATTTTTAACGTTATAAAACGTTGGGCCATAAAAAGCAGCCGGTTCTGGAAGTATAACTTTTTTGTTTACAGTGATGCCCAAAGCAACAGCGGAGAGACTAAATGCTAGGGGCGCTGCAGGAACTTGTAGCCTGGACTTGTACACGGGAGTGTCTCTGGTCCCTTGGCGTCCATCCATCACCCCCCCCCCCTCCACACACACACACACACACACACACACACACACATACTGCCTCACAGAAAACACTATCTGTACCCATCACGTGACCAGCCTGTCTGCGTGCGCATCTAACAGCGTTCTTGATTCTGATTAACCTGTTTCACCGTCCAAAATGGCCGCCATGGTATAGACACTATACCAGGAGACTATTACATATATTAGAATGGAAATGTGATGAAGGAAGTGTGATATGAAGAGTTTGGAAGCAAAACGACATGGACACTATTTTTGAGACATCTTCTTTACAAAAATCTAGGTTAGGGTTGGTTCAGATGTAATCCTGAAACACATTTCTCAAGATCAACTGCGAAGCTTATGAAGTGTCCTGTATGTGTAGGAAGGTGCAGGAAGGGGTATTCGTGAAGGAATGAAGTAAACACGTTTCTTAGATCGGCATTCAGGAAGTACAGTCCCCCGATGTTATCTCCGTCTTTATTTTATCTTGTAACGGTTACCCGATCGGTTCCCACCACAACAGCTTACACTTTGTTAGCAAAAATAGTATTATCGACCTCAGGATGTCTTCAGTTCTGGAATGGATTTATGTCGTTTTGCACCCAAACTCTGCAATCATGGAGGTAATAAGTGAACATATAGAAAATATTTCGCTCAGAAAGGACTCCAACATGTCCCGTTGCTGACTTCTCAAGTTTGTACGATTCAGTCAAAACCTGTAGGGTCTCTCTGGATGAGAGTAGTGGTGTCCTGTCCAGATGCGTCCGGACTCGTAGCAGTTTCATTTATGTGTTGTATAGCCCACCATTTATCTGGACGGGGCAGTGGGGTCCTTAATCGCAGAAAGTAATCTTTTTGTTTTCTACACGATTTGAATCGTTGAAACTTGACAAGGGTCCTATATGGGGTGACGATGTAGGTTATGATATAAACAGCAGCGAAATGTCCGATGCAACACCTGTTGAAAGTAATTTAACAAGTAATTATATAAGAAGAGCAATGTGGTTTGAGAAACAGGCTCCATTTTACATGATGAAATATGAAATATACCCAGGGAATCCTTTCTGGGCTGCAGTGATTGGTATAGCAACTGCTGTTCTCTTCTTGGTACCTGTCTATGACCTACATCATGTCTTAGGTGGATTATTTTGCCGGTACTCATCTGGGACACCTCCTGAGAGGTCACCAGAGGATTTTCCCACTTGGCCATTAAAATAGGAAACATGCAGGCATGCACGGGGTGCCATGGGGCTCGGAGGGCCTATCCCCTTGCAGCAGGACAGGGGAACCTCCCAAGACGATGGTTTGACCTTGGGGCTGAGCGTTGACCTTGTCCTCCTGATCTCCGACCCCCTACCCACATCTCCGTCCCCTCCCAGTGACATGGGGGTGGGTGGATGGGAGGCAGGAGGAGGCAGGTTAGGAAAAAGGGTGAAAGTGGGTTGCAATAAAATGCATGTAGAATGAGGTAGCCATGGATTAGGGTATGGATGCATGTACAGATTATTTGAACATGTTTAATCTTAGATTGGACAAGACTAACGCATTCAGAGCAAAATGTTCTGCAGCTAAAACTATTTCCATCGCAATTTACCCCCTTGCCCATGGCACCGCATTTTAAATGGTCTCGATTGAACAGGGGAAAGAATACTTTCGATGGAACAGTGTTGAAAGTTATTTACAGCAACAGTGAACTAACAAAGGGGGGGGGGGTCTGATTGTTTATAATATAAACTTTACCTGGTTAAAATTTAATGTGAACTGGGTCAGTAAGTAGAAAACATGGTGGCTTGCACACAGTGGGATTATCTCTGGATGGAAAGTGAGTGTCCCCATGCAGGGACATGCATCCCCCTCTCCCTCCCACCTCCCCGCCCCTCCTCCTCCCACCATCATTAGACAAACTTTACCTGTTCATTAGGGGGCCCTGGTCGCCGGGCTTCCTGAGCTGCTCCCCCCTTGTTCGCGTGTTCGCCTGTCTGCATGCGATCCCCACCGAGCAACTCACGACTCCCTGTCGCCACGCCATGAGTCACTCCCCAGCCGTGAGCTGCTCCCCCTCACCGAGCTGCTCTCCCAGACCCGGAGAACTCCCTTTACAACACAGCCATTATCTAACCACTGGAGGGCCCCACCAGGTGAGCCTGTCAAAGCCCGCTCGTAAAGATCAAAAGTAAAGGCCTAGTTGTACTAATGTTAGGCTGCGTTTTATGGCTATGTTTACTACTTTATTTGTTAGCGTTGTTTTTAATGTGTATAAAATATTGTTTTCGATTTTGTGTAACAGGGTGGGAAGTTTTATTGAGTGAATAGAAATGGTCACCTGTGCTCAACCCTCCCGTTCCCCTTCTATATCTGTGAGTGCTTGCAATACCAACCCCCTTGTCCCTAACGCTCGCAACCTCTGCCCCTGAACTATACGTATAGTATGCAATCTTCCAATGGGACATGTTAAACACCTTACATTCTATAGTTTAATTGTAATATGAGATATTCACCGAGTCAACTGCCCCTGCAAGTCGGCGACTCTAGAGTGCACTCTAGAGTTATTTATTGATAGAATTAAATCTAAAGACTGCCCTTGCTGCTCTCCTTTTGCATCTACAGGATGCTGGTGATATTGCGGGTGGTTGGTTACTTTGAAGTGGGTGTTGTCAGCTCTGTAGTATGTATGATCTATGGGGTGGTGAGTGTGTGGAGCCGGATCTACATGAGTACTAGTGTTAACTGGTGATGACACGACCCCCCCCCCCCTCCCGACACACACACACTCACATACAGCCTGATCCAGCACGCACCCATACAACACACTGGGGAACCTTACACTTCACACCTAGCAGAGTCAATCCAAGACAAGATGCAGAAACCTCTCAGATGGGAAAGTACAATGTCATATTCATGCAAAAAAATTAAAGTTTGGTTTCAATGGTGTATGCTGTATAGAACAATGTATATTCTTTTGGCTATAAATCATTACAAAGAAAATTATGCTCTTCATAGTGCAGCCAAATCACATTGCAGCCTAATCTGTTATAGCCTCTTCTTTTCTGTATTGCTAGTTTGCATGTGTTCGGGTGATAGCAAATTTAAGCGTTAACCGAGCGTTGCCCTTTGCTTATTGTGAGAGTGCAGGGACAGGCTTTTTACGTGCTTTTTACGTGTTTATATTGCAATGATAGTACAGTATTTCTATGATTTCTATGTTTGAAATGAGAAAGCAAGTTCAAGTTCAGACAAAAGTGTTATTGAGCACATCATATACATATCATGAAGTCTCAATGATGGGCCGACCAACCATCGGAATTACTACACAACACATCGTATATATTAATAAAGAAGGAAAAACTTGTTGCGAGTCAAGTATAAGACGAGAGCTGGCATGTAAAATAAACTGTCTAACGTATCGCCTGTCAATACAAATGATTCGTATTCGTGTTTTATAATATTAAAATATAATTATATTATAATTCTGGCATGTATGTATAGACAATCCTTATGAATTATCGTATTATGTAGATACATGAACTTTCCTATCAGTAATAATATGGTCCATATTAATCAGCCTTGTTCGACAATGGATACATTATATATACAGCAATATTATATAGACAGTAGATCATGGATAGACCATATGCCACATACCCCCCTCCCCCGACCCTACTCCCAACCCACCTCACATGCTCATACCTTGCCATGTTTTTCTGCACGACGTCCGACTCACTCCAAAATCACTCACACATGCCCGACACCAGCCACGTCTCGTAAAATCTCGTCCTATCGGCATCACGTGACCGCCGACCGTGTCGGGTGACCCGTCACTCTTCAAGCAGAGTTTTGCTCTCCCCGAACCCCATAGTAAAGTGTTTAGTGGTGAGCTCAGGTAGGAGATCATTGACCCTTCTAGTATTCTACTCCCCTCACCCAAACCAGCTGACGTCTCCCTTGACTGCACCTATCAGTTACTGCTCAGAGCTGCTCCCACCTTTCTATGAGCAGCTCACCCACCTTCAGCCCACGCGACCTGCGCCACCCGACCCGCCCCCTATCGCACCTCAAAGTAACTACCGCCAGCGTCACGCGCCCGCTACGTCATAGCCTACGTCACTTCCTGTTTGGGATACACGTCGGTCTGGAGGTCTTATCAGGGGGTGTTTTCTTATCTTGGAGCTGTTGGACTCGTGTTTTTGCGGCGCTAGTCTCAAGGTGCTACTCATTTGGGGTAGGTTGGGTGTAAAGGTGACAAAGCATGACCTTGGCCCTGGAGAGGAGTTTCAGATCCTTGCCGGTAGGTGTCAGGTCATGACGTTAATGAGGTAAAGTGGGCGTCACCAGGAGGGATAGAAGTTCTGAGGGCGGTGGAGGCCAAAGTTGTCAGCTTTGTCAAAACAGCATGGATTCATTAAAGTGAACCCATGCACAACATATCGTCTGTGATATGCAACTCCCAAAGTGACATGCTTTGTTGAATGTCATGTCTCCGTTCTGAAAGCATGCTGGATTTCCTAGGTCCATTTCTCGTCCTACCAAATATTATTATAGTCATCAGAAACCTGTCATCAGAAGATTTGCCTCATGGCATAGTACTTTTGGAAACGCAAACATCAAAACAAAATAGTATTACTTATTCGCAATGAAACTGTTATAATATATTATATGATATTCAAATGGGGCCAACAACCTGTAAATTTATATCTAAATCACTATTATAATGATTGACCCATTATCGTATTTGCAATCCATCTCACAGTCCACTTGACTTTTAGGTCTAAGTCACATAACCTACTTCTACAGAAACCCCTCCTCTACCCACTAGCACGTGTAACATGCTACATGCCCTCTTTTAATAGAAGAGACGTCGGCACCAGAGCATTCTGAGTTTAATTCCTAATCTAATCGTACTGAAGGTGAAACTTATGGGTTTTGAGGTTAGTCGAGACGATTGCAGTATGCATAAATTCTACTGCAGACACACTAATCTTTAACTGCGTTTCCTGATACATTGGTACTGAAGCCTACACGCTTCAGCATTAGCTATCAGTGATACACTTACATAGACGCTTGACCACTTTGTGTGATGCTGCTTAGACTGAAAGTACTGGAAAATGTTAGATACAGTAAGCATTGAAAAGAAAAAGTCTTAATTGTTTTCTTTTCCTGCACGCATGTGGCTAAAGCAGATCTATTCTCTCCGGCAGTGAAAGGTCCATGTAATGATATTTTCAAGTTCTACACGTAGTTGTAGCTCACCTGTCAATTTACCCATGGCAGATAGTAATTGTTCTCAAACAGAGGTAATACATCATTATTGCTGATAATACGTCCGAGAGACCTTTCTTTATCACAACATGACAGATAGTAACTGGCGTGGTAGAAATACCAACCCAGGCTCCAGCTCACAAGACTTCTGTATAATATTATATCTACACCTGCTGCCAACAAGGACCTTTCTTTATGCTGACTGCACCTTTCTGTGTTGAGGTTCTGATAAGCTGTATGGACAGAAAGTGGGAATAGGTCACTGCCTCTGGGTGCATGGCTATCTGCTAACAAGCCCGCTCTGGCTCAGTATTGGGTAATAAGGCAGCTTACTGACTATGATTGATAATGTCCCTCCTCCACATTCTCTTCCCCCTTTCCCTGTTCTTCTAATGGATCACCTCGTGCTGCTCCTTTCATAATGGCCACCGTCCACTGGAAAACTTCGGCCGACTAGGCCCATACATTTCCTATGTAACTTCGCTCGATTAGAGCGCAGTGGACGGTGGCCACATTTAGCACTTTCGTATTATCTTTCAATGTGATACTATCCGATAGTTTAGAATATTCGTTGTAACATCTGATGACAGTCATTAACAATATATATACAGAATTGTGCTTTTCATTTCATATGTGCATGCTTACAGGTATATCCGGAGGTATCTCCATGAGATGATAATATAGCCAATCTTCAACCAAAGGAGAGTGCTAGCCAGCTAGCAGTCTATCTAACCCTGTAGACTATATTACAACAATGATATACAACGAAGCAATATTGCTAGCAGTGTAGGTACAGTAGCCTGTGAGTGGATGGGTGGTCTCCTCCTCTCAGGGTGTATAAAGTATCAGAGTGAGATGAGCAGCTTATGAGCAGCTCTATGAGCTGTTCTATGAGCTGCTCATCTTGTGAAGCTTGTCACTGATAACAGTTATTTGATATGATATGACAAGGCCCTATCATACCTCATTAGGAATCTCATTCTAGATGAGATAACAGAGAATATTGCACCATCCTCTATCCCGTAGGTAGGAATCTGGTATTTCTTTCTCAATGTGGAAAGTTTTTGCGGAAAACACAATACGTGAAGGGTTGGAGTTGAAGCTAGGATTTCCCCTTACAACATAATGGTTAATGAAACGATAGTCCCACTTTTCATTATTTTGGCATATACAAATGTATGGCCAGGGTTACGTTTGTCAGTAAAACCCAAATGCTTATTTTGAATTTGGATTGGAATTATAGAGTGACTCAGATCCTACTTACATATCCCATGGCCTCCTACTTGAATCTTGCAGCGCCATACTGGGAGTCGAATCCATGTTTAATATTCTGCCCCATCAAATTGGCTAGATATGGTAGCCTATACCATAAAGTTCTACTATACCATGACCATCGGTTAAAAACGCACCAGAATCAGGAAGGTACCACCGCAGTTACAGAGAAACCCCGCCCATTGCTAATCACGATCACGTCCACACATGTAAGTGCTGCTATCGAAGTAGGGTCAAGGGGAGTGGACAGTTTTTATGAGAGGAGAAAATGACCAGAAATGACCAGTTGGCCGTTATGACTGGGTGATCAAAGTCCCCATACACCCAGCACTCTCAATACAGTGGCCAGTAAACCTGTGTTTTATGTTGTGCCACCTGACCCTACCAGGCCAATAGCCCCTGTGCACCACTTGGATTAGGGGGGCGTTGCACACAAACCTTCCTGTGGTCAATATACAAGCATTGAATAAATAATAAGTGTAGTATTTTATTTTATAAAGGGGACTAGATATCACGCAAAGGGAAGAACTTGGGTGGGTCTTGGGCGTATCATCAGTTTAACATGGTATAACATTCTTGTTGTAAATTGTACTGTATAATTTACTAGTATACAGGCCTCAGTTCCTGAACAGTATTGATAAATAACATTCAATTCAATCATTATCAAAACGTTGACAATTATCAACGGACAGATGTGAATATCAGCATACTGTGCGTTTGATTCTTCCAGGGGCAACTATAGCTTACTGGAAGTAGCGCAGTCCCAGTGTCCTCCTTTTACCATTAATATATATATCCCTTTCCGCCATACTTCATAATGGGTATTTGCCTTCGAACTTATGTAAGCCACATTAACAATGATTATCATTTCATGTTTATCTGAATTTCGTGCCTCATATACATGAGGCACGAAATTCAGAATGGCTGCCACACAGATTCTTCAAAAGGTATTAGTCGTATTCCTATACATCAGAAAATTTAATGTGCTTTCTGAATGTATAGCTGTGCCTCGAAAGTGATTAAAAACTAGGATAGACCCTTTAATTTGATAGTAAGATTCTTGCAAATATCTCAATTTGCCTAAAAGTGAGGGATCTACACTTAGGCCCTGTGCTATAGATGAATAATCAGCAGAGAGGGAATATAAGATATAAGAGAAAATGAGGTTAGGTTGAAATGGAGGATCTGACACTCAGACTATACTTTACCAATGATGCTCTAATTAAGGTGGTACACATATATTAACTCCCCAGATCGATCCAGGTGCAATAGGTTATGGGTAGTAGAAACTGTCCCTTCCAACGTGTACTACATGCACGTGGTTTCTTCTGTAACCTTTTCTCTCCCTCTAATGTTCCCATAAACATGCCCACAGCACCACTCACAGTTCCCCTAAGTTTTCTGAATGGGGCCACCATGCCAGTACAGTCTACCGACACTGTAACTCATGATAACAAAGAGGTCTACTCCCACTAGGAAACACTAACCCTTTAATAAAAAAAATTAGCCAAGGCAAACAGGGACCAGGAGGAGCCCCCCCCCATCATGTCCAGGTACCCCCAGGCACTATGTATGGGAAGCTGTTTAAACACACATGCAGTTTTAGCATTGAATGAGATTATTTATTTCGGTGTCTTGGCACCTAAACATAATCCTGTATCTTTTTAAATACATAATACCTTACCCAGTGCCGGGGCCATGTGTGCACAACTATGCAGCAAGGCTTAATAAGCGCTTAGTAGGTGCTATGTGCCCACTATAGCATTGGGCAGTAATTTGAGAAAATAAGAAATTGTGATTCCGGATTTCTGCTCCATAAACACCCCATAGACCTACCAGTCCTGGACCATCATTGCAGGGACCACCATGCAGGGCATAGCCTCCCACTCGATTCTACCCTCTGTTACCTGCAAGCTGCTGGGCTAAACCTTCTTGAACCTTGATTAGGACAAATAGCCCATAAAACAGCCTATGTATCTCTACCCCCGCCCCCAGCAGCTTCTCCTCAGAGTTCCACTTCTACCCAACCTTAGTATAAGTGTTCTTCGGGTTTGGCCCACGAACCCCTTTCGTAAATAGTTCAATGGCCTACTTCGCTGAAGTATTGGGACAGCTATAAGTATACTTGAGGAAAATGATGCTCAATGAAAAAACAACAACTTCACAGTATAGAAAAAGAACGCTGTTAAACTAAGGTACTGGTGCTTGGTAACCCAGCTAACAAAAAACGTTTTTGGAACGTTTTAAAACGTTTGTATATGGTTTGTAAGAAAACGTTTGTTTCCAAACATTTTGAAACGTTTTTAAAACGTTTGGAAACAAACCTTATCTAACCGTATCTGTAAAAACATTATCTAACGCTTTTGTAGGCTTTGTTGATATTGACAAAGGATGTCTACAAATGATATTTCTGACCACATATCTTAGACTAGAAATTAAATAAATCTATACCAATTTAACTCTTAACCTATATAGAAAGTAATTATACTTGATATTGAAAAAACAAAAGTGTCTAGGGATTCGAACCTGCATGGATAGGACTCATGTGCCAGTGCCTAGACGACTAAGCCACACACCTGACATACTCTGTGAGATGTAGAACGACTATTTTGAATTGGGTATGTGACCCTGAATGTGTAAAATATTGCCATGCCTCTTGATTTGATGAGGTATTCCTAGATTTCCCCGGATTTAGCACTAGGGACCTTTAGTAACCACGTAAAAGCTCATAAAACGCAGACGTAGCAGTGCTGAAGGCATAGGATACGTCTGCGTTTAATGAGCTATGTCGGGTTTGCTAAAGGTCCCTATTAACTGAGAGCTGCCTCTTGCATGCTAATACACAGGGAAGTGCCACGGCCGGCCTATACCCAGTAAACAAAAAACGTTATAACACATTTTATAACGTTATATAACGTTATATAACGTTTCTCTAAAGCTCCTTACTATAGCCTAACGTTATATAAAATGTTACAACGTTATTTTGATGTAAAATAACGTTTTTCTGTTAGCTGGGTACTCACAGTGGGAGCAGTTGGGACACGCTCTACTGACCGTTTGGAACCCCCTACTTATAGGTCCACCTATCACCAGCCTCCTTAGCTCATCAAGTAGAGCCTGGGACTGCCAATCTGTAGGTCATGGGTTCGGTCCCCGGCTTGGCTTTTAGGTGATCATCCAAAATCGTCTGCAAAAGTTTGCGAACAAACCTTTTGCAAACCATTTGCAAGCGTTTTTTTCAAACCTTCTGCAAACGTTTATAAAACGTTTTCTTGAAAACGTTTTTTTGTGTCAACGTTTTAACGTTTTATAACCTTTTACTAAACGTTTTTCCAAAACGTTTGCAAACCTCCTGCAAACGTTTTCCGACCGTTAGGAAAACGTTTTTTTGTTAGCTGGGAATACATTTTTTGCAATACTCTAGTGTACAATCAATACATAGAGGATCAAGCTTTTAGTGCAATGGTCCGTGTAAGAGTAAGCAAAAAAGAAATGAATATCCCGTTATGTAAACATCGATTAAAAGTCCAACCTGCGGCAATGCTGAATAATTAAAATATGTTACAATAAATAATATAGAAGCATGACATTGTACAAATGTTTAAAAAAATGAGATTTGCCTTCCCACATTCAGCTATCCCCAAGCAATAATAGGGGGTGATGCTACTAAATCCACAACGGAAGTCGTAAAAGTTGAACATCAAATACCCGGGGAGAAGTTGTATTGATTATATTTCCGAATACTCCCCGATCGATATTCAAAACAGACCTGTTTGAAAGGTAGCAGTTTTTAAATTCATATTCCATTTGGAATTTTGAAAAGAAGGAATTGTATTTTATGTAGGGAATAAAACATTATATGAAATGGTGAGACTTAAAGTAGGCTTATTTCAACTGTTAGTTCTGAGATTGGCTTAGGACTAATTAAGTGCAGTAATTATGAGGCTATCAAAGTCAGGTATATTTTAAATGTTGTTTGGGTGTGCTTATTTTGCGCTCCGATGATAGACTCCTTTTATGTAGGCCCTACCAGATTTAGGTGGATACTTGGGACTCTTATTAGTTTGAGTACATTAGTAATGGCCAATTTACAATTCACTTTCCCTTTATTCAATTTAAGCACATTTCCTTCTGGCTCATGTAATAGTCATTTCTCAGAGATTCTGTGTGGAATTCTTATTTTGAATATGTACGATATGATCAGAATTTCCAAAGGGAATGAATCGTACAACTTGGTATGCACATGCATGCAGCTATACATATCTCATATTTCAATCTATTAATTATGACATAAACATGTCTAGGTAAGTTACTACTAAAGATCTTCCCACTATATATGGGACCCAAAACTTAAAGTTTCCCCTGTTTGTTTTGAAAAGTCACTGATAATTTTGCAACCCCTCAACCTACAATAGTGATCCAGGTATCAGGTTAAAGCTAAGGTAAAGAGCTTAATAATTCAGGTATTGTCACTCCCATATTTTGAAAATCATGTGACCGGTTGCCATGGAAACTGTGACAATTTTTTTCTGAAATCTTGGATTTTTATCTATCTTTCATCACTCTGAATCTATTTTGATAATTCTAGCACCCTTACATTGGAAAATACTAGCCTCTAAACAGATTTTCAGAATGAGCCAAAACATGCTTTATGCCTGCCATTGAACAGAATACACTAGAATCGCTTGAACCATTATGCTCAGAGACCCGAGTAGGTGCAAATCCAAGCTTGTAGTTAGAGCTACAATCCTGTAGGGGGGGGGACTAGTGTAGAAGTTAGTGGGGCCTCGTATTGGCAGGCAAAATAAAGTATTTGTCATCCCACTGTGTTCTACTATAGGGAATCTGACCATTGGGTCTACGAAACAGGCTTTCAAGAGTTAAGTGGTGCCTTCTTGCAAAAAGTGTGAAAAGATGGGTAACTAATTGTTACATTTTGCCTCATAACTCAAGCAATATTAGCCCATTTTCTCAACTTAAAACCGCTCTGGAAAGCCAAGACAGACTGCTTCCCAGAGAAAAGAATTATAAACTCTGTGTTTGATGCTAATCGTCTTAATAATCTGTCTGGGGAACATATGATGCTTCAGAAAGTTGAAAATCTGACAGCATATAGGCCTGTGTAGGTCACAGTAACCCCTATTTGAGGCTGCTCCAATCTTCCACTTAGCTATAAAAATCAGAATTTGTCCACATTTTTAATCAATTATGCCTAGAAATGATGTGCAGGGCTTCTACTGTATAATCAAAAAAGAAATAGCTGATTCAAACTGATAATTCCCTTCAGTGAATACACCTTGATTGTTGAGTCCCATATATGGTGGGAACATCTATAGTTAGTAACCATACCTTGGTATTGTGTGAGCAGCATCCCACAGCTTACCTGATCCCTTGCATACACTCTGTCCCTTATATTTATTCAGTCAACCTACACACACATTAAGCATATACATGGGAGTGGGACAGGTATGAATGACTTTACATTCCATAAATGTCAAATCACCCACTAAATGTCAAGGCATCATTTCGAAATTACACTGACGCAAGAAATATCGATATTAAAAAGATCATAAACATTTTTTGGATTATGGAATATGTATCATTAGTGAGATTCAAATAAAAATGTCGGATGTAATTGTTGTACGTGTTCAACAGTGAATGTATTTTGAAATAATTATAAGCCTATTTACGATTTACAACAGTGCCACGTTGAAGTTTCTGTACACTATCAGGTGGTTCTATATAATGGATAAATCTGCTGAAAGGTATGGCCTGCCATCCATACACATGCTCTATGTGGTGGAGTTATGTGCCCTACGGCCAGCCATCCAGCACTATTATCCAATTTTTTCTATGGGAATAATCACAGACATAAATAGTATTCAAGTCTGTGGAATAATTGATGGCTAAGACAGCACAAGGGATGGTTAGCCATGGCGAGTACCCTAGCCATTGCTGACCAGCCCGAGCGTTGCCTAAGGCTTCGTCATTAATTAATCCGTTTACACCATGGTTTTGTTATTTTCTTTTGAACTTCCCCTTGGTACACTGAAACTCAACCATTAACAATGGAGACTCGGCCGTTTATGATGGAAAGGCGGCCGTTTAGAACGTAAACAAAACGGCTGCCATCTTGTTTTCTATGTGTTGGGTCATAGCTGTGCAGTTAACCAGTGCTAAAGCATGCTGGTTATGCACTTTTTGAGTGTCCTTACTGAATAACTGTGGTGAATATAGGAGTAACAACAGCGCAGAATCACACACCAACTCATCCGCAATGCAATCAATTCTCCAGCTTAACCACCATTCCATATAGAACCTTCTTTTAACCAATTAAATATTGTTTATTACTCGCACATCAACTTAGATAAATGTCTATATGAAAAGCATGCACACACAGTTGTTGGTAGTGTAACGGGTTGACTATAAGTCTAACGTTATCGTTGTATATCTATTGTATGTTATAAGATGTAACACGGTTCTATTGTGTTTAATAACTGTTTTATTCATATAACTAGTGTCGTCGGTTCGTTACATACACCGACTCCTCTAGTTCGGTTATCTATACGGTAGTGTACCGGTACCACCTTCGGTTACCGTCAGTAGTTGTTACATAATCATTTTACATAACTAAACCTAACAGGTGGCGCTGCTAGTACGGTCACGTGGCTACGCAGCGCTGTATATAAGACGGCTGCTTCCCCATTGGAAGTCAGTCAGGTTTGGGACTGTCGTGACATGACCACCCTGTGCTCACGGGCTTAACTCTATGCTATAGGGTTGCCTACTGTATTATATATCTGTTACTGTTCTTGTATAGCTGATGGTTATACCTGGTACTATAATACGCCAAGAGTTTCCTATAATAAAGTCGCCGTATATTACAGTCTAATTTACCTTGTCTGGTTTTTGTACTCAAGTGTTACATACATAGTAAGAGACCAACTACATTGGTGCCGTGACCAGGATGGGACATCCTGGGTTGGGTACTTGAGCGGTTTCAGCTTCTGCTAGGTAGGTCCTCGTGACCTTACCGCCGACCTAGCAAAAGTCTGAAGGGGAGTAATGTAGCGGGCACGTATCGCTCGGGGCAGCCCGAGCGTGCGTGGAGAGCGCATTGCCCGCCTATGGTAGCTCAGGTACCGTAGCAGAGCAGTGAGAATCAGCTGGCCCTGTGGTGCAGCGGTAGCATTCTCAACTCCGGAGCGGAGTGACCGGGGTTCGATTCCCCGTGGGGCTCGACGTTTTCACTGCCTTCTACACTGGTGCCGTGACCAGGATGGGACATCCTGGGTTGGGTACTTGAGCGGTTTCAGCTTCTGCTAGGTAGGTCCTCGTGACCTTACCGCCGACCTAGCAAAAGTCTGAAGGGGAGTAATGTAGCGGGCACGTATCGCTCGGGGCAGCCCGAGCGTGCGTGGAGAGCGCATTGCCCGCCTATGGTAGCTCAGGTACCGTAGCAGAGCAGTGAGAATCAGCTGGCCCTGTGGTGCAGCGGTAGCATTCTCAACTCCGGAGCGGAGGGACCGGGGTTCGATTCCCCGTGGGGCTCGACGTTTTCACTGCCTTCTACACAATGTAGCGGGCAGGTATCGCTCGGGGCAGCCCGAGCGTGCGTGGAGAGCGCATTGCCCGCCTATGGTAGCTCAGGTACCGTAGCAGAGCAGTGAGAATCAGCTGGCCCTGTGCTGCAGCGGTAGCATTCTCAACTCCGGAGCGGAGGGACCGGGGTTCGATTCCCCGTGGGGCTCGACGTTTTCACTGCCTTCTACACAATGTAGCGGGCACGTATCGCTCGGGGCAGCCCGAGCGTGCGTGGAGAGCGCATTGCCCGCCTATGGTAGCTCAGGTACCGTAGCAGAGCAGTGAGAATCAGCTGGCCCTGTGGTGCAGCGGTAGCATTCTCAACTCCGGAGCGGAGGGACCGGGGTTCGATTCCCCGTGGGGCTCGACATTTTCACTGCCAACTACATTGGTGCCGTGACCACTTGATCGAACCGAACTTGATAAGGCATTAAATAGACTTACAGTATATGGACTACCTATACGATTTTGTCAGCTCGTTCAGCGGCAGGACTAAAACCCCTGCTGAGGAACGTGAGGAAGCCGTACAAAATGTACGCTTCTTCACAGGCAAAACAAATAGGGGGGAGAGCCGGGCAGCCTTGGAGGTGCCCGGTGACGACCTCTCCCAAGAAGCAATAGGTGATCCTATTGTGGAGGCTTTTGCCGGAGGTGAGGATGGAGAGCAATCCCCTGTCCCAGGACCCTTTGACATCAGCCCCAGGAGATCGTTGGACTCCCTTTCCACGAATCTTTTCTGTCCTGAGGGTCAGAAAATACCGGGTAAAGAGGCTAAAACTCTCGGCCCTGCTCCCGTCGGTTCCACACCGACGGTAGCGGATCCTTCATTGGATCCAGACACTTCGGTCTTCACTGATGGTGCCACTCCTACACCCGGCGGTATGGGGAGTGGAGGACTATCAAAGAAGACTGAGGTGGCAGCAAAGGCTCCTGGTAAAGTGAACCTGCCAGCAGTAGATGAGCCTTCCAGTTTACCGCTGGATGGGGACCTACTGGCTGACATGCGTATCAACACCAGGAAAACTGAGTTGCACCAGCTCGCGGAAGCCCGGAAGGAACTTGCTTCCATCAACCAAACTAGGAAGCTATTCCTAAAGGAGGTTGATGAGAAGAAAAGGTTCCTGCTGGAACTCCAAACCGAGATGGCTTCACATAAGGTGGAGGTTGACAAACTTTTGCACCAGAGGGTGTCTGGCGAATGTGAGGTTGCAAGCTTAAATACCTTGGGAAAGGATTTGAGCGCGCAGCTCCACTTAGCCAGGCAAGACCTCGCAAGCTTAAGGCAAGTCAATCAGGACCTGAAGACGAAGTCAGCGCAGGTACCACCACCTACCACGGTGGTACCTCCAGTCATACCCGTACCCACTGTATACACGACAGTGACACCTTCAGGTGTCCCGCCGCTAGTACACACCACGGTAACAGGTATGACACCTCAGATGGGGGCTAGCTATCTACAGACTCCGGTCTGTGGTGGCGCCTTTGGAGGCACGGCAACACCTCCAGGGTACACCCACCCATCTACTGGTTCAACGATGTTGAACCAGCAGCAGACCATGGTCTCGGTTCCAGTACTGAAGCCCAGAGCTAGACAGGGCTTAACTCCTGTCCAGCGGGCTAAGTACGACAGGAACCCGGCGATTGAGAAGCTGGGGACAGACATCGTCCCGCGGGACATCGATGAACTGGATGAACGGTATGCTCCTTTCAACTTTGGGGAGACCAAACATCCAGATGCAGCCCGTCAAAAGGCCATCGATATTCCGCCTTTCACAGGGTCGCCACCCTGGAGAAAGTACAAAGTTCGGTTCAAGGCTATTGTGGAGAGCAATCGCTGGAACAATCAGCAAGCGCTGGTTGCTCTGAAGCAGGCACTCTGCAACAGGCCAGGTGAACCAGCCCTTTTGGCATTCGAGAGAGTGAAGATCAAGACATTGAGCTCACTTGAAGAAACGGCTGAATGGGCGATTGGGAAGATTGGTGAGCATGACCCAAGGACTCAATTGCTCAAACGTGTCCAACGCAAGGACGAGCATCTGAGATCCTACGGATTTGCTCTACAGGAACTGATATCCGAGTGTTATCAGGGATGTAGACCTGACACCCCCACTGTCATCCAGGAGTTAACCTCCAGGTTTGTCAATGGAGTCAGGGACACCAATCTCCAAGCATATCTGCGGGAAAAATGGCAGCCGGACTTGTCTTTGGTTGACCTTTTTGACCATGCAGATGTGTATGACACCAAACAGGCTGTTTTTCCTAGTGGAGGAGTGTCGGCCGCTCCATCTGTAGCCCCGAAAGGAGCTCAGGTGGTAGAGGCCGCCACGAAACCATCGAAGAAAAAACAGCCCGCCTCTGAGGAGGTGGCGGCAGTAATGCCTGACAGGGACATGGAAAAGATGATTGAGGGATTGTCGCGGAAGCACTTGGAAAAGAGCTCTGCGTCCACTTCTAATTCTGGATCTGGAAAGAGAAAGAAGAAGAAAAAGGACACGAAACCTCAGCCATGTAGACGCTGTCAGAAGATGGGTCATTGGGCTAGGGAATGCAAAGCCCCTGCACCCGTCGCTGCTAAAACCGAAAAGGAGACGGAAAACTGAATGGGGCCCATCCTCTTGGCAAGGATGGCGCCCCCACAGTTAGCCATGCCTGTAAGGGATTAGTAGACGGTGTTAACTCTTCCATGAACCAAGGCCGCGCAGAGGCAGAAGGGTCTGTACAACCTGTAAGCGTCTGGCAAGGCGGGGCTGGCAAGGACGAACGGAATCCGGAGGATTCTGTAGTCGCTGGCTTAGA
The DNA here is from genome assembly GCA_947462335.1 of Harmothoe impar. Taxonomy (NCBI): domain Eukaryota; kingdom Metazoa; phylum Annelida; class Polychaeta; order Phyllodocida; family Polynoidae; genus Harmothoe; species Harmothoe impar. The sequence goes on from OX381705.1 coordinate 48,711,117, forward strand.
GGAGTCTTGGTTAGAATCAATTGCCCAGAGCAGTGTGATTCAAGACTCCCCGAGCGACCCATGTTGGGATTATCTCCTGACAAAAGGGGTTGCTATGGATGGAGGGGGAAGCCCGATGCTGACCTCTGAGTGTGTCCCTTTACGGGGACAGCGTTGGTACCTGAGTCTGGTTATTTCCGGGACGCGTGGTGAATTTTTGGTCGACACGGGTGCATCACACACCTTGGTCGATCGTAAATTCATGGGCCGTCTTTGCAACCAGCCCGAAGCTCCGCTACTAAGAGTAAAGGCTCGGACTGCTACGGGAGATAGTATGCAGACTTATGGCAGAACTGTAAAACCTATGTTGGTTGATGGCAAGACATACTGGATATGTCCAACCATCACCGACATCACTGATGATGGCATACTGGGGATGGGCTTTGCTGCTCTTTACGGGGTAACAATGAACACCGCAACAGGCCGACTTCAGATTAAACATCCTTATAAACAACCTGTACAGTGCGTTTTGAGGAATGGTTCTTCTGTGGCGTCAGTGGCACAAGACACAAAGTTGGCAGCAGGACATGTATCAGATGTCCTAGTCAGCTGCGTGGGAGTGCAGGCCAAACGGCCGGGAATGTTTGAACCAGAAGATCAAAAGCTCTCTGAGTTAGGTCTTGCTGGCTATCATACTTACCTGGCCAACGCTCGTTGGGGGGTGATACCGATTTGTAACTCGAGTAGTAGAGAAATCACTCTACGAAAAGGGACGCCTATTGGTAACACTACGCGAGCATATGGGGTAGACTCACTAACTACGGACTTTGTGGAAGTAGGTGTGGTAGCGGGAGACTCTTTCCACGAAGAGGCTCTAGCTATATCCAACCTACCGAAACATCTAAGGTCCCTGTTGTGTGAGTCACACCTCACAACCCTAGAGAGTGAAATGGTGGCACATGAGGCTGTCGGAGTTATCTGACGCCTTTGCGCAACCAGGAGATCCTCTAGGGCGTACCAATACGGTACAACACCGGGTTGATACTGGAGACGCGCTTCCCAGTAGAATCCCCTACCGTCGGTTACCCATGGCTAAAAAAAAGTGCTATGGAAGCTGAGGTAGAAAAGATGTTGGATGAAGATGTGATTCAACCTAGCGAGAGTCCATGGTCAAGTCCTGTGGTGATGGTCACCAAGAAGGATGGTTCCTGTCGATTTTGCATTGACTATAGGAAGTTGAACGGACTCACTAGGAAGAATGCATATCCTCTACCTCGGATAGATGAATGTGTGGAATCTCTGGGTGGGGCAAAATGGTTCTGTACACTAGATTTACAATCTGGTTATTGGCAGATCGGCATGGACCCCCGGGACCGAGAAAAAACCGCATTTTCTACCCATATGGGACTATTTGAGTTCAACGTCATGCCATTTGGGCTATGCAATGCCCCGGCAACCTTTGAGGCAATGATGGAAACCATGTTACGGGGTTTACTTTGGAAAAAGTGCCTAGTATACTTGGTCGACATCATCGTCTTCGGTGGTTCTGTGGAGGAAACTCTACAGAACCTCCAAGCTGTGCTGAAACGCATCTTATCATATGGTCTGAAATTGAAACCTTCAAAGTGCAAGCTTTTTAGGAAATCAGTTGAATACCTAGGTAGAATTGTTTCTGAACATGGCATCATGGCTGATCCTCATAAGATCGAAGTGGTACAGAACTGGCCTCGTCCGATGGACACGAAGGAGATACGCTCTTTCATCGGGTTTTGTTCATACTACAGAGATTTTATACCTGGATTCTCGAGAGTCGCAGCTCCCTTACAAGAGCTGATGATTGGAGAGAAGAAGGCTAAGGCTAAAATAGTCTGGTCTCCAGCCGCAGAACAGTCTTTCAGTGAGTTAAAGAGACTCTTCTTAGAAACACCTGTTTTGCACTACCCTGCACCTGTTGGTAAGTTCATCTTGGACACTGATGCTTCTAATACAAGTATTGGTGCTGCCTTGTCGCCGATCCAGGATGGGCGAGAAGTGCCGCTGGCATTTTCGTCCAACAGTCTAAGCAAAACACAACGTAACTACTGCACAACCAAGCGTGAACTCTTGGCAGTGGTGGTTTACACAAAAAAGTACAGACATTTCCTATATGGTGGGAATTATCTCGTACGGACGGATCATTCATCTCTGCAGTGGCTCCTTAACTTCAAGGACGCTGAGGGGATGATGGGTAGATGGTTGAACCACCTCTCTGAGTTTGGCATGACGAATGAGCATATCATACACAGGAGTGGAGTAGATCATGTGAATGCGGACAGCTTGTCCCGCTATCCTATCCGGAACTGTCACCGTGTAGACTGCCAAGACTGTGGGTCTCACAATGCAGTGATTGCGTCTGTGGGTGCGAAAGTTCCTAACTGGACGTTAAATCACTTGAAGGATGAGCAGCTTGCAGATCCGGCTATTTCGAGGGTGTACTCCTTGAAGTTGTTGGGCCTGTCCAAGCCTGTTCGCCCCGCACTTTCGCTGGAATGTAAAGAAGTTAGACAACTGTTAGCTCAGTGGGATAATCTTTTTATACGGCACAGTGTATTGTGCCGCTGGAGGGTGCAACCTGGCAGGAAGAGAACAGCTCAGTCTGTAGTGCCTTTGTCACTCAGACTACAGTTGCTCAATTACTGTCATGGCCACCGAACTTCAGCACACTTTGGCAGACAACGAACTGAGGCAAAGATTAAGAGTAGATATTACTGGCCTGGTATGACTTTGGACATACGGCGTTGGGTGAAGCAATGTCCCCAATGCTGTTTATCAAAGCCTGGACCTGGTATCGGTAAACTACCTCTAAGTCAAGAGCTATTCGGTGTTCGATTTGCCCGGATCGCTGTTGATATCATTAGTGGTTTCAACACGACCCCCCGTGGGAATACCTGTATGATGGTGGTACAGGACTACTATACCAAGTATGTCCAAGTATATCCGTTGGTAAATCATACAGCTGTTACCTGCGCAGAAGCACTTTTCGAGAATTGGATCCTCATGTGGGGAGGTCCTTTAATGCTTCACTCTGACCAGGGTCGCGAGTTTGAATCTCGACTGTGGGCAGAACTGTGTAGTCAAATACACATCTGCAAGACGCATACGAACCCCTATCGACCACAATCGGACGGTATGGTGGAACGTTTCAATCGGACGTTGATCCAATGTCTCACGACAATGGTTAATGAGCACCGGGATGATTGGGATGAGCACGCTCGCTATATCTCCCATGCTTACAATGCTACCGAACATGCGTCGACGGGCTGTACGCCTAATATGCTCGTAATGGGTGAAGACATAGTCATGCCAAGTGACATGGTCTATGGCGTGCAGGGACACCAGCTCAAGCAACCCTGCACAGTGATGTTTGTTGAATCACTTCGACAATCATTACGCGAGTCCTACGGAGTAGTGAGGGACAACTTGGAAAAATCTGCTAGTTTGCAGAAGGTGGGCTATGACACGGGCCTTAAACTCCGCCAATTCAAGGTGGGGGATAAGGTCGCGAGATTTAGCACACCTAATTCCAAAGTCAAGACCCTGTACTCCTGGGATGGTCCGCATACGGTTACTATGGTGGTGAGTGAAACTACTGTAGTAATACGTTTGCAAAAAGGGACTCTCACTAAATCACATGTGGCTAGACTCCGACCTTGGTATGGAGTTCCATATATAGATGACGGTGAAGATTCCCTCGGTGCTGGTCGAGTACCAGCACCAACCGACCCTAAGCTACCGAAGATACCGAAGGCAGGACCAACGGTCATACCGTCGGTACCGACGGTAGCACGGAGAAGGGGTCGTCCTAGGAAATTACCGATTGAACCGCAGTCGTGTGTTACCAAGCCCAAGCGCGGTAGGCCTCGTAAAAAAGGGTCAGCTGTGCGTAAAGGACTAACCGTGGACACCGGTAAACAAAGCAAAGTGATACCTCCGGTTTCATCATTGCTGGACATACCGGTACAAGGTCTACGGAGGAGTACACGTGTCAGAGAGCGAGATAAAATGGTGTAAACATTTTTTTCTTACCTTGTTGACGACATTTAGCTGCTGGCTTCATTAAATTTCCATGGACAGTTCCGTACTGGGCCGGTGGTCATTGGCCCGGTACTCGATCACCAAAACACAACGAGAAGAGAAGGGTTATCCGGTGTGGTTATCCGTTGGAGGTAGAAAAGCACGTGTTCAGGGCGGGTGGCTGGCTTTGCCGATTAATTCTAAGTATGGGATTAGTTTTGACCACATATTGCTTAGTAACACGCTGCTGTGTATGTCCTCTAACGCCGGTACATCATTCCCGGGTTCTCCTGTGGCTCGGCCACGAAAATGTAAACAAGTGAGTGTTCCCACCGTCGGATATGCCAGGCGTGGGAAGGGCGCTGCCCGCGTCACCTGATCGATTTCTCCCGCCAAATGAGCCGTGAGAAATTGGGTCACCTCGGCGCGTCTTGGAGACGCGACCCCTGATTGGCTGAGAAGCCCGTCAAGGGGCGGGGTCACGGGGGACGGGTGGGGTATATAAGCCCCACACGCAGCCAGGCTTCTTCAGATCAGCACGTTTGCCCGTAGGGTAACGTGTTGATCAGTGGTGCCTAGGTCTGCCCGGCAGTACCTACACTATTGTTTACTTGCTGTCCTACTAAAGGCTCGGGTGAGTGAACCGTGAGGTTCACCTACGCCTGAGCTAGCGGTATGGCAGCCCGTGTAGATGGCAAATGCACGGCCCCGGAGAAGGCTGCAGTCTCCGACGGGGAAGACCGGGTACTCGAGTCTGACACGGAAATGGACACCACCAGTGCTCCAACCGTCGGTACAGACTCGGCTTCGGTACCAGCAGAGCCTAACCCTGAGGGGTCGGGTAATGTTGTTCCGAAAACAGAACCTGGTCTGGGTGGTAGTAATACCAACCAGGAGGAAAACCCTGCTGGGGGATCTTCTCCAAAGCCCGACGGTGTAGTGGCAACTGAACCGACGGTCCCTGATGGTGATTCATCAGACGGGTCCACGGTTCGTGTCAAGACCAAACGGAAGCGGAGGCCTAAGAGGAGGATTGTATCTTCCCCTGAAACTCCTGCTACCGAAGAGGTCGCACCTACTGAGGCAGATAGGCTCAAAGCTATTGCTGATAGAGTGTCCAAGGCGGAAGCCGAAGGATGGTCTGTCGCAGAGAGCAGGGCCAATCGCCGCCTCCGCGCCAAGGCAGCGCACGTTCGTTTGAACCTGAGTCTCGGTGACGATGACCGGAAGAACCTGAGCCTTTCTGACCTTGTTCAGGAAAATGGCAAAATGGCTCTTCCGCCGCCTCACACGACAGAAGGTTCGGATGACGAAGACTGGTTGTCCGGTGACTCCCACCCCATTGACTGGTACCTAGTGTACATCAGAGCAGTGTTGGAAGGGAATAAACCGAACATCAACAAGTCATGCCGCTCCAAGCTGAGATATGCTTGGAGGAACTACGTGCCAGGGGATCCCTGCCCGTATGTTCGCTGTCAGCGCCTGAAAGGGACTGCTACAGCAGCAAAGCGGTGGCCAGACTTGCTCAAGTTTGCCTGTCATTTAGTAGAAAAGCACATGAATGTGCGTCCCTACTTGTACTGTGTGAGTGGGAGTTCTTCGACCTCCTGCCCTGAGTACAGTGACGGCGAGCTATTCCGTTGCCAACGGAGGGCAGATTTGGTAAGGCATCTTTGCGACAATAAAGGCGTTCACAAGCGCACTATTAGTCGTGGAGTTGAGGCAGCACTGAAGGTCTGGGGGTGCCACAAACGTGTAGGTAATCTACACTATAAGTGGCGTACCAACAGACTTAAACAGTGGAATTACCTCACGGAAGCTGACTGGGAGAGATTGTGTAAGGGCGCCAAGTGCGAACAAACCGATCTCGGGCCAGATACAGAAATTCCGATGCCCACTGTGAGAAAGGATACCCCTCCTAAGAAGAAAGATCTAAAAAGGGGCCGCCAGTCATCCAAGGATGATACCAAAGGTGGGCGTGACCGTTCCCGCAGTGAACCTGCGAAGAAACGGGCCGCCACAGCCACGGTAACATCCGAGGTCGACAGTAGCTAAACCGTCGGTACCGTCACGGTGTCTTCGGTTGCATTGCCCCCTGTTGCTGACCAACTGGCCCGGCAGGAGAGACAGAAACTGGGTGATGCACTGGCTATTGTTCAGAACTCATTGGGTGACGAGCAGACGGGTCAGGTTGCTGCTGACTATGTCAAGCAGTACAAGTGGAGCCAGAAGCAAAAGAAAGCTTTGGCTGCACAGGAGGGTGTCTCACCTGTTAGTGACGCTGACCAGGTAGAGGTACAACAGCCGGATGGGGCGTCAGCCCAGCCGACTGCTCCACCACAGCACGGAGCAACCCCTGACCCCGTAAGGGATGACGAGGTGACTCCAGAACCTGAGCACAGGGCTGTTGACGATGGGCTAGCAGGGTTACCTGTGTTGCCCGGAGACAGACCTGCCTATGACGCTGGATTCTCTGACACTCTAGTCCCCGGATTTGAGTGCTACAGAGCGAAAATGGCTGAAAACGCAAGTAAGCTACTCCAGTTTCAGGTTTCTTTCTTGGAGAAGTCCTACTTTGAGCAGTACAAGCTGCTCAGAGAACAGGCTATCCGGGAGGGAAAACCTTGGGTCGCTGAACGAACCAGAATCCTTGCCGAGCGTGAGGCGAATCTGGAGCAAGATCATGCCCTCTGGAGGGCTACGATCGAGCAGCTTGAATCAAGGTTGACAACTTGTGACGCCAAGTTCTTCCGACAATTCGGGCTAAAACTGACAGAGTGGGAGAGAACTGGTTTTCCAGATCTCCAGTCTAGGTTAGGGCTTGCCGCAAGGCCTGCTCCTCCTGTGACCCCAGTACTGTCAGTACACCCACCCAGGTATGAGATGCTATTCTCGTTCATGGCACACTCTACCCGGGTGGTCAGCGGCGGGGAGCCTACTGTGGCGCCGAGTACCCACTCGGATGCTACAGGTGGAGCCCTTCCTCTCCAGGTGGAGGCTACTGTGGTTTGCGCCACGGAGGCCCCTCCTGGAGGAAGTCCTGATGGGGAAGAAAAGCCATCCGGTGGTGTCCCTATGGACACCTAAGGATGGTCCCCTGTCAGGCCCTCTGGGGTGCACTGTTCCGCCCCTCAGAGGTAAAACTAAACCATCGACGCAGCTACACGCCCCTGGACAACCGAAGCAGACCGACGGTGCTGTCGTGACTTAACCTAGTCTCTACTGCCACCACACTGGAAGCAGCCTGATGTCTTCAACCGTGGTTTACAACTAAGCCACAACCGTCGGTTCTCTACTACTGTCCAGGGCTCCTGATCCTGTGGTCACTATCTACTATTGTGACCTATAAACTATTATATGGATCATCCTCCTGTGATAATTATTTATAGGGAGGCACGGACCTACCTTTTTATATTTATATTTCACAAGAGATGGAAGCACTATACGGGTGCTGGACTCTAACCGTCTCTACCACCATAAACTGCTAGGTACTGGAGTACCAACCCTAATAAGGATGACGACCTATCCCACCTTATTTAGGATACGCTATTATGGATTTTTATATATAAACTTTTCTACGCCAAAGGAAGTGGGAACTACTATAGTTCCATCTATAAACTTTTCTTCGCCAAAGGAAGTGAGAACTATTATAGTTCTATTATTTATATATAAGGACACTAACTCCACACGGATTCACACCATTGCTGAACGTAGTAGGTGATGTGTTGGGTTTCCAAGGTGGTTATTGGTGCCTTTTCTATTAACTGATACTAGTCTAGGACTATCAGTTGGACAGTTTTTATATCATGTGCCTACTGGACTGTGGTTTGATACCAAAGACAATACTGTTGATATAAACTGTTATGTACATGTTAACTTGTATGTTCATGTATGTATGCCTGTTTTTACTATGAGTAGAAATGTTACTTGTTGATAAATAGATATACGTGGTGTATAATGTATCCAAGAGGTATTATTATTATAAAACCAGCCCTTCCTACATTCTTAAGGGGGGTAGTGTAACGGGTTGACTATAAGTCTAACGTTATCGTTGTATATCTATTGTATGTTATAAGATGTAACACGGTTCTATTGTGTTTAATAACTGTTTTATTCATATAACTAGTGTCGTCGGTTCGTTACATACACCGACTCCTCTAGTTCGGTTATCTATACGGTAGTGTACCGGTTCCACCTTCGGTTACCGTCGGTAGTTGTTACATAATCATTTTACATAACTAAACCTAACAGGTGGCGCTGCTAGTACGGTCACGTGGCTACGCAGCGCTGTATATAAGACGGCTGCTTCCCCATTGGAAGTCAGTCAGGTTTGGGACTGTCGTGACATGACCACGCTGTGCTCACGGGCTTAACTCTATGCTATAGGGTTGCCTACTGTATTATATATCTGTTACTGTTCTTGTATAGCTGATGGTTATACCTGGTACTATAATACGCCAAGAGTTTCCTATAATAAAGTCGCCGTATATTACAGTCTAATTTACCTTGTCTGGTTTTTGTACTCAAGTGTTACATACGTAGTAAGAGACCAACTACAGTACCTTATAAATCGGCGCTTTTAAATCATGCAATCATCGCACCAGAAAAAAAAAAAGTGTCAATGGGCGCCTGTCAATGACATAGTGACATAGTCAAAAAAGTACTGAACTCTGTTCCAACATTCCCATACACTACATCTGGCATCTGGCAACTCCGGACTATCCTTCCAGAGTCTGGATAGACTAGATTCAAAGTTCTTATTCCTCATCACTTTTCCACTCTTCTTCAATAACCAGACGCACCGGCTCACTTGGATATCTTGAAGGAGCATAAGCTGCTTTACCCTATACCTTTACCACTCAAGTCACTTATATGGGCACATGTTTCTCTACCAGTATATGTTATGTGCCAGGAGGAGTGCAAAATGTGCAGCCCTGGCGACTGGCTTAGGTCAACAGGTCCTTTGATATCGTGCGTTAGTGTTCATCTGAAGTATGACTCCCTTCAAAAAGTAGACGCATAAAAAAATATACATCGTGCATACACATTGCATGTGGGATTTCACAATTCAAATTGTATGTACTCGTAACATCAATCTGTGTCAAGTTAGTCCAATATGTAGACCTTATTAGATACTCCCTGGATGTTCTTTCACTTGACCTCACAATGCATAGCATATCCATGACTGGCTAGTACAAGTGTAAGTGGCTAAATTAGGGGTTTAACTTTTGGTAAAACTAAATATCTTGTTGACATGCAATGTACACATCTACAACAAGTATATAAAAGTTCACAAGACATGAAGTCGGCATATATCGGGTTCATGTCTTGTAAACTCTTGTTCACCATTGGGAAGTCATATTTTTGTCAGCACGAGGTACACGTCCTTGGCAATGGTCTCGCAGGTTTTTACCAGAAAGACTTCTCATTATAGCATGACAATGCAGGTATGTTGAAACTATTTCTTGAGTATACATTACAAAGTTGGGCATATATATTTGATACCAACTCTTGAGCTGTTCAGCATATAATTATACGTTTCTGTAAATTCACAACTTATATACAAACACAATACTTCTTTAACAGCCCATGTTATCCTAGCATAGATGACAGCATGGGGATGCTGCAATGCTATATAGTGACCGTTGGTTGCACATGTAGGTTTAATACCGGTAGGTGTGTATTATAGATAGAACAAACATAAAGAACTACATAATTATAGACCAATTAGAAAATAGCATCATAGGAATCAGTTTTTTTTAGAAATAATTATCATTTTCTTAATTTTGCAAACTTGTGATATAAGACATCGTCAGATTTGTCAGTACTTTTTGATAAACCAGTTGTTATTTTTGAGTGGCTTTATTGCCATGTATATGTACATTGTATTTCTATGCTAAAACAACTTTAGGCTCGACATTAAGATATAGGGATCCGATATTAAGATCTATGTATAGTACAATAGCAAACTCCAGCCAAGGCCCACCCCGGGGCCCATCTAGACAAAATGTGCCCACTTCCCAAATAACCTACAGAGAAAGTAATGCAGGTGCTAATGGCGGATTCAGCTTCCTCTTCCCTTATACCAGCCGTGGCTACCTGACTTGTGGGTATTGCATGGGGGGCAGTGCCAACAGGTGAGAGGTTGGCACGGGGATAGGGGGTCAATAGGGGCTGGAGGCAGGTGAGAGAGGGCAGGTGTGTCCCTTAGTGCCTGATTGGCTGATTGCTATACTGGAACCCATGGACTTCTGGGAGAGGGTGGAATCTATGGTGAAATACTGGGTGAGGTATTCCCTCCTGACATTGGCTGCAGCTTTAGGTGAGCTGGTCCCAGTAGCTCAGTTGCTCCCAGTAGATAGGAACAATGCAAAGATAATAGAGGTTTCCTATTTACTTCTGATCAATGCATTGTGTAATAAGAAATGTAACAGGGAGGGGGTCAATGCTGATAAATACACAGCAAGGTATGGAATCCTCATTGAAATAATAGCTACCAATCCTCAGGAAATGGAAGTATGAAAAAAAGAGAAATTAACAGAAAAGTGAGCGAGGTCAAACAACTCTTTAAATAACTACACATCAAAAGCCAACCGTATGTTACAGACTCACACAGGGGGCCATTAAAATCTCAAAGATGACAAAGGAGAAAGTTTTCTGGCAATGCCCTCTACATTTTGTTTGGCATTCCAATCGCTGTCTTGTTATTATGGTCCATGCTGTTCTAACCAATTACAACCATTATGGCTCCCCGTGTGACCGCATGCCAAGGCCTGGTCCTGGAGGAAGCGGTCCGCAGGGGGTTAGTGGTGCCGAGAACCTCTAAAAGCATCTTCCCTCCTGGTCCTTCCTCCTGGGCCCTCGTGGAGTCGCCAAGTGAATAGAGTACAATAGAGGTATGGGCACTACAGGGTAGTGTATAGTGAGGAAAGTATAGTTCAATTAAATAGTTCTATACCATGTGTATGCTTTTATATTTATGGAGTGCTCTTCTAACCTAGATAATATATGCACTCTTCCCACCTCATGACAGCTGTTATTGACTGAGGAACCTAATAAGATAATTGATGCCCTGCAGTTCAGAAAAGCTCAGAGCAGCTCTAAACAAAGCCACTTAAATACATATATGTGCTGAACAAAGTCGATCCAAGACTTATTCGCTTGAAGGTATCAGGGTGGTTTCTTTGCCAACTTGGCAGTGGGCACAGTAGGCCTATGGTTTCATGTGCGTGGGCGCAGGTAGGGGCTAAATTGAGGATGGAAGGTTCAGATTTGAATACTAGTTAATTGGGGTTAGGCTGGTATAAAGGTGTCTGCATAATTCAAGTAAAGGGAGAAGTTATGCGTACTTCATGATCTTTTGTAGACGTTGATAATCAGCATTAATTTTATGCAATTTCAAAAATTGATTTTTATCTCACTGAAAGCATGTATACACATTCCATACTCCAACAGAAAACCCCTCTGCCAGCAATTCTGAAATACTCAACCTCTGCATTGGGAATAGGTATTTCGAAATTGCATTCAACATCACTGTCACAAAATACCATTGTGTAGCCTACCTAGGAACTAAATGGATATTTTGATATTCCAGAGCAGTAGTATACCTTTCAGCGGGGGTCTCTGAATGAAGCAACAACCAGCCGGGATGAATGGAGTGACCCTATGAACAGGTCGATAATACAATATGTAAGCGACCGACCCGTCATCCATGCAGCTTAAGTGGATAAAACAGTGATCAAAACACATGCATGTCATGAGCCCCTTTAATGGCCAGGGTGGGATCCAGTAACGAACTGCCATCACAGCATGGTTACCTGTTTGAATCAGGACAAATAGTTTGACTCACCCCTTCCAGCTTTTAAAGCTTTAAAGCACCCAGGCAACTCCTCCCCCACCAATGCACTGTAACGAGGCTAATTATATGTCAATCAGCCCATTCTTTACAAAACAATACCAGCCCTGGGTTAAACACAGAACACATCAAAATTTCAATGCGTTGTGTGCCTCAATCAATGATGTCCATTAGTGTTATAAGGAAGGCTCCAGGTCTCATGCTATAGTTCGTGGAAACAGCACGAGAGGGCGCCTCCATGACTCACCTGTGACGTCGCGTCTGGCGCCAAAAGTCACGCATCGTTAGTCACGTATCTGGAATCATGGAATGTCCACAACGTTTGCGGTTGGATAGGGAACAAATTTCAGTCATAAGATGCAAATTGTACATCTAACGAATGGGATTTATTTTTATAAATGATAACTTATGTCAGGTGTCTTACATTTTGATGCTCAGGAGTCTATCTATGCCAACTGTTTGTTGTATTCTGATGTGGCTTCCTTTTATTCACTATTGAAATAACGTACAACTTACCACGTGTCAGTCAGTGATGCCTGATGCACTTATAAATCGGGAGTTTCTCAATCGTCTTATAGCCGCATTGCTAAACGTATTGCGACAACAGAACTGTTTGAGCATTGCTATATAGCTGTATATAGAAAAACACAATTTACCTACAGTTCTATATTCATGATTTCCTTAAGTACACTCAGCCATCATGTCAAGCCTGTGGGCATGGTATATTTACTGCTATGTGGTAATAGACCTAGTCAGGGCACATTCACTCTGCAGTTTATCACCAGAAGTGTTCTGTAGCTCAGAACCTACAGTTCACCCATGTCTGGACTGAGCAGTGTCAGTTGGCCCCATCACTGCATGTTTGACCTATCCCTGCTTATATTGGCTGAATCAGGGTTTATACCCTCATCTGTTTCTTATAGAAAGACCTATATTGCTGCCTACCACACCCACTGTGACCCTAAAGCTGAACCTAGCTTCCTGGGAGCCCCTGCCCTTACCCTAACCTTTGCACTGACCTCAGCATTTTTGCACTTCAACCTGTCTAAAATCCCCAGAGAAGCCAAATTTCACAATCTCTTGGTTCTTAAATACATAATTTATTATGTTATATGAAAAGTATTCTAAATCTATAATCTATTTCGTGCTTATAGATAACACTAAGAAAATTAAGTAAATCAAAATTGCTTCTTCAGTTGAATACATGTATGAGGGGTCCATGATTACACTGTAAATAGTAAGTGTAGGTATAGGATAGAATCTACTGTAGTTTTACAGCATCAACTGTAGCGTTACAGCAGATTCTACTGTATGTAGCTGGTACCTAAATAACATATGCAACCAACTATTAATTTGACAGAGTACTACTGAGATCGGTAATATAGTTGCGGGAGATGCAAAAGAGAACCACCCCCTTCAACCAAAGATATCGCCACTACTGAACGTCAGGCAATGTGAGAGGCATGCGTTCCCAAACGAACACTTCTGAAAGCCGGGCACTGCCTGACCTTCAGGTGGTGCTTGTTTTGGCGACAATGACCCTTACATTCTTCTCTGTGCATGTTTATAATAAAACAGTAAAAACGAATGGATCAATGGTGTTACAAAGATATCATCTATATTTATCATAGATATTATTTGAGAAGGAATATCTAAAATCGCTGGCAGGCTTGACCCCTCGGCTGACCTTGGCTCAACCTCCAGTTACTGTATGACCTTGTCAACGACCTTTGACCCTTCACGATCTGCCCCATGGAGGTCACTATCAAGTGGTCACCTTGACCGGTCCGTCCTCGTTGTACTTTATAATTGGCCATCGTAATGGCCAAGGTCAAGGTCATCTAAACCTTAGATGTTCACGTCTGCAAGCCACGCCAAACACGGGAGTTTAGGGGAGTCTATGTTGACTTGAGAGATTGTTTTTCTGTCAGCCTAAAAGCTTTAGTGTTAGAGGATCAGCGATTTATATCAATATGATTGTGACTTTTTTTGTTGTCCATTCACAAGCCGTCCCATCTCCAAATTGCCCTAGGGTTAGAAGGAGAGGTTGCCAACAATGCTACTCGTCTGAAATTAAAACCGTGTAATTATTGGTTTAAGTAGGCTAAACATGTAATGAAAATGCCTATTTTAAGTCCATGTCCTGGGGCCCTTAATTCATCTTCTTTTTTCTAGTTATTCATTTTCATATAATGTGTGTCATATCTCAAATACAATACTATACTGCAGCTTGCTGGTTCTTTTTCAAGGATGAAAGTTAACTTGAGTCATTAACTGGTAAAACTCTACTCTTCACCGTTGAAAGATTAAGATAAAACCATGGTTCGGTGCAATATTGATCACAAATAACAAAGAGTTATTCCTAATATCACAGTCTCTTTTTGGTCCAGCTGTGAGAAAGAGAAACAAATGGCACAGAGGGGTCAGACGTTTGCCCCTCTGGTGTGGAGGGGGTAACGGAGGGGTAAGTGGCTGATGGGTGGGTTCACCCCTCCCCTCATTACTGGTCAGTAGTGGTCAGTCCCACCCTACTTGACATGGGTCTGGGCACTTGACCAGTAGCTCTGGTGGCTGACTCTTCATTCTGTGTCATTAACAGACAACCTTCTTTGTCTTTACGAAATGACACATTTTAATCTAGTTAGCCTGAGCTGGATTTTCCTTCTTATTTTGCGATGTTCTCCTCTTTAAAAAATATCTTAAGAAAGCTCCAGGGCATTGTTCATAACCCTATAAGAATGATCATATTTCATCGCTTAGATCAGTTCATTCCTAGAAATTTGCTGAAACTATAATGTGTGTTTAATACCGTGCCTCAAATGGATCTAACCCCAAAGACTCGCGCATGTCAGTATTAGTTGAATACTTACTTTTGAATACTTACCTTTTTAAACCAAATATCTATGATAGGATGTACATGTCCATAACAGGATTTACATGATTATTGTGATTGTATTATGCATGCTATATGTTAACCTACATGTTTTAGCATACAGCGCTTCCGCAACTTGAGCACCGAATAAGGTATAGATAAAGAATTGAAGCTGGAGTCTGGCGGATTCGCGATGGCAATATGGGAGGGCTCTTTATTTATGCATCATGATTGAGGTGGTTAGGGAGGGTCGATGAGGGTTGTGACTACAGTATAGGGTGTTCAGACCACTCTACCACGGCACAGACATCCAGCTGTTTACTATCCTTTCTACATGCCCTAATTATGCTCGAATTATGCCATTATATATGGATATGTTAATATCAGTGGAAGGTTATGACCTTATCCTATTCAATACATCATTTTCTGCAAGGGTTAGTGAATGATGAATAATAGTTTTAATTGAATGGGTATGTGGGAGTTGGGAAGTTTATGCTGCCTGTGTAGACCTCTATTTGACAGTGTTAAATTGATAGCTCTCAAGAGGCACTCTGTACTAGAATGGATTTCCGGTAGAGGCTATATGGGAAGTCAATTTAGAAATGATTACATTGTAATGGCATGATATAGGCCTACATTTAGAGATATCCTACATTTCAATCGGACTCCCAGACCTTAATCTACAGCACGAAATGTCTTTAAAAACATGGAATCACCTTTCAAATAGAAACTGTAAATGTGTAGGTATATACATTAGCATCCCATTTATGTTTACTATTACCCTTAATTTAACAATGTTCTAGTGAAGGTAGAATTTTTGATTCTTCCAGCATTATCTTAGTTAAAATCTTGACTTTCTATCTTGCACGAGCAACTTTTCCCTACTCAATGATGGCTGTGTCTCACGACCTTGGGACAATGTTTTTGTCTCTGATCGGGTGCCGTCTCTGACCGGGTGCCATCTCTGACCGGGTGTCGTCTCTGACCAGGTGTCAGAAAAAGGTGTTTTAAAAAGAATTACACTCATATATATAAGGATTTGGAAAAACGTCATGGCGGTTGTTATATAATCATAGTTATAATTACAATTAGGCTCCTGCTGTTAGTATTTTGACCTTATCAAGCCAAGCCGGTCAGAGACGGCACCCGGTCAGAGACGGCACCTGGTCAGAGACGGCACCCAGTCAGAGACAAAAACATTGTCCCAAGGTCGTGAGACACAGCCTGATAATAGCCTGAACACCCTATACAGTATGCATTATACGTACACCACTATAGATGTACATCCCACCCAGACCTGTGGACAGGGGACAGGGGACGATGACTAGCTAGCACTGACTAGTGGGGATAGGAGAGAGGGTGCTGGGTGGCATCTGCTGTATATATAAATATTACCTTCTCATTGCCATCGACGAATCGTGGTTTTAGATGAATAAAATACTTGTACTTATTTCGCCAACCTGTACTACCGGTACGTATAGTTAGCTAGTATAGACGTGGCATGACTGCGTGCGCTAATATTGTAATGTTGGAATTCCTTATACATGTATGTATATCCTTATAATATTATGTAATGCTAAACATTCAATCTATATACATGGGCATGTAATTCCCCAAGGAACTCGAAATTCAAATTTGTGCAAATGAAAACCAACCTTTGTTTGGCCTAACTGAAGGTACATTACTTGAATCAAATCTGTGCCTCAATGGTAACCTTGCCGCTGTAGGGCCTGCACATTTTTTATAGCGGCTTCCAGATCTATAGTTGATATGTGTATGATAATTGCATGGAGAAAGTGCCTTACAGTCACAGGGACGTATCAATAAGGAGACTAATACAGAGTCACAACTTACACAAATCACAACCATCAGCCATTCCTAAATACACCCCTTTCCATGCCTACATTCAGTAGACGTAGAGGAACATACACAGACCAACATAATAAAGGACCCTACCTCAGCCTCCTCGCTCCACCCTTCCTCCTCCCCATTTCCTATAATCAATGCTTATGTCCGGCGGAAGCTTGCAACATGTTTGGCATTCCTATAACCAGCGGTAACATGGGTGAATGGATGGTGGGCTGTACCAGACGCCCTCATTACTAGCCCCTCAGAACCCCTTTACAACCCCTTACTGGCCTCTCCCCGCCTGCTTTTGTCCAGTAATGAAACCCAGTCGCTTGCACAAGTTGTAGGTAAACTGGCAGTTCCTCCTCTCTGCATCTCAGGGCAAGACAAACATCGGCCTTATGGAGACATGACAGAGCTAGATGCCATCCAGGACGAGCCGACAAAATGGGAGTGATTATTCTAGCAAGGATGCCACTGGAGTAATATATTGAATGAGTACATGCCTATAGCCAAGTACTTGCCTACCAGAGGTTGGTACTTATATGCATGCTTTATTAATGCAACAAGTTTCTTTTGCATCAGGCAGTCAGAATGGGCGTAGTATGTAGAAGCAGGGGGATTTGTCTAAACTTCCTCGCCCATCTCAAGGAGGCAGGTATTTCATAGTTTCAGTTTAGGTTAGACTGACTTTAGTACCTTTAGTTGGCAGAAAGAGCCCCTGTCAGTCACAGACATGCTGATTGTCATTCCGGGAATTCCCAGGGAATACCAGGAGATGCTTATTCGCCCTGTGTTGGTAAGGGGGCGAGGTTGTGTGCCAGAAAAAAAGTACATGTTTGTATTGGAAGGGGATGAGTTTGTGGATGGTTAAGGGGAATATATTTGATGTAGATAATAATAAAAAGTATTCTTACTTAATCATTTATGCCCTTATGAGTAAGATATTTTCTGTTATTTCACATGATATCGCATGCATTGCACTTCAAATTTAAGATATTTCAGCCCCAGGTGGAACGGCTCTATATTTATACGATAGTATACACTGAAAACCCAGAGCAAGGAGCCTAGTCATTATGACGACCTAGGTAGTCATAATGAATAATGGCAGATGGAGTGGAGAATGGTGTATGAATATAGTCTCTAATTAGTTCACTTCTTAATGAGAGACATCCTTTTCACATATTTGGTGTAGTCTTGATTGAACTAAGTAGCATTACTTGTTATAAATAAGTTGCCAATGGGTGAGAATGATGGCCCCAAAGGTATAAAGACCACTCTGCTCCCTGTCACCAGTGTATATCTCAAGACAGATATAGTTATGCAAAATGTTAAAACCAGGTGGCAGTAGTGTGCCATGGGTAGCAAGTGAGGAATAGAATTATGTACCATAGGGTAGTCATTGGGACAACCTAGGACTTAAGAGTTGTCACTACTGATGACTTTAGGTCTTCAAATGGACAATACATAAATTAACAACCTTAAGGTAGTCATTCTGACTACCTAAATATTGTGACTACCTAAGGTCGTCATTATGACAACTTTGGTCTGAATGGCTCAGATGGGTAGTCACAATGACGACCTAAGGTGGTCACTTTGACTACCTAAAGTTGTCAGTTTTGGTATTGTCAAAATGACGACCCTGAAGTTTTCAGTGTACAGATGTGGATAGACTCTGGGGGTCAGTTGTACTAATGGTCCAACTTCCTGTCAGTCTTGTTTCCACCTGTGTCCATGACTACCAGGGGCCACCTACTATTTCTAGTCCACACCCCTCCATAAATAACGACAACTGACCAAAACGTATCCCCATCAGGCAATGTGCTCAAAGAGAAGAGAACAGTTAAAGGCAAACATAATCTGAAAGCGCTGGCATAAAACGGAGATTGGTGATTAAGCTTGACAAGGCTGGGGCTAAGTTGACATGTTTTGCTGTGCACTGCATAAAAATGGAACTCTCTAGTGTTAGGGGTGAGATAAGGTCAGGGTGAGGCTATTGGTAGAAGATTCTCACCTGGTGGAAGTCACCAAATGTTACAGCTCCTACAACTGACTCAGAAAGGCAGAGAGGTGGAACAGCTAAAATCTAAACAGCCAGACCGTAGAGCTATAACATGTATACTAATGAGTAATTTTCTCTCTAATTTTCCCCTTTAATTGTTTCCAAAACCTACATGATATTGTATTGCATGATTTTAAGGCCAATTGCACATTTTCCTGCTGACACACAGGTAGACCATCATGATTGTGTGCTCACTACCAGCTGTATACATTTCATCCTCCTGTCTAACTCCAACCCTGGAGGCTCTAGACACCTGTCAGTGTAAGGAAGACACCTCAGCACAGGTGTGAACTGTCTGAATGGGTAGGGAGGGGTGAGAGGTGGAGGGAGGGGTGGTATAATGTTGATAAGGCTACCTGGAGCCTAGGCCCATCAGGGGATAGGGTCAGTAGCACGGGTTGGAGCATGCGGGCTATTCCACCCGAACCGAATTTGTTATTATTTGCCTTATAATAAAGTGGAATGTTAGACTAAGGTAAAATCAGCGTTTTGTCATGATGCTTACATTATTTCAATTTATCACCGTGATAATCATTTCCAAGGGCAATGTATATTACTACAGTCATGATCATCTACCAAATATTTTGGGCAACTGCTATTGAGGTTCTAATCCTTGATAATACTGCACTGAGTAGTTGTATAAACTATTTGTTTTTTTCGTGCCATCATACTAGTCACAATTTATCACACAATCCATGGCACCAACGGTGGCCCACTCTTCCTGAATCAAAATGAAAATACATTTGCAAGAGGGTAGATTCACCTTGGGTCGGATATATGCCTTGAGATGGACGCTTGCATTTCTGTTTATTCAGGCATTGCCTTTATTTGTGAATAATGTTTAGTTTATGTGTAATTTTTCCTAACAAAGAACCACTAGAAGTATATCATCATAGTCATGCATGAATAACTAGAAATGTCAGTGTCCATCTCAGGGTATATTATGTCCGACTCGTGATGAATCGACCCTATAGGTAGGCCTATCTCCCTTGCCCTCGGCTCTCGATATCTTTCTCTGCTTAATGTTGTATAAAGAGTAGCTATCACCTATATCCTTTGAGAAGATTCATCTTCTATTTGAAATATTGCGAATTTGAAACGAAAACGACGATCCAAAGTGGCAAAGGCCGTGGTTTGTTTGGACAAGTCCTGCATGTAGCAAAGGAGGGAAATACCCTTGGGGAAGACCCCCCTTCCCCACATCACCTCCCACCAAAGGCCAAACTAGACTGAGATAAATGAGCCTCAGGAGGAACCTTCACTCCCCTCACCTGGCCCCTGCCCATATATCCCTAACCCTGCAAGATGTAAGCAATTTGCTGTCCATTGGTGGATAATGAGGAGGTGGTGAAGGAGGAGTAAATAGTCCATTCTGGAGGTGGGTGTTAAGGGGTTAATGTTGTAGGCAGGTCAAGGGGTTGATTGCCGTATTGCTAAGGGTTAAAGAGGTAGCAATTGTAGCATGCTGTTAAAAACAAAAATCTCCCATATTACTATCCATGTTCGCCAACAAGGAAGGGGTGGAGATGGTATGTACTGTTTATCCAGATTTAAATGTAGTATGTCCACTGGGACAATATCGAATTTAGGATTTAGGATTGTGGATTATCTCATTTTACTCTAAAACAAGTGTCCGTGACTACCAGAAAGTTTAAACTATCAAATAAGTATATGTGAAGTATTTCTGCCCCAAAACAGGACAATCCTGTTACAGTATCAATTTTCCTCAGCAGTAAGCATCATTCGGTGTGGATATTCTCATCTTGTTTTCAATCATCCTCCATGTCTAATTTTAGTTCAATATGAGATTTTGTTCTCATGTTCTATTCATAAAGACGTAAATCCTGTGGCCGGATGTCTTTATGATGTTACTTTATAGAGCATGCCATTAAACAGCAACTACAGTGGTGAGTAAAAGTTATGTTTTCCTTATTACTTCAAAATAGGTGTCTGCAGCATTTTAACTTCTCCCCTGTGCCCCGCAATTAATTATGAGTTTTGATAGTTCTTATTCGCATTTTAACACACTTATGTAACTTTAAAATTTGATGCCTGAGGAGAAGTCATGAACCAGGCCAGGGGTGTCAGAAGCAACTTGACTTTTGGGGGGGGGGGGGGGTGGGCTGTGGCCAAACCAAACTAAGTTCAGAAGGGTTAAAAGCGACACGCTGAAAAATTATTGGGAGTCTGGCCCCCAAGGAGAATTTCGAAAATTTTGACATTATTTGGTGCATTTTAGGGTCAATTTGTTGGCATTTCTTTATATAACTATAGGGTAATTCATTAGCATTTCCCAAATAATTCTATTTTTTTTGGGGGGGGGCAAAAAATACTCCGGCCCCCCTCCCCCATTTCTAGCATGGGGGGGGGGGGGGCATGGACCCCCCCTGGCCCCCTGTTCCGACACCCCTGCAGGCTGCTACCCAGAACACCCAGAATACAGAGTTTCAGCATAAAAGAAATAACACTTTTTCACCATACTGGTCTGCTAATCATTAACGTAAACTGTGTGAGTTTTACACTGCTTAACCGTAAACCACAATGACGTTGATGCACTGTAAATTTTCTCTGTAAATCCAACAGAATATTGTAGCAGTGTAGGGTGGGAGGTGGGGTGGGGTACTTACATGTTATAGCTATACTTTGACACACCACGCCATGTTCCCACAATGTTAGGGTCAGCCCCACTCTACTTTACAGGTGTCCAGGGCAATAAGCACCCTCCAGCCTCAGAGCAGAAACACCAGGCTATATGGTCTGGAGGAATGTGTGTGATGGTGAGGGGGCAAAGGGTATACTAAGGGGTCTGTGGAGAGGACACTTGTGGGAAGTGGAAAGTCCTGAACCAAATTGAACATTCAATTGTAACAAATCAAGCTATGTGATCGAAAATTCAGGTAGTTATAAATGAGGTGCAACTGGACCATTTATTCTTCGTGAAAAGGTGTGTAAAATGTATGATTAGACATAATTATAAAGTAACCTAGTGTATTCTTTTTTAACACATGTGTGTTAATGTTTAACCACGTACCCACCTTCGTTTAATGTTAAGAAGCACAGTTCTAAACACATTCCATGGCAAAGAGCAGAGGGAGGAGAGTATGATATATACTGCAGTAAAAACTCTTAACTCTCTTATTCCTATGCTTTAGTATTTACAGTCACGTCGCGGTAATCCGGCCAGTCCCGTGCAGAGCCCAGACCACCCGGAAGCCGAAATGACCGGGTGCCTGAAACATCACCATGGAGGGATCTGGGGAGTCGGGTCCCGGGGGGGGGGGGCTGTCGGGCGGGATAGGGCGGTGCCCGAGGTTCTTCATCTTTATGAAAAAAAATCATGAAAAAACATACTCTATTTAAACAAAGTCATATTGTTGCATGTTTCATGAAATCTGGAAATGTGTATTTTGTATCCCCATGAATAGCTATCCAGTAGGATAAAGTAATCATTACAATAATGATATATTGTATTGACAACTGAAACGAAGTCATTTCTGATTTATGTGTCATGTTATATATATATGGCCCAAACCTCAAAGCATTTATCACCTTGGTGGTTACTAAATAGTAATCCCTCTGTGCTCCTGCATGGGTGTCGCCGGGGAATAGGTGACAAAACAATGGATTTCACTCCAAACGTTGGTTCCCTTTGGGTACAATTATGGGTACAATTACTAAACCTTTGTTTGTACATGTATATAAGTTTGTACTCTGGTGCCCTTCTGCAAACCATGGAGAGACGTACACCCCCCCTCCCCCCATCCGCGAACGTTTTCTTTGTTTGTAGGGTGGTGGACAAACCCAGACAAACTGATTATAAAATAACGGCAGCAGGCTATAACTATATCTGTGCATACAGCAGTCAGAGACCCCCCCCCCACAAATCCGCCCTCCACCTACCCATCACATGTCCAAGTGTGAGTTAGGAGTGACCAGTGTCAATAGGTGAGGGGCTGAAGGTTGTCCCACTTGTCTGTATGTGTTTTCTTGCTTGTCACCAGGCACCCGGTATATTGAGCCATATTTTAACAGTAAACACACCTGCTGTACTTTAGAAAAACTGACCGGTGACCGGATCATGAGGTACCCGGACTACTGTATACTGTTATAGTGTAATTAGGATGGTGCAGTAGCAACCCTGCCCGGATGGTGTAGTACCCAGTATATCGTCGCCCGGACTAAGGTGACGTCACTGTATACATAACTAGATTTACCTGAACTGAAAACCATGCCCATTAATAAATGGACTCCTGTGTCTCTTATCTTGATGCAGATATACAAGGATCTACAAGGAATGATAAACTCATACTGTGCCAAGACTATAAATAATGGAACAGCATGAAACAGAATATTTTTACGACTTTAAAAAGATTAGGTTTATGTAGCTTCATAAACCATATCGTTCCTTATAGAACTATTTCATATGAATCCATCACTATAGTGTTGTACTGTAGTTGGTGTGTGACTGGGGTGGATTTGGATAGTTTTCCCATGACTATCCCATGTTAAACGCCAGGTGGATCCTACCAGAGGGTGTGCTGTGAGTGGTCAGAGGACGTCTGGCCAGGTGGTCATTAGTGTAGCCTCATTAATGAGCACGGCATAGACACAACATGCACCACCCCCATCCCCCTCCTGCACCCCATCCTGTAGCCACCCACCCTTAGCTACCAGAGAACCAGCAGCCATTGGGCCAACACAAACCCCACTGGACGGACACCAGAACACGCAAGAATGTTGGTATGGAATGGCTGGGATAGGAAATTAGACAGAAACTTAACTATTTTAATTCATACCTACTCCATTGTCGAATGAGTCATGGGTACCATTTGAAATGAGCTATCTCTCAAAATCAGTATAGTATTATGATGGTAATCCCTATATTCCCTATATTCGGTACTATTAGTATATAGAATCATAATTGATTATAGGGGCAAGCATTTACTTTAATACAGACCCTAAATTATAAAGTAATCAATTATCTCAAACTGCTGATGTAATGGAATTCGTATAACAGAAGGGGGAATCTCTTCAGTATTTGTAAAATGGCAAAACTAATGGAATTTTATTTCAATATTTCATAGCTTTTTTTGCAACATACGAACTGATCCCAGGGAAAACCAATATTGGTATGGTGGCAACCACAATCTCATGAATGTTTGATATTTGGACAGAACTCCATCAATATTCAAGAGTGTTTAGAGAGGTATTTTGCATTGATGGGTGGCCTCCAGTTTGGGGCTCCTATTGAGCAGGCTGGCTGACCACCTGGCATCCTGTAGAACTATGTGGTCAAGGACCAGCACAGAACGGGGGGGGGGGGAGGAACTAGAAAGGGGTAAGGGTAGAAGTAGATGTGTAGTGTCCAGTCACCTTAATCAGAAACTGAATGTAAGTCTTAACATCTGGACCTCCGCGTTTCATGTATGCATCACATATATTCTCTTTTTTAAGCAATTAATGTGTACACAAATGTGGTAACATTGTTACAGTCAGATTTTATAGTACTCTAATTCAAGCAGTTGTGCTACTTCTTAAATACTGCAATTGCGAGTTCGATACCGTAGGAACTAGAAAAACTGTAGACTATTTGAAGTTGTAATGTTGTCTGTATTGTAGTTAATCAATATTTCAGAAGGTATACCCGGCATGACTATCTTAAAAGAAAAAGGGAAAAACGAGTAGAACCCCTTCCTTCAGCTATAGTAAAACCGTCAGAGCCAGTCCCACAAGGAGAGTGATCTATCATTGTACCAAACAATACACCCTGCTCGGCCCCAACTCTTCTTAC
The DNA here is from genome assembly GCA_947462335.1 of Harmothoe impar. Lineage (NCBI taxonomy): Eukaryota > Metazoa > Annelida > Polychaeta > Phyllodocida > Polynoidae > Harmothoe > Harmothoe impar. The sequence goes on from OX381705.1 coordinate 48,735,577, forward strand.
TGCTTACCACCAAAACATTCAATTAGAAGTCACCTAATGGAAAATCAAACGGTTAAAGCTCACAATGGTGAAGGAATGGGGCTGGTCTGCCCAAAGCCCCTTAAGCCCTTCTCCTATGACCGCTGTCTCCCTGGGGCACAACCCCTTGATATTCACCCTTCATTTCACCCATTTCCGCCTGATTTACCTCCCATAATGCCTGTAATCACAGACTGTATACATACGAGGGGGTTCCTCCCCAAGTACATCAGCTAATTTGACCTCAGAGGGGTCACGTGGTATACGTCTGTCTGTGTGACACCACCATGGGCCACAACATTCCTTGATTTCCACATTCCTTGATTTCCAGTGACAGGTCAATCTATGTTGTTGTTTTATTTTTACCACAAAATGGCACGTTCTATTTAATTAGAAATTGCAGTTGTAGTATGGGAGAATCATGTGACCATTAATAATCGTTACTGCAAACTGGGAAATAATATGATGACATGCATTTTCCTCCAGTATTTGCATGGTGCTATGAAAACAATATGCACTGAAGTTTATGTTTCTCTATTTGTCTGGTATATCAAGGAACTAATATGCATTATGTACCTCACATCACGTATCTATATGATTTCATTCGCCGTGCCGTTCATTTATGTCTGATAAAGTACAAATATGATACTTAAAGTGCCATATTACATAGGACAAAACTTCATATCATCACCGTTTTGTCATCTGAGCATTATACAAAGACCCACAGCGATTAGTCCTAATGATATATATACGAAGGCACTGCCATTTTCTGGCAGTGGGATTTCCTCTGGTAGTCATGGCCTATTCATTATTCCTTGTGCTCCTTGCACGATCTATCATAGGTACACAATCTGCTCCTCATATAAGAACCTTGTGTGTCGTTGTTAGTGTGGACAGATACCATTGTAAGCAATGCCATTATACCAATAGAAAATAGCGTGCATATTAGTGTAGCTATTGTGGGTGGATTTATGCTTTCGGGTGCCTAAATGGGATACGTGTCTGCTCGAGTAGTTGATAATTATGATGCAAGACCATAACATTTTTTCAACATTCCATCAGTTTTGTCTATGTAAATGTATAACTAAGATGCATACTCTTTTATAAGGCAGGGATCTGACCATACCTATACCCCGTTAAACAATGCATGATGGTTTGGAATTGCCTGTTATTTCTTTCTCAAGTCACCTGTGACACTATATACCTAAGTATAAGGTAGTAGCACATTATATTGTGAGACATGTGGGGCACACTATAGAGCTTCACTTTTCTATGATTATATACTTGCTTGAGACCTAGTGAAGGAGGCATTGACAAAGGTCAACCCCTCAGGTAGTTTGCAACCAAGAAACTGTAAGTTACCATAATATACATAACCGTATATCACATTGCTAATCCATGTATACATCCTATAATCATAAGAATCATTAATATAAAGACCAAAAACCCACAAATGGAGCATGCATCAGTCAATGGTTATCATGGTTTAATCTGCGATATAGGCATTTGCACAGCTCATGCAATGGTTAGCAATAAAAACACTATTATAATGCCTTGTACTAGAAGGACCCCGTGGGTAATGAGACTACATAATAATGTTCCTCTTTGCCTAGTAACCCTGAGGTAAATGACCTTTCCCCTGCAACTCCCATACACCAGCCCGCACATGGAAGGTCCTGCCTCCTCCTGGTGCTGACCTATGTTTTATCGATGTGTCCTTATGGTGTGGAGGTGAACCCAATATACCATCTGTCAGATCGGCACTCCGCATGCTGGTCACCCATGTCTATGCATGTATAGGATGTCTAGTTAGAGGATAAATGCATGGAGCCTTGGTCTAATGGTTGACATGCCATATTTGTGGGCTAAATCGGGGCCTGTATGCTAACTGATAGCAATACATATTCTTGATGGCATATATATTCTTAATGGTGTATGTTCTACCTGACGTAGAAACCATTCAATTCAATCCCGTGCTCCAAGAAATGTATAGTTGCAGTTTATAGACTAAACCGTGCAAAATATGCATTACTCACGGTGATATTGCATTCAGATGATTTGCCATTGGTATTTGGAAATCATTCGTAGCATAATCATTATTTCGCTGGTAAAATATTTGATGTATAAACAATGGTTTAAACTATGTATGAACTTGCACATGGCGTACAGTTGCCTCGTCCATTCAACATTAATTACGGTGTATGTGCATTGGTTTAGGATTCATCTAAAAGTAAAGTTAGAAAATACCACTGTTAATCCGTATACATGTTTAACAATCATGTTACATTAATTTTACAGGGTTTTCAAGTTAATCAAAGCCAGTATACATGGTCATCAGAGTCCTCTACAAGCTGCATGCGTATCAAAAGACCCCATACTCCCCTGTGTTAGTATTCAGAACACTCGGGGTACCAGGGGTACATAATCTGCAGTTGCGTGCGCACTGATCAGTATTCATGTTGGTGGGATGTAAACTGCCGTTATGGCCGCTAGAGGCGCCACTAGTCTAAGAGAGGGGGCGGATAATTGACCTAGTGCGGGGCAGTGTACAAGGGATGACCGACCAATATGGTGGGGCACCACCCAAGACATGCCCACCTCAACAAGTATGAATTATTCTGCAGGGACTACCTGACATGGGGAAGGGGTGGAGTATTGGGGGTGAGGGTGCGGGGAGGGGTATCTAGGTGATGGCTGAGCTGTACATAGCAGATGTGAGCGTTCCAGATTCAAGAAAAAAGAAAATGAGGTTAGAACCCATGCATGGTGTTTGGGGCATGATATTGATTCAAGCTTATGGATGGGCCTTTTGAACAACAAAAATTATGTGGAACTGAAAATGAGGCAAGCCTCAAAATAGTATATTCATAAATATGTAAAGAGTTGTCATGAACATAATATGATACATGTTTCTATAGGGGGTTTCCATGTTATTACTAATGATAATTATGGCTTTGATAAATTTATACATTAATCAAATCTAGATCAGAATATCATATATCTCTCTACAGTGATGAATTGTATTAATCTCTAGGCCTTTTGCTACTAGCAAAGCTGTGCAGTCGCGTATGATCCATCAACTTATAAAGTCATCCCATAAAACAATAAAAGTCACCAGAAGGCCAAACATCCATCTGATAAGACAATGCCTTATTTCGTTGTTATGGCATTTCTTTACGTATTACCTCTTCTTATACATGCTTGAGTGAGACTGACTGCTTTAGGATGTGTTTCCTTGTTGCCATGTTCCAAGTCAGGTAATTGCTTTTCTTTTCTGAGATTACGTCGTGCTAAAAGGAGTACCCTATGCCTATTACCTAAACGTGAATGAAGGCAAACATCGTAAGAAAACCAATGACCTTAAATCAAAAGGCATGAATTATATATTAATAGGCAGTTCCTGTTGGATTAGATGACGACCAGGGTATTTCCACTTCAATTCCTTGAGATTGCTGTGTCGGATAGAAGTGAGATATTAAGTCTTCTTTATGTAAAATTGAAATATTGAAGGACATAGGGTATGTTTTTTATGGGAACACATAAAGGTAGAACTATAACGGTTAGTCATGTGTATTAATATTGTGGGTGAAGGATATGTTAGGATATGATGCTTTTGAAGGATATGTTTGGATATGATGTTTTTTATAATATCATTCATTCATATCCAAAATAAGACCTACATACTCAACTGAAAAAGAAACCTGACATTTCTTTGACATTATCTCATTCATTTTCCACATAAATAATGCAGTATATATTCGCTCTTGTAAAGTACCACAATATACAACACAATACGCATACAAGACAAGCCACTATCCTATCGATTATTGAGGGGTAAATGCATTACTATCAGTGTGACTGACTTATATAAGATAGTAGAGTGGGCCTACCAACTATAGACAAGACGCTTGTAAGTGCAGTTAATGGCTTCGTGTCATTTGGTCATGAGCTAAGTGTGTGTTATAGGGAATGATATAAGGATAATATGAAGATGGCAGACGCCACTTTGTGCAGGCGACTGGTCAATCTGCTCCTTAGGTTATCTTGGACAATTCTGCAGCTCTTTATTATACATTCATGAGCCAGACTTCCTCATTCTATCCTTTCCATCAACTGTACATATAACAATTAAAACCAGATGGTAATCTCTCTGCAGTGATTAAATATAAGTATTCCTACAAACTCACTGCTCAGTTAGGCCTATACCAGAGGCGTAGGAACCCCCCCCCCCCGTCTCCTACGTCCCCCTTATAATACTATAATCTTGTATACATATAAATTCCAATAGGCCTCCCTCCCCCAACCGAGACCCTTGGGGAATACCTTGCAGCCTCTCTGTATAATTATAGTATACAGACTGAGGGAAGCTGAAACTTTCACTCTAATGTTATCAATGGATACAATCCCCGAAGACGATTCCCAATTATATATACTACTGTCATGCATTTTTCTACAGGGCGTGCGCCCACATCGACTTTGCTGGACTTATGCTGGTGATAGGCCTTGTGCTGAGCAGGGCAATGGTGGAATGAGAGTTATGAACGCGAAATTCTGATCATAAAACCAAACTGGTCTGAAATGGGGCTAACGGGTAATTTTTCTTCTTACAACCTCCTGCTAATCTCTACTACCGCCCCCTCTCGGCACACACCAAAACTAAACCCCGACACCCTGAATTATGGAAGACCACAGATCACGTGACTATTGTCCAGCCAATCAGCGCGCGGGACACGGAGGCAGCTCGGCTAAGAGGATTGCATGAATGATGGCGGTTAGAGGCCTGAAGGTCGTTGGAGGTCAGTGGGTGGGTCGATTGTTGTTATCAAGGCTGGCAGCGGGACCCTTCTAGTTGTGTGGTTGGTGATGTTATGTCAATAACAGCAAGTCGATATCTACTATCTGTTTATGTGCATTCTTTGGTGAGATGTGGATGTGTTCCTGGCGCGCCAAGATTACACGCTTTACATTGTTAGCCTGCCCTTGGGGACGATTCGTTCTGTACGCCTATCGTAAAAGCAATATAAGAAGCATTTTCTTAAAACGTTTATTCCTTTTGGGAACCACGTAGAAATTTAATGGTAAGTGTTCCATGCTGTACCATGTCCCATAATATTTTTTTATGAACTCACATGACATCACACAGTATTACACGCAGTCCAAGGGTCGATAGTCCTATAGCGCAATGTTTACAGAATCACACTTATCTCCTATATATATACTTTCCTGATGCATTTTAATTTTATGTGTATTTTAAAGTTGGAAGTTTGTCTTTAATGGCACTATTAAACCCAAACCTCTCTCTGGTTCAATATTGCGATACGTGACCAGGGATGCAATTATTAACAAAATCCGACTGATTTACCAATACAGTAGCGTGCCCGAAATCAATGAACAGATTGCAAATGAATATTCATGCCTCTGAAATGAAACAGGGCCTATAGAATCACTTCACGATAAGAAAGCATGATGGATGACACTATCATGACAGATAACATGTAATTCGCCTGATACAATTATAAATAATTGTTATGATAAGAAGGGGTAGATTAATTCATGCATTGTGCCTAGTGGGGCCCAAATGAGTGCTCCCTGACCTTAGTTGCAACTATCAAGTGCACCCCGTCTGTGGTGAAATCTTATTAAAGAAATTCCCCATTTGGTGCCTTTTATTATCACTTGGAGAGGGTGTCAGGGAGAGGTCCGCTGGTTTCTCAGGGGTGGTCCTGCCTAGCTGCCGTCACCAGCGAGGAATCAATCCACATTAGTGATGCACAGTCAGGGATTGTGAATTACAAATTAATGGGGCTGAACTGTAGGACCTGGCCACCCCTCCCCAGTCCATATGGCCTAGGGAAGCACCAACAAAGTGGAAATTACACACCAAATGTTCAACTGGGCGAAAAATCATCAACCATTTGTCCGTTACACTCTGATTCCTTTGCAGCTAAAAGGCCAACATGGTTTATTGTGGTTTTATTGTAAAGAAGCAGAAATAAGAGGGTTATGTTTACTGGGGCTAAGACATGCTGAGAAGGAGAGATAAAAAGTAATGTGAGTTTCTGATTGACAGGAACTAATAAGCAATTAATATAACTGAAAGCCATAATGTGATCAAGAGCCTGTGCGAATTATATGACCATCCAAACAGAAACTCTTGCCTTTTAGTAAGGAGTGTCAATCTTGAACGTATACTCCATTGTTAGCAAGGTTAACAGCGCGTCAGCAAATATCGAAACTTACATAATATAAGGGGAAAAGATCATACTATGTGTTTATACTATTTATTTTGCTATTGTCTGTCAAACATTGACTTCAATCCCCTCTGTACCACTCATCTTTAGTCGCATTTTCTTCAGTATAACCTATACATATATGATGTGTATTCAGGAGCGTTAAACATGAAGCTGTATAGCACATTACTTTTGTAAAATCACCCAAGTCAATGCTATCATTGATGATATCGCAGATAGCCTTTAGTTCTAGCATTGCCCACTGGGGCCTTGGTCAGTGCAAATGCCTTAAGGGGGAGGAGTGACACCCTTAAGTCTGCATCCACAAGGGTCCTGGTCACGGCTGGTCAGCCATGGAGCTGGGGGTGATAACCTATCACTATTAGCCTCACTGACCTTTATTGAGCAGATAAGAGCGGCTCCTTACAGCCTCTCCCGAATCGGAGTCTCTGTGACTTGCTCAACAATAACACCAATCTCCTAACCGATGTCTGGCCATCTGTATAGCAATATCACTATGTATATCACTTACATTACTATGGAGCTATCTAAGATTATAAACTAAGTTTGGTATAGTGTGCTTGCCATACTAATTATAAGGTCAGCAGGATAATATAAACTTTCCTATTGTACATGCTGCATAACATTGATGTTAGCCTCGGACGCTATGTCAGGAGAGCAATACAGTCATGCTGACTTTAAAGTATGGCAATATGCAGAAAATGTATAGTACTTCATTCACGGCCGCATAGAAGAGATCCTTTCCTGGATCACGGTGCAGTTAACCCATCTGCTCACCACAAACTTGCTCTCCAAGCTGAGATTCGGCCATTCACTCGTCACAGATGGGAACTAGTCATGGGGGAGGGGGAACGTGTCATGAGCCACATAAACAAGCCAGGATGACTATGAAAACCCCACCTCCCTCCTCCCACGGGGAATGAGGCTATTTTGGAGTTCTGTCACGGACATGATCGTAAATAGAGACATTATAATAAATGTCATTAACTACTTTAATTCTCTGAGTGGAACAGGACAGAAGACACTTAAAACCAAGTGATCTGCGAGGCAAGCCAGACTGAGGTTTCTTTAAATAGTCTGAGGAGCAGCTCATTGTGGTGGATCCTGAGCTGCTCTAGGCAGCTGAAATGGTCGACTGCATTGAACAGCCATGGTGCAAATGGCTGTTGCAACAGTAGTACTTAACGACGACCCATTTATTATGAACATGCAAATAATCTTTACTCAGATAGACTAGACAATAACGAAATAGTGCATAATACGAAAGGTATATGTCTACATTGTTTTGGTCATACTAAAAAAAAGCGCCCCATGCAATGTGAGCCTTAGCCGAACAAATGAAATGAATAATGAAACATATCGCTAACTCATTTAAATTACAACATATTTGTGTATTGTTTAATTATCTGTTAGAGGTAGCGTTTGTTCCCTAGTACATATATGCTTCAATATTTACAGAAGGGGAGCAACTCATAATGGTCCTCTGCAAATGTAACCCACCCTCTCCTCTTTTATGTTGATATTCAAATCTCATGTCTAAAACTGATAATGGTACACCATGCAATTGCCACTAATAATACTGATGCCACTTATACTATGGTATAATGCCATATGCTTTGTGAAAGGACTGGTTGTTGGGTGTAGGCTTGCATGCTAGGGGTCATGTCAGAGGATAATTGGATGTCCACTAATTATGACCTTTCCAGGTGCAGAGACATTAATATTCCCACTGCCACTATACCAAGCATGCACTATACCAGGCATGTACCTAACATGCATGCCAACAATGTGGGGAGAGGGATGGGGATGGACTAGGGAAGAGCACACGTCTAAAAGGCTATTGAGTTATTGTCATTGCCATTTGGGAATGACATACGCACTGCACCGGAGCTGGTCGGGTAGCTATTCAGGCATGGGAATAGCTAGCTCAATGCATAACAATACCCTGCGTACATACTTTTAGATGATACAGGATCATGAATACAGGAGTACTATTATGTCATGGTTTTGTCATTATGCTATGTTGTATTCGAGCTTATTTGCTTATTTGATCCTTTATAATGTCATAGAATAGCATGGATCCTGTGCATATATATTATCCTATTCAGGTGGAGGGAAACCTGACTAGGCTATATCTTCTCATGCGTATGTGTATATATGCATCAATGTCAATGACATTAAATATTAGCATTATGTTTGTATACAAGGAGACTAGCACAGAGTTATATTGTTCATTGCAGTACAGGGCCTTACGCGCTGAAGGACCGAACGCGACAATCATAGCAGTTCCTGTCTTTCTGACTGAGGGAGGGGTGACTTAACTTAAGGGGTGAGATGGAACTAAGGAGAAGTGTGCCAGGGTCATGATTAAGCAGCACATCTTTAGCTGGCATGATTAGGTGGTCAGCCTGTGTGTCCAGCTATGGTCATCCTCCAGTAGTTGTGGCCTCCAAGGGACTGACCCCTACCCCCAGCCCCCTCTCCAAAATCCAAATTTCTGACCACCCCTCCCTCCCTTCACCCCACTCCTCCTAACACCCTCCTCGCCCAAGACGACGCGTCGATGAGGCACTCCATCATTACGCTCACTTGACCACGCCTGGTGACCAATGGGGCCTGGCCTGGCCAGGCTCTAGTGGTCAGTGGTGGCCAGTGACCAGGAACATCCCTGTGACGATCCACTCACCCTGTCAGTCCTTTACCCACCCCTCCACATGGTGGACGTGTGTTTGTAAGCCATGATCCATGAGGAGTTAGGAAAGGTAAAACGTAAAGCCTACCACGGCTGCCTAAAATAAAATAGAATAAACTAAAGGTTACCAGGCAGCTCTTCTTTGGTCGCCCATCAGAAATGTATTATGGTTCATTATATTCATCAATTAAATGTTCAATTCACAGCATTGAAAATGTACTACCTCAATCTTCGGACTGTGATGGGAAGTAAAGATGAATTTAATCAAATAAAAGAAAACAGGCCTTGCTAGAATAGAATCTCTAATGTTTGTAGCATGCTTTATTTGATATGTACTCAGATACAACCTATGAAATGAATCTATAAATCAAGCGATATTAGTATCAATAAATTCGGAATACTTCCACAGTACTTCGCATCAAAACCCTGGTTTTGTAAAAAGGCTAGAAAAGGAACCAACAAAAAAAACATGTAGTGGAACTTCTTGATGCAACAAAAAGGCGCTGGTGTCCCTGTAGCTGTAGAACAATGTAACGTTTTACAGGCAGTCAAGGAGAACAATGATGTTATAATTGCTTTCCCTAAAAAGGCATTGGTTGCTGGGTGGTCGCCCTGGATACTGAGCATGGGGCTGGTTGGGGGCTGGGCACCCCATGCTGACAAAGTATAATTGTGTACCCTGGGAGGTTTTGTATTGAAGCAAGACCTGCTTGTAATAGAGGTTACATGTTTTATTGGCCTGTTATAGCTTTCTTAGAAACAGATTGAAGTTCAATGTAAATGATGCAGGTATGTATTATGTTCCTCCATATGATATGATATGTAATTGCTTCTCTCTCAAATGCTACATATACATTGTCAAATACATATACATTGCAGTAAAGAAAGGGTGTTCTTCAATATTTAAAAATGTAGCCGCATGCGAATATAATTGTAAGCTTAGGTTACCTTCTATGATGATAAATTTGTTGTACGGTGACAATTGTGACAAGTATGTGCTGGGTGTAGGGAGAGATGCGTTTCTTTACTCTGAAAGATACACAACATGTGGCGATACGTGCGCAAAACCAATATTTCTCATGTGTTATCACCATTACAATCTCATGTATTGGTTGATCAGACAACCTCCATTGGGCCAACATCTAGTGTGCCTCTCTCCAACTCTGTTGGTAACAATTAACTCTTCCGTGATAAACTAATGATATTGACCAATTTTGGGAGGGGCTCTAAAATGGCCGACAGGGGGCAGGATTGCATGACGTATTGTGACCACCACTTAGTTACGTGTACGTCACGAATTGTGACGATGTGCCAACCAATCAGAGGAATCAAGACAATCTTTTGGCAGCCAGTCACCACATGTGATTCATTGACAGAATCCCCACGGTCAAACAGGTGCATTTCTGTTTCTTGGTGTTTTTTTGAGATACAAGATTTACTAGGCTTAAGTAGTGGAAGCGCCGTATTCAATGCCACACCACTGAAGGCAATGGGGCCGTATTCAATGGGCCAAGAAAAAGTTGTCTCTTCCTCATTAAATGTCTACAACTAAAAATAATAACACAAACTCGTGGGTGCTGGGGCGCATCTCACTCAGCCTGTAGCTTCATTGGATACTGCCTCAGCCCCCACTTGCGAAATACGTCAGAGACAGTATCAATGGGTGTTGGCATTTTGTCTATACCCCCTCCCCTACACTTTATTTCCGTATGCCCCTACACACAGAAAAGTGAGAGTCATTGTCGCTAAAACTACAGGCACTGCCTGACTCTCAGGTGAGGGTAGTTTTAGCGACAATGACTCGCACTTTGAGTCCTTGGTTTTAACTTTATGATATCGTGATTAGTATAGGGTCTTTAGTAAATGTCCCAACTGATTATCTGCATGGAAACAAGTGTAGCGTATACATTGAATGAAGAAACTGGTAATTCTTTTGAAAGTTAAATAATTGAAAACAAGGGGAATGGAGAGTGGGTCTTCTCGTGTACGTCCTTGGACAATCAGCATAACGTAGTGCAACAGTGGTAGGCTATATATAATGCAAAAATTGTAATTCGTCATATACAAAAGAAAATAGATTGCATACACTTCCTTGTGATATATTGTCCTTTCTAAAACATTTTTTCAAACGTGATTAAAATTTGTCTGAGTTAGTGAGCTGAATAAAGTAGGTCAATGGGCCATAACTTATCTGCTGAAGTTGGAGTGTCGTACATGGGCGGACTTTAAATTCACTGTGTGTAACAGAAGGGGCACGGTTAGGGGGAACGGGAAAGAGTTGGGGGGAGGGGGGTTCTTCAGGGTCCCACGCCCCAGCATCTGCCTAGTGATGTACATACTTCATTGTGTAGTGTCACCTCCAGAATCCACCTCACGTCGGCAACATGCTCACCCCCTCCCCTACACTTCTCTGACGACCACCCACATTTTTTCCCAAGTGGGCGGACATTTACCCACCCCTCCCCCCCTCAATGAGTCACCCCCACCACCCACCCTCCTCCTCTGTTTAATGATACAAGGGAGGATGTCGTGGAGAGGGAGGGAGGGAGGGAGGGAGGGAGGGAGGGAGGGAGGGAGGGAGGGAGGGAGGGAGGGAGGGAGGGAGGGAGGGAGGGAGGGAGGGAGGGACATGGACATGGTGGGGGATATAAAGAAGGATGTGGTATTAGTGATTAATTGTAGCCCATAGTGCACATGGATTCAGCTTTTCATCAAGGTCATTTCTATAAACAACCGCGCACTAATTTAGTAGATATCTGTCTAGGAATATCAACATTGGTTCGTTGGTACCTTAAAAACTGGTCTAAGAACATTGGACGTGTATTTTCTTTCTGATAAAGGCCACGTATGCCACGACTAAGCAACAAGATGAGTTCACAGGACAATATCTGTGAAGTATTGATTATTCAAGCATCATCTAAATGTGCAAGATAAATGTTAGGGAGTGGTCAAGAACATGAGATGGAGTTGGGAGAGGATGTTTTAGCAAAGGAAAGGGCGTGTGACTATATATGATACATATTCAATCAGCTGACTGGATTTATTGAAGATAAAAATATCAGGAAATCTCTCACGAGGATGGGGGAGGGGGGAGGTGATTTCATGAAAGTCGACGAACCCAAAGTCAATGCCTGCTTCCTTATCGATAGCAAATATGTATACCGTTAGTAAGCCATATGTGATTTTCAGGATAAGATTATTCTATATAAGGAGAAGCTCAACAAACAAGAACATGCCATCATAAATATAGCCCGGCATTCCAACATGGCGAATAATTATCGAGTCAGAAAACGTAATTAGGGTCGGTGAGGGGACTAACTTGCCCCGCCCTGTCCGTCAAACGTAGACCACGCCCCCTCACTCTCAGGGGATCTAGGGTGACATGACAACCCGAGCGTGGACAGGCCAAGACAAATATTTCAAAGATAAAGCATGTAAAGGATTCCGTTGTGATAGCATGAAAGAGGATGGTCCACTTTCTTAAAGTTTTGACGAGTTAAAAAAATGTTGTAGGTATCACATTATTTTGTACACCTTGGTAAGCCTATAAGAGGCATGGGTTGACTGTCTAAGTTAATTGCCTACAAATAGTGAATAATTAAATAAATTTAATGCATGTCAGCATTAGTACTTGCATAGCGAGATGATACTTGGATATTATTCAATGTAACAGTTTCCCATGCTGGAGATAAAGTTATTAAAATCTGAAATATTGAAGTGGTTTTTTTTTACCATTTACTTTGGCCTGACGGTGACAACCACAGAGCATCATTATGTGCCTGCCGCACAGGAAGTTCCGGTCACGTGAATTATAACAACAGATTGGCGACTTTAGCCGGGATCTATCGGGAGGTAGGGGAGGGGGAGGGGGCCTCTAGGGGTGGCCATGGTTAAAATATGCAAATCCGCTTCAAAACCCAATGACAAATCATTCTAATGGTAATCATGCTGCCGGGTCAACCTTGAAATTGTGTCAAAATGCCGATGCGTCTGATCCCAGCCCGCAAACGACGCAGGTATGCCCCTGATGACGTCATCTGCGCATTGATATGCAGTCATCACAGAAATTAGTCCCCGATCATAGTCCCACCACGCCAGACACGAAGCTAGAGGGTGGAGGGTTCGTGTCCGTGTGGGATATGACTGTGCTAGTACCAGGGTCCATGCATCCGCGGCTCTTTAAAAACATGTAAATTGATATTAAATTGATTTCTGCCGAATTGTGCCCCACAATTCCTCGGTGGAGTGATTCACAGCTGTGGTATGTCAGTGCTGGGCAGGCCCCCTGGTGGCATGAATCAGAATCTGAGCTGCTCTTTTCATTGTGGCCATAGTAACTGGAGGGCTCTCCAGGGTACATGGAGCAGCTCATGTCGTTACTATGCCAACCCAACAGCAATTCCCATGGATTTAACAAGACCGCCGATCGAGACCTTTGAATGGATAAAATAGAATTGGAACTTTAAATGCTATAACATAAAAGTCCACTCACAAATACAATGTATGATGATGGATTTATATTTACAGCTGCAGAAAGAGTGCCCAATAAACCTGAATTACACTTACATTTTTGGGATTGTTTTCCTTCTTTCTACTCAACTAAAAAAGCTGTATTCTGGTTAGTAATCAGGAGGAAAGTGTTTTCTATCGTGATTTAATTTGAGAGGAAATGGGCTGTATAGCCAGTAGTCCTTGAGCTCATGCAACATTGAACCTTTATAGACCCCAACTTGTTACTTCACATACCATTCTCATTAAGTTCTTGTAATTAAAAAGAAAACAAGTAAAGCTACTTTTGAACCCCTTCCCATGACAGACCACACATGCTATGCCTTCAGGTAGTACACGGCAATCGCTGTGGTTAAGGTAAGGCTAAATTATGCATTTATCACCCAATTTTAGCTACACTGACTGCATTCACGCTATAGACCTCACGTTAGCTTCTTTCTCTCTGTCTCTCTGGTTGGTCCTTCTGCCTAACATCTCTCTCTCTCTGTCTTTCTTCCTCTCTCTCTCTGCTTCTCATAATTTCCCAGCTGCAGGCAAGAACACAAAGTTAAGATGTTCTTAATTAATTTATACCATTCGTAAATCCATTATTTTTGTGTTTGTCCACTTTGCAAGGAAGCCCAAGGACAACAACGACAGGTAATTTTTACGGGAAACAATGACATTTTTATCCGTGACAACACTTGCATTTGTTTAAAAGTGGAGAAAAGAAATGGCCTTGTCCTGAGGTGTCAGGTCGTGTGGCATTCCTTTCAGATATTGTCATTTGAATGCACGCATTGAATAAAGGCTTGGCAGTGCCCAGAATAAAGTTACAGAAGGTAAGGTAAGAGACAATAAATCAACCTCATCGACATTATAGAAGACATAGTTAAGTATTAAAGTCAGCAGTACGCGTGGTATCAAACGGCCTTTAATCATACATGACTTGTGTTATATGGCGTTTGTCAAGCAGTGCATGCATAGTGCTAACAACACTGACATACATTTAGATGAAAGCTTGTTTGGGACGGTAGGGATGGGATGGGAGAAACTCAGTAAACCCAACGACTGCACACGAAGGCCCTCCCATGTAACGCAATGTACCTATCCGCCATCTCTGGCAATGGCCGCGGGTTTACAGATGCAGTCAGAGATACATACAGAAAGCACCTGCTGCATATCATAATGGTACATTGTGTTTAATATATGGAACCCATTATTAAATCGGATAGCACATTATCTAATCATCTAAGTATATTTATAGATATTTGGCCCCAAACTTTGTAGTTGTAGGAAACGTCCACGAGATGAAGACGGAATAGGTCGCTGCTATAATGGTTGGGAGCATCTATGTGCACCAGACTCTATTCTGCTACATGTATGCACTACATTAGCCACTCAGAAAGGATGCTCAGTGCCCATACTGGAAGGTGGCATGGGGGTAGGCCACTGATGAGGAGGGGTATGGAGGGGGTTCTACACTACATCCTGCCAACATGCAGCTAATGAATAAAACATGCTGCATGCCCTGTGTGTGGTAGAGAGGGGTGGGTGGGGGAGGGTGGGGCAGATTAAAGCTATGGGTTGGGTACCTGATTAAAACACCTTATGTCGTGTACTACTTAGCGGCCACACGACCACCCACTACCCTACTACATGTACTCTAGCGGGTCACCTCGTGGACGTTATGGGCGCAGTCCAGTCCAGTGCATTGTCACTGAGGCAAAGTCATTTGGCAGTGGGTAGAAGGACAGTCCTCATTATTAGTATATATTAAGCAGACTCTTGAAAATTCACTCCAGTACTGCAGTAGTTAACGCTATAGGGCTGACATGTACTGGGGAAAGGGACCTTAGTGCGAGCTGCATTAAGGGCCTTTTTCGCAATTTGTCTCACAGGGGAATTCTCTTAGATATACATAAACTAGTGAATAAGACTCATAATGTGTGGGGTTTATGGCGGACAACCGCCATCTTGTTAAACCGTCCATTCTGTTAATATAGCATGGGTGGTGCTATAAAACATGTAACGCCTCACGTCACAATAGCCCATATAACAGGCAGCCCTGACGTCTCTTAATAAACATTCACCCCCTTCACCGCTACCCAACCCATTCACCGCACCCACTTATCACCTGTCTAACAGAGCATATCCGTTATACACCCTCCCCTAGCCCTGACCCCCTCCCATGCACACTAATCATACCCCCTCCTGTTTATGCTTTCCTCATACATTTCCCTACTCTCATGACTGTTCCTCCTTCTCTAATACACTGTGTGTAGTACATATTTTTTTCCTCATTGCTCCTCCACTTTCTTATTATTTTTACATACACCCTTCAGACCCTTTTCCCATAGCCTTTCCCTATATCCTTTTCCCATAACCTTTCCTGTCTGCTCTCTTCTCCCCATCCCTCACCATTTCCCTCACCCACTCCTACCGCCTCCACACCCACACCCCTTTGCAGCAACCTCACCCAGTTACACCCCCACATTTCCCTCCACCACCCACGTACACCCTGGAATAGGGAATGAGGTAGATGACTGATCACCCCCTGATTGCTGGACCTGTGAACGTGCAATACGCGTTTTTACCCTGCACCCACCCTGCCCACACCCTCCCTGTGCATTCCCACACCAACAGCCCTTGTGATCAAGGTGATGAACGACCCTCTATCTTCTTAAGGCTGATGGTTGTAGACACCTACGCTAGAGCCCAGGGAACCTGGGGAAAAGTAAGGAAATTGCTAGGTGCCTCTAACCTTCCACACGTATAGGCCTACTGCAAGGAAATGTCATACGGGAGAAGTGGACAGAGAAGGATTAGTAACGGGATGGATACCTGCATGTCTATCGCATTTCACTCAGCCAACGGCATCGTGGATTCAGCCCACGTTCAGATCAAAGCTTGTTGACTGTTGTTTATATATTTACGGGACAATCACTGGAAAGGCAAAGCAATGCATAGTTGTTGCAAGGCCAACAATATCATACCAGAGAAGCTGGAAAGATATCAAATGTGTTGCCAACAACTCGAGACAACACCCCCCTTTTCAACAAATGCACACAAGACGAAGACAATCTTGGTTCCAGTGTAGGTCGGCCCGACTGTTGTTTTATGTCCGTGATAATCCCCCACCGTTTGTCCCTGCCACTGGAGCACATTAATCCTCACAGGGGGTGGCAGTCCCAGTCTATCCCAGTCTGCCACACTCAAAATGGCCAACCCCACGGTGGCCTCCAGTTTAGTTAATGTACATTAATAGGACAATACTGATGAGAGATTTCTTGGACATAAAAGAAGGAGGATTTGGGGTAGAATAAATATGGACATAAAGGAAAATATTAAGAGTTGGTGGCCTAAAACATTATGCTCCGAGAAAGGCGATGCAAGGAAGGTGATAAGCAATTTGATGACCCAGAACGGATGTGTAGACCAGCACAGAATAACCAGATAAAACAGGGATATAGCATGGTTCTATCACATAAATATTGAGTGCATACCACTGTGAGACATACCAATGTCTCTGGGGTGACCTCAGCTTTTCATATATGGGCTTGTATTTGTTATTCGATAGATATTAACAGTTTAAGAGCAATTAATATAGGAAAATCATAATAAATATATCCAATTCCTAGTTTTCCCACTGGCTGAGGCTGAGTATTCCCCCCTATGACAATATTATCATTTGTCATCTTAGTTGGTATCATATATCTGTTAATGCAATATATAATATGGACAATGCACATCAAACTATGTAATTGATATCATTAGAGTGTATACCATTTCCATTTTGGGGATGTGATGTAAGAATTTCATCTTTGCCACGGCAATGGAACAGAAGGTTCCTCCATGGCTCAAAGTAAGCCAATATAAGACAAACTTTGATTAGTTTAACAAATGGAACGTATCTGGTTGCTATGGTTACTGAAATTAAAACCTTTTTCATAAAGGGGGGTTTAGTATGAGAAAGGTTATTGCGACAGCTTTCTGGAAATGTAATATGAACCCTATCTCAGGAAAATTAATTCCACTTATAAATTCACTTATACTACACTATTATTAAATCATGTTGCAGATTATATTACTTTGGTCAAATAGTCTGAGCCACTAAGAATATGCACAAAAATACAATGGCCAGGCAGAGAGGTGTGCAGTTTCATGGCTAGGTAGTGACATGTTCGCTGCTCCCCTAGGAATGGGTTAAGGAAGAGGTAAAGATGAAAGAGGGGTAAAATTGCCTGCATTAATTCAATAGATGGATGCATATCTAGATTCCTTTCGGTAGTCCTGTCAATATGATCTCTTTTTTAAATAGTATTAAGCGATCAGAAAGTAGTACATTTCACCATTACTCCGGTTTAAACGCATGAGAGGGACGCCATGTTAGTATCTTTACATGATGTTACATGCATATGCCTATAACACATAAAGCATGTTTTTATGATCAAACATTGTTTATGACCGTGACCCATCGGACACCGTGGCAACTATAGGTGATCCGTGGATTCCCAGCGCTGTGTACCACACAACAAGCCCCTTTGTTTTACACCCCAGTCATACACTATCCACCATTAGTTGTCTCCTGTGTAGATCTCCCTCCCATACAGATCTAAATTTGTCCATATGCAGTCCCATCCCACAGGACAATAACCAATCAAACAACTATTCTTTTTCTCCACTTTGAAGCTTAATCGTCCAACAAAGTGTGTAGTCGATTGTTATCAATAAGTTACTTGCGAGTGAAGAATACCCATGCTTTACACAGGTCCCAGAAGCACAGGGCCTGTTGCCCTGAGTTGCTCCTAGTGATTGACCTGGTTAAGTTGCTTCAGAGTTGCTCCTCTCCAGCCAGCGTTAATCCAGCGCTGTTGGCCGCAGCTAGGGTCTGCTGCTGGACCGTTAATCTCCTGCCTGGAGGCTGAGTCGCATCCTGATGGCAGTGAGCACATTAACCCCCTCACCCCGAACCGCTCTCTGCACCGTGAGCTGCTCCTCGTCATGAGCTGTCTATGCCGGTCACCACAGGAAGGCTGGGTAACAGGTGAGCACGACTGACCTGCTCCCGACCTGCTCAGTCAACAAGTAAACATCAGCCATGGGCTACATTTCAATTGTGCCTATAGAAATTTTAGTTGGTGTTCTAGTCTATATCTGGCACAGCCTTTATTCACTGAACACTTTGAACAACCTGGAAAGCAGATATGTGATTCCCTGTAGAATCAGGCATTTTATACTGAAATGTGTAAATAAGATGAGAAAGAATTCCACTCACTCACACAGAGTGCACTGCCTTAGTTATCTTGCAGCACGGACATACCAGCATTACTCCTACCCCCAACTGACCATGCACCTTTGAGCTGTGAGGTCACAGGTCAAAGGTGAAACACTGACCACTCAACCTGCTTAAGTGCCATCTCTTAATTTGGAAGCTGGATAGGATAATTAGGGGTGGAAGGGAGTATGGAGTCAAACAGAGAGGGATGGGTGGGTAGGTTGTAGGGAGAGGAGTGTGTAGAAAGGGATCGGGTGGAATGGGTGACTTGTGATGTGGTCAGGGGGCTTTGTCTGAGTAGCTCAGTCCACATACCTGCACGAACAGCTCATTGAATGGCCTAGTGACCAACTGCTCACCGCATGGTCAGAACTGCTCACTGTGACCTACTTGTTCACTTACAGGTATGTTGTAGTGAGCTACTTGCAATACTGCACCTATGCCTTCTCTTACACAGAGAAAATCTAAACACCTCCAATATCTAAATGTATATTAAAAAAGATGCAACCTTCTGCATTTGAAAATATTTAGAACCGTTGGATGCCCAGTCACTGTCATATATATTTGTGAGAAGATCAATGACATACGTCCAACCCATTCATCTGTATTAGAAACATTCTCCTGAATAAATAAACTCTGGTCCAACAGCAGCTTCACAACGTTTCTGAACAGGAAAAACATTCATAAATCTCTTAGTAGTATTGAAAACGTGGGGAGATAGAATGGATCATGGTGAGCGGTGGGCAGTGGTCAAGGAATGCTGGAGGATGGGAGTTGAGAGGGGGTTTGTATGGTGGTGGGGGGGGAGGGGGGTGGATGGAGGGTGGGGGGGTGGATGGAGGGTGGGGGGGGGGTAGCTGAAGATGGCAGAGGGATTGGCCTACAGGAGCGATAGAGATTCTCTGGAGATTAATTTCCAGCAGGACGCTGGAGTGATGCTGGAGGAGGTGGTGGGGGGGGGGAGGGGGGTAGTGACCATTAGTGGGCCACCTACAGGTGGTGACCCTCTCTCTCCTACGGTGAACAGAAAGGCCACACCTGTGCAATATTCATTGAAGGGGAAATCTGAATCTCAAGCACTAATTATAACCTGCTGGCACCTCTCTATAAAACACATTTTACTGTTTGGCCGTTTTGCTTTCTTTGGTAGAACATAATGAGTGAATATAACTTGAATATAAATGTACATGAATGCCCAAAACTGAATTCATTGCACCAATCCTGAGCTATATATTATGCACATACCAATTACCATTGTGTGCACATTTACAATGCTCAACCGCAAATAGCCACGCCCAGCATTGGTAATGATTCGGTATTCTTTTCAGACAGCAACTGGTGTGTATGTAATCCATTTTGGGCCACCGTACTAGAAGGTGAGTGACTCGGAGCTGGTCAGTCACTCAGAGGCAGTGGCTTCCTCTCCCTGCTGTGTGGCTTCCCGTGCGACCCCCCCCCCCCCCCCCCCCACTCTCCACACCGTCTTCATCTGACCCTCATCGCCCAACTCCCGCTTTGACCTACCAAAGACACTGCCGGCCCTCTGTCTGCCTCCCGACCCTTTAAAAGGTTTCCTCTCCTGTGGCCCTAAATTGACTTTCCTGTACTTCGACCTGCTTCCGGACAGGTGTGCTGACCGTGTGGACCACCTTCTGCAGTATAGATTGTATCATACCTGTTTACCATTTCCCGCCACCTTGCACCTGGGCTAACCGAGAGGATAAAATGAGTAACTCACATTTTAAATCTTCCCTTAATTCTATGGGGACTGAGTAATAGAATATCGTACAATATCTAATGTATTTTATTGACTGAGAATCACTATAAAATTAAGAATACATGTCATTTGTAACACTCGTTTTTTCATGCAATTGTTAGAGCGTCCTGCAAATAACATTGATGTATGCTAAACTATATAGATGTGGTGTGTTCAGTGAGTACGTGTTTAAATAGAGGACCATTAGAGAGAAAGGAAAAAAGGATATTGTACAAAAATCAGGTTATTGGATGAGTGCGTGTTGCTCCGCTGTCCTGTGTTTGACATTAATAATAACGGCTAACACCAGGGCCCTATAAAACTGTAATCATTCCCGACGACCCAGGAGCTCCACGCGCAGCCGCCATGCGCACCGTCCGTGCCTAATGGCCAATCAGCGATCAGAGATGTGGTCATGTGACAAGGTGGGACGCTGGTTATGGTGTGTCGGGGATCAGGGCAGTGAATATCTATCAGGTGCGGATGGGGTGGGGCTGTTTGGGTTGGCTGGTGGGTTCTGCTTCTGACTGACCATCACATTAACCCCTCCTGCATATCAAAATATACTAGGAGGTACTGTGAAATGGCTTCTAGCTCTATGACAGCTCGCCTCTAATGTCCCTGTAGCAGTGTGCTGGAACAGGGATTTGTAAAGGATGAGTATTTAATAGAGTAGTAGGCCTACAAACAATGAGAATATCATGCTGGTGTTGGTTGTTGTCCAAGTTGCTTAAGATTTTCAAATGTGGTGTTGTTGATTGAATCTATGAGGTGAGTGAATGCAAAAATCACGCCTTTACGCTTGCACAGAGGCAATGGTTGCTTTACATCCCACACTAGTACACATATTGTCAGCCGGACCGGTCTCTGGTATGCTGTATGCCTGGGAAGGCAGGGGGAGGTCGCAGCTCCAGAATGCAGTGTGCCAGGTGGAGAACAACATTTAATGCTACCATGTGCAAGTCGGACACTTATAGATACGATTAAGCCAACTCCCCACCTCTCATTGAGATATGGATTTTCATCTATATTTTCATCTATAAGTATATGGCCTACATCCTGTGATGACCACCTTAAATCTGCTGTTTTGTGACTCGTAATCAGGGGCAGGTGAGACTAGCTTCTAAATGGTTCAATCTTAAACTTTCCTATATATAAAGGACAGTGGGCAATGTCCTGCAGAATTTCTAATTCTGTGGGGCTCTTCGGTTAATTTCCCCTATCCTTGGTGGCAGGGCCATCCTCTTACTCTCACATCCTCCCACGCCATAAACCCATCCCTCCCACATCCAGTTCTGACTGTAACCCCCTCCCCGCACACACCTTTCACACCCACCTGCACCCTCAGGTGTCAATTACCTAAACAAACAGGCGGGGCTGGATGTTTGACACGATGGGAGAATCGCGTGGGGACAAGCCTGGATCCCGTATGGAGTCTGGAGGGGCGCGGAGGGACCAGGAGAAGGGAGGGTACGAGGCGGAGGGGTGGTGAGGTAGAGCGAGGTGCGCTAACGAGCAATGAGGTGTAAAACGTTTAAGCTTGGTGGGGGCGGGAAATATGCTTATAGTACGCAGGAAACAGATTTAAGGTGAGCTGGCAAACCAGGCCACTTATTACGTGCATATCAACTTATTATTTTAACTATAGCTACCACCTAGAACCCCCGTGTATAGTTTAGTGTAGGTACGCGGTAGAATCTATTGTAAAGCTACAGCAGATGCTGTAAATTTACAGTTAACAGTAGATTCTGCTGTGTGCCTGTAACACTCAATATTTACACTGTTACTGTAGTTATGTTTATTTCCTCGCCAGCACATATTTTTTTCCATTCAAATTCCTTTTACATTGTCATTTGACATGGCTCATACAAATACGTAGATAGCTTTTGTCTTGAGGGCTTAGTACGGACTAATAAAAGATAACTTTGTATAGTGCATAACTTTTGTCCATCATTCCTTCTGCATATGGTAGGCCAACGATGGCAACAAATAGCCATTTTCCCTACCGTTACGGTCTTGAGGAGCTCATACAACCACACTTCTCCCCCTCTTCTTTTTATAACCTTAATGTTCAAGCTGTGGAGAGCATGTTGTTATGTACTGTCACGCCTCCATACTAAATAAATACAACACAGAGGCCTAAATAATTATAATAGAGTTGACAGATCTAAATTGACATAACATTACTTCATTCAGCATGTTATCCCTTGAGACTTTTATCATAATGGCTTTCCATGTCTTTTTTTCTGAATCATGTCTAACGGTTGAGATCACGTCAAAGTTCGAGTCATGACTGAAATGTTTATCAATGCAACTGTTCTGTTATAATTGACATGAGCTGAATTGAAGCTGCCTGATAATGTTGGTCAATTGGGACGAGAGGTGTGAAACACCATTCGATGATTATATTGTGTTCAATGTGTTATGACTATTGTCTATCACATCCTGCTTGTTTAGCCATTTTCCCCTCTTGTTCTGTCTTGTATTGTGTGTTTATGTGTAATGTGGGAGGGGTTACAGAGGTAATGAAGTATCTGCTATAGTTACAAATAACTTGTAATGTGCCTTCGTCATCGTATTTATCTAATTATTTCAGCTATTCTCCTTCTGAGAAGATTATTGACCATACACTCATGGATGGGGTATAGAGAGAGATGCCACCCTAAGTTGTCATCCTAGGGCAGCATCTCAAACAAAGGGAAGGGCACGGCGTGTCAGTGACAGTTGAAAACCCTGCTAAAATAGTGACATCTCCTAATTAAAACGGTCAATAAAGATTGAATCACCCACTAATTTACATCTGGGACAAGCTGTTTTAATTAGCATTAGTCAGTAGTGAGATGCCACTGTCACACCAAGCCTGCAGGACCAATAACGCTTTGTAACACACCATCTTTCTAATTTCTTCTCTTTTTGTTTTATAGTGGGGTCTTGGCGAGAGTAGACATTGAAACGATGGAAACTTTTAATGAAAAGTATAAACATCTGTTAGAAAGACGATGTACACCCAGTGCCACTATACTCAAATCTCCCGATGTTTTCCCCGACACTGAACCGAGTGGTTCTTGGGGTACAAGTCTATGGTTTAGATCATGCATCTGAAACATATAAAGTTACTCCTCCCGGTAATATCCAACAGCAAAGGGAAAGTCAATCAGAAAATTATAAACATCGTTTGGAGCATGGCTGGATGAGCAGGGTTGTCGGAAGCAGTTTGAGTTCTAGGAGACCAAAGCACAGCCGGATGAAGTCTGGAGCAACACACTGCGAACCATGGAGGAGGAACTCTTCCAATGAAATAATAGAACATGTAGACATCATTTGATGCCTTCTGATGTCAATTTGTGACTGATTAACCAAATATACTAAGATTTCCAACATCTTGGGGGGTATCATGTCTAGGGTTAAGGGGGGTAGGCCTTCATGGCCCTCATCCCCTCCCCTCGGACACCCCTGTTCAAATGATATTCCGTCATTCTTGCAGTTATATCATGAGAAGCAGCTACTGACAAGAGGGAAACGAAATATCAACACACCTCCTGTGCTAAGTTCTGCAGGCTCTAGACAACAATTGGTCCACGACGTAACCATTGCCATAGAAGGTAAAGCTTACAATGGATGAGTAACCCACTTGGCAAGGAAGAGCAGCCTCAAGAGCAGCTCGCATAGACCAGGGCATATTTGGCTTCTCCATCCCTTAACTCCCAAAGCACCTTGTCCCAGGTTTATCACTCCCCAGCCCTTTGCTAACCCCCCTGGTCAGACTAGGGCTGTTGTCCCTGACACATATTGTGTGAACTGATAACAGAGAGAGGCACAAGGAGCAGCTCCCAAAATGCTCACTTGTTATGGAGCTGCTCAGTGGCTGGAAGACATTTAGGGGCTGTATACTGCTCCTCGCTCTGAACGGCATGGTGCTTCGGCTCGGAACCCTTCCAGTACTGGTCACAATGGCCTGGCCTAAATATAAATATGCAATTGGCATTTAGAGTGCAATTATTGCTATTTGTTTCGGAGGTAAGCGTCAGGAGTGTTGTCAGTAATGACAATTATGATGAGTCACTTGGTTGGGCTCACAATGCTCAAGCTTCTGAGCGCTATTTTCTGTTTCATTGGTTGAAAAGTTAAGCTGGTTGAAAAGAGATGAGAAGGCAGCCTCCATCCTACGGATAAGGATATATACTTATTTATTACTCAATGATAGGGATTCGATAGCATGATACAATATGAAATTCGAGAAAAGTGCTGTGTTTTCTTCATAATTATTATCTATTCCCATCTAACAAAAAGGCGTTATTTTAGGTCAAAATATCGTTGTTAACGTTTTATAACGTTAAGCCATGATAAGGAGCCACAGAGAAACGTTATAACGTGTTTTATTTTGTTTGCTGGATTGGATTATTGGCATGAGAATCCTGCTATTGAACATAGGCAAGCTCACCAATGCTAAACAGCTAGGACATATTTGTTAGCTGTCACTTAATGTCAGTTGGAAATGAATAGGGCAACATCGGGGTTTTCTCAGTTTTACCATTCATAGTTACTGATAAGAGACATAGACGCCACAGGTGGATTCGGGTCATCAGGGTGAGGACTGGTAATTGGTTGGCGGAGGGTGCTCAATAAGTCAATAGAGATTGGTTCTACAGCAGAGTGTAAAACCTATGTAACGGTTAATAGACCGACTATAAAATAGAAATATCAGATTCGTATACATGGGCGGTGAAAATGCCTCAGTTAAACACTATCTTAACTATATCTAGACCCTCGATCTCTGCATTTCCAGACTGCTAGACCACCAACGTGTACGATAGATATACCCCTTATTTCAAAGCCTTGCTATTAAACCCAACAGACCAATCAGCCATTAATCACCACAGAGGCAAATCACAGCCGGAAATAGGCGTGAGAACGTTGATGTAAATAGTCCCTAATAGTTCACGGCCTGCCCGCGATAAGGACAACGCGCAGCGATTTATGACCATCCACGTGACCACAGGCAGACTCATTTGCATATTGACACCCAGGGTGGGCCCTTTAAAACAATATTGTGGGTGTGCGTGGTGCTGGTGAGTTTGGGGAGGGGGAGGGGAGGGGGTAATGGGATTTGGGAGTTGTTCTCTACACCTGTGATTAATAGTGGCGCGAGGGTGGCGCCCCCTTTCCGTTAGCTTCTTATTACTCATCACCAGCCTTATTACGACGATTGTTCCTGTTGACCCCTCCGCGTATCAATCAAGTCCCCGTCTGGCCCCATGCTCCCAGTATTGGGATGCCATGCTGCTAAAATTAGCGGTCACATAATCTACTCAACGTCCCAGATTATGATATGGAGCTCTGTAGCAACTATGATAGCACAGATATCCTTCCACCAACAGAATCGTCAAGGCATGTGGCATAAGAAATGGAGAGAATAACAAATAACAAATAGCTGGGTGCTTGAGTGCTATTTGTTTGCTGTTAGTGAGGCTAGAGGTGTCAGGTGAGTGGGTAGCAATGGGAGAGGATGGTGTCAGAGAGCGATGGGTTTGATTCCTCTTGTCTATTTGTGGGTAGACAAGTAGGTTTTTTTGTAATTTTATAACCCCAGTAGCACTGTCTATTCTAGTATTCTACAGAGGATAGTTAACATGATTATTCAACACACATGAGCTGATCAATGTTTTAAATTACGTTTGGTACTCCTCCCTTTCAAAAGGCATAAAACAACAACAAAAACTTCAGGGTAGGTACATCATGATTTATGCCTTAGGAATCCCCCCTTTCTACATGAATATAAATGTATCATCTGATATGGCAATTCCCATCCAATATTGTACAATATTCCAGTTGCTGCTAAGCTGTCTAGATCACTATGATATTATATCACCCGTGAAAACCATGTTGTCACAGGACAATTTATGCATTCTGCATGCACTTTGGCGCTCCTCTCCCTAGAGTAGAATATATCCCAGAACCAAACAGAACGGCCATCTGCTTCTGTATATGCTAAGGGTACAGTGTGAATGCCAATTTCAAGGTCTAAAGCAAACCCCATCCCCGGCAGACTATGGTATTAGCCAGGAGTTCCAGAGCCTATTTATCAACAACAGTGAGCTTTTCTACCAACAAAGGTTCTATGGAATATATGATAAAAGGTTCAATAGCTCGAAAAGGGTTGTCGAACCATGCTACTAAGAAATCCTATTTACTGCATGTATGTGCATGCTCACTCAGAGATTAATATCTGATACGTATTATACATGGTATATGGTTCTTTTTTCCAAATTAGAAAGTTGAAATAGATGGATGTGTTACCCTTAAGTTGTTGTAAGCTAGTTAGTATCCAATAGTAATACAATGTATGTATATAATATCATATGCATCGCAACATCCATAGGTGGGTTGCTACATTATAATGTAATTGGCAGAACATTGTGTGGGCTTCGTAGTATAACAAGACTATCAACGAGGAAGAACTCCAAGTTGGGAATTTGAGTTCGAAGAGAAGCCAAGACAAAACAAAAGTGTCTCCGGAAGTATCCACTCCCTACTTGTCTCCCCTCGTCCCAGGAGCAAGTGTTTTGTATTCAGTGAGGCTGAAGCTATGTTTTGAAGGGTGAGGCGCAGAAATACAAGAATCGATTTGTTAGTTTGGGGCAAGACACACCAAATAGCCTAAAGGCAAATGGAAGTGGTTAGCCGGTAGTAGGTTGCCCCCCTGGAGCACGCGCCATCAAGGATCCACTCCAAGGGGGCACCACCACTGCCACCACCTTGACAGCGGAAGAGCTTTGAAAACACCTTACTTTTAAGAGAATTATTTTTTGTCCCCCTGCAAAACCAATGGGCATACATATCAAATTCCGTTCAAATTTCACCAGGGATGAATAATAATTTCCCCGGGTGTTTCCGAAAATGTGTGAGAGTTTGGGTCTGAACTAGGTGTTAACAGGAGGGGAAATGGGGTAGGGGTTATGGGGAGTGTTTAGAGGGGTACAGGGGGACACAGAGCATCTTCTAAACGGTGCCCTTACCAGAGCAGGGGGTGCAGGTCCCCTGCAGCTGCCGTCCAAACACCAACAGATACAGTTACTGTGCTAGGGTAAATACAAGGGTCGTTTAGCAGCACCTATACGATACCTACACCCCTGTATCCCGCATGGGGTCGCTGCCAACCCCTGCCGGAAGTTCCATGGCCCGCCCTGGTAGTTGTTTGTCTAAGCGGGTCCCCACCTTTCCGACACCTCCAGTACGACACTTTTTGTAACGGCTACAGTTGTGGAAGACATCGCTGACATTTCGACTTGTCAAGGGACTTCATTTTGAACAGTTGTATTGCAAAATGCGATGATTGCAAAAAAAGACCTAACTCCGACATAGTCATGGATTACTAGGAAAGGATGTATGTAACCCTGAAACATTTTCCCAATGTAATATAGTTTTCTTGTCATCAGGATCTGCCTATTATACACTCTGTTGGCAAAACTCTATAATTGCCCTGGGGGAATATCTACAAGAATCACGATATGCTTCAATTTTGTTATGGATTCCTTGCATTTTACCACCAAACTCTTGATTTGAAGCCATATGCCTTGCTACCATTTATACAGTTCATCAAAATAATGATGTATAAATGTGTGTCATAATAAATAAAATATCTAATCAAACATGATATCAAAGCATCTTGCAAGTCCCTACATTCCTATATATATTTACACACAGTCACCCCCTCCATTTTGAACACGGATTAGCCTAACCAGTCATGGCCCACATAAACTAGAAGGAATATGTCCATGACACTGCCATAGAGTCAAGCTGACGTTTCAAGGCAAATAGGTAATATCTCTTTGTTCATTAGGACAAGAGTCATCCTGACTATCTGAGCATTGACTCTGGGATAAGAGTAACCTAGATGTGATTAGAATCCATTGGCTCTCTTTCTCTTCTCTGTATAAGGCTGAATGTACATGTACATACATCTTGGGCAAGACTAGCTAATAGAGTGCTTGGTTGGATTTGAGGTTCTGGGGGTGGGGTGGGGTAGGGTGGATGGGATGGAGTAGGGTGGGGATAGCTCCTTCACTGACTTCTGTCCATCAGGTGAACTGTCTGACACTTGCTTGTTTTTCAACCAGGACTCAGATATTTGCCGAACATCTCTTTCTTTTGTGTGAACATCCTTCTAGACGTCAACAATAATAGGACCCTTGGGAAAACTATGTTCTTTTCTGAAGGATCAATGATATATGAAGACACATAAAGGGTGGGATATCAATATTGGTTTTTCAAATAGTAGGTAGAGTATGATGGTCAAATGGGGATTGACACCTTACATTAGTACAGTCAAATGAGCTAGTAAAAGAGTTAAACCAAACCCAGTTTAACCCTGAGAAGGAAGTTATTACGAATCTGATAATTTTCTCTGTGAGTGTATTTATGTGGTACATATATTGGGCATTGGAGGCAATTTTCTTTTTCAAATGGTATTGTTATTGAGGGTACAATCTGAAGATATGAATATAATCTCATTTGGGTTTCTTTGTCCCTAAAGGGACTGTGAATAAGAATTTAAAACATTAAATGAATTTAATTGGTTATACAAAATGTAGTGGGTATATGTTGCGCTTTTTCATTCTTTCTGTGATTCCCCGCCATTATTTGCATCCCTCTTTCCTCGGCCATTTTTGTATCCTCCTTTTTCATTCGTTTAATACTCAACAAGCATAACAATTTAAAATAAAGTTTCACACAATGGGTAGCACGGATATATATTCAGAATGGTACACAAGAAGGTCACAGCAAGAAAGTCCCTTTACTCGATTACATTGACCAGGCGGAAACCTTAATCGCTGAATTGTGAACTTTGAGAGAGATTTCAGACAAAATAGTTAATTTGTTATTCAGGATATTGAATTAAGTTGATTTGAACCTGACACGTTCAAACAATAGGCTCTCAGTTAGGGGTCACATGGTGGGAGGGGTCATCTTTCCAGTACAATGATCTATACACAAACTGACAACCACTCTGCTCAGACTATGTTGTGTCCATGGGTGACTGACTGTATTCTTTGACCGAATGTTTAATATCATATACATGTGATATAATTGTGTACGGTGCAAGCTGGGGATTTATTACAACCCAGGATAACTAAAAAGATAGTTACGAGTAGTGTCCCTGTTGTGTGGCTATCATGGTGAGGTTACCTGACCATGTGTAGGCTGTGTTTGCCCACACTGTGACGTAGCAGATGTGTAAACGTAACCTTCCCTATTCCGCATTAGCTAGATGATCACTGTACAGCGCCATCTTGTCTGGTACCAGTGCTCTTTCCTCTGCTAACTATAGAGGCCTGCTGCTTAGCTGAAACTGGTTCCTGTCATGACCGAAATTTGGTGTTTTAGGGGTCATAAACCTTTCAGGTATAGGCCTCTATTGTGGGTCCTTAGTTCACCTGTTCAGATTGGGGGAGTGGTTAGGACTCTCACCTACCAATCCATGCATCATGGGTTCAAATCCATGTCAAGGCAATTTTGTTCATACACAATTTTAAGATGTATTTTGGTAGGTCAAAAAATGTGATAGTATACAACTCGGTTGTAAAGATCCTTAACACCTAAAATCTAAGATTTAAAATGATTTTGTATTGTTGCATTGGGTTTTCTTTGTAAATAATATTACTATTTCTTACCAACTATAAAAAAAGATATGTTGCCTTGGCATGGATTTGAACCTATTACCCCTGGATTGATTGGCCAGTGTTCTAACCACTCCCCCAATGCAACCAGGTTGCATGAGAAATATTCAAATACAACTGATTCAAAACCATTTTAGATTACTAGTACACTATAAATATTGATCTTGTGTAAAGGATCTTTAAAACCGAATTATATACTATCACAATTTTTGACCTACCAAAAATATAGGTTGAAATTATGTGTGAACAAAAATGACTAGACATGGATTTGAACTCATGACCCATTGATTGGTAGGCCAGAGTCCTAACCACTCCCCCAATCTGAACAGTTGACCTAAGGACCCAAAATAGAGGGCTATAAGTGAAAGGTTTATGACCCCTAAAACTCCGATTTTGGACATGACAGGAACCAGCTTCAGCTAAAGGTCTCACAAGGTAGAATTACTGCATCTTGCTAGTGCCCTATAGGGAAGATTAAAGTTGTTGATTTCATCTAGATACATGACTCTGGGGGAAACAACCCCCTGAACTAATCCAAGTGAGCGTGGTTGACTCTAGGTCAAGCTACCCTATATATGGACCATGGTTCAGTTGTACATGCATACATACAAGTTTTTCAATGAGATGCCGAAGTCAACCAGAAATCAAATTCTAAAGACGAGAGATACGACGTATGTGGGCAAAGAGTTCACATGATAAAGAGAAATAGCATTAGGCTATCAGGCAAAGATTTCCGGTTCCTTTTTGCGAATGGTTTTCATTCCACATAGAAAAAAGTCCACAAAGAAGCCCATTGCTAGAATAATTCACTAAACGTACCATGTTCTTGAAAACCAAAATAAAAGATTACCATTTCTACATCAAAATCTATGAACTAAAGGATGTAAATGTCTGATCATTTTCTAATTATCATAATTATGCTAATTAGATTTTTTTTTTTTAATCAAAAAAAGGTATTGGAAACCACGAGACTTTTGGGTAAGGATTTTGGGTACGGCAATACCCACCCACATTTGTTAAGCCATTTCCCAAACACAAAAATTGATATCTTCTCATGTAATATATCACTGGAAAACTAATGATATTCGTTTTAAAGTTTACCTTGCAATCGCATAACCCTTACCTGTACACACTAAAAATTTCTTTCAAAGCTATTCTGTAAATAGACAAAATTATGACTGTATGACTGTATTTATGGGGAAATCCTGCATTACAGGGTGGAAGGGGCATTAATCATAAGGTTGCATAGATAAAGTCATGGATGAAGCATAGCCTTTCTAATAAAGGAGATATTCACAACTGACCAGCGACCAGTAAAACCAACCGATGCACCCATTCCCAGATACAAGCAGTCATGTGTAAACCACACTCTCCAGCCTTCTTCAAATTTACCCCCAAATTTCACAAAGAATTGCAAAGCCGATGCTCAAATACCAGAGTGCTCTGGGGTTCATCCCAGGGGCGACAGAGAGCATCAGTGTAGGTTGGTCAAGTTGACCTGAACTCCCACAAGGCGGGGTGATGGTGTAGTGTCAGGTTTCTCCTTTAGGGGGAAGCACGAGCACTCCCCAGTGGGTGAACTCAAACAGAGGCTTGGCAGGATTCGGTGTCCCCTGTTCAGTTTTGTGGGTGCAGGGTTATGTGGGTAAATATCCAAACAGAAAGGAGCATAATTTGAAATCCTACAGTACACAAATGAAATTTAACAGGTCTCAGTCAACATTAAATTTGCTCAGTTTGTTCAGATTGAGGAATTCTACCATATTTCTACCATCAGACCAAACTTCCATATGCATCACCTCCATTGCTTTACCACTCTATATCTGGCGCCATCCATAAACGATGTCATCCAATTTTGCTCAATCTTTTACCCCGGTCACCCAGATTGTGCTATAGCAAAGCTCTACCGTGGCAGGAGTGAGCATAATTATGGTAATATTCTGGAGCAAACCTAGAGATCTTGAGATGCTTGTCTGAACTTGCCTATATGATGTCCAGTAGCCTATTTGTGATATAGTACTATCGTGGCATGTGTTCTTCCCTATGACATGTTTCTGGTATTAAGATATCTTAAGTATGTAGTCTCACTGACAGCTATTAAATTTCGGCCTAAGGCTAGGCCTTATTGTCAACCCTGCACATGCAGTCTGGTCAGAAAGGTCCAGAGTTGAACTAGGATGCTGGATGAATATTGTCCGCATGAAGCATAAATTGCCAGGCCATACTTTTCTCGTATTTGTATAAGCCTGCGGCCAAAATGTGAGTAAAAAATTATCAAATGAGTCAATCATATATGCGAGCAGGTGGGAGGAAACACGGCTGCGGGGGCGGGAATGGCTTTTCAGTCTTAGTCTTGACCACCAGGGGAGCACGAAGATGGCAAAAGAGTGACAAATACAACACAAAATGTTCTTTTTGAGTACTTTTTGATGTAGAATATAGGAGGCTTCTTTAAATGATTCAATCTTTGGTGCAAGTGTTTTTGGAATGTAGATGGAACATTAAATATTTCTATTGGAAACTGGTGCATATGGCACTTTCTGGTTGCCATGGAACCATTCCCTTTTAAATGGGCTGTTATTGGTCCTTATCTCTTGCCCATTTCATGACTCATTCAAACCTAATTTACAATTTAAAAGGACGTATCTTTGGTTTTATACTGTAAATCTACTGTATAACTCCCCAGCCAACACACCCAAATGGGCCCCATATGGGCGTGTCTCTGGGCACCATGGGCTAGCCCATATCTGGGTATTAACTGGTAATTGTCTGGGCGTCCAGATGGGGCCCATCTGGGCTCAGCCCAGAATATCAACATGTCATGTTCTCACTGCAAATTCTTTAATTCATACTCTTTTCTGAAAATATTCGATAGATTTACATTCTAAATTGACATTATATGCGTTTTTGTAAAAGTGAGTTTCATCTGGGTTGGAAATGGGCAAACTTGGCAAAGGTACCCCTGGGTTTCCCATGGGCTCAGCATGGGCAGCCAGATAGGGCCCAGGTTGGCTGAGCCCATGTACTGAACTTAGTTGTTAATGGATTTCTTTCATTACAGATATTTTAATTTATCCTCACTTGTCCCTTTTTTCTAGAAAATGCAAGTTCAAATTATTTTTCTCATGCTATGTTGTCTACCTGGGTTTCACCTGGGCTAGAGCTGGGCTGCCCCTAATTACGTGTTCTCCAAATAAAGGAGCCCACCTGGGTCCCACTTAGATCTGAACAGGGCCAGCCCACTTCAAACCTGGGCAAGCCCTTCTGGGCCCCACCTGATAGCCCCGGTCAAAACGAAGCGGGCCCCAGATGGGCAGCCCATATGGGCCCCATAAGGCAGCCCATCTGTGACCCATCTAGGACCCACTAGGGTGTGTTGGCTGGGTCACTGTGCAGCTACACTAACCTCTGACAATGTAGCCTGTTAGCTATAGTTCCTGGCATATCATGGTGTGTGACTCACTGTAACAGTGTGAGTATGGTCCCTGCCTAAATCTCACGAGAAAATCCGTGGGCAGAAATAACAAGTAACATGCCGCGCTCACAGAGCCATCAGAATTATCACTATAAGATCTGTATCTGCATGGGAGAACCTGGTGATGCCATTTGGAATCAGTTTGAAAAATGTCTATTTCTGAGAGAGAAAATATTCCAAGTGTCATAATTCCACAGTGTATAGCTAAGATATATTTCTTACCACCCAAATTGAAAGCTATTCTTATAATTTTCCTAATCTCCCCGTGGTGAATTTGGGCTTAATATGAAATTACGAGGAGATCCCCCGTTTTGTGTAGTACGTGTACTAGCAGTTTGGGATGCCACCAGTCTTTTCTGGGTCAGTATTGAATGGGTGTCTTTGCACTTCACTCAAATAGATAGAAGCAATCAAGAAACTGGCAATAATAATTATAGTTCTAACATAATTCATAATAGTCTGTGTGTGCTTCTCCAGGAGGTGTGGTGTCAGGTGTTGTTCTGTGTTGTTCTGTGTTGCTGAAACAAATAGGGGTAACTCTATAGTTCCTCCCTTGGTTGTTCAATTGAGCCTCCCACTTTAATAATAGCTTATTGGTATTAAATAATTGATAGCGACACAACTTGACAGTTGATATTCCTCAAAGGCATTGATGCGAAAAAAATCAAAATAACTAAGGGAGTGTTCATTTTTTAACAACAGGGGGGGGTTGGTGAGTTTAGGGGGGGGGCGTAAAATAACTTGACCCCTTCAGAGGGGGGGGCGTAAAATAACTTGACCCTCTTGAGGGGGGGGGGGTAAAATAACTTAACACCTTTAGAGGGGGCGCGATTTGGCGCGATGTGGCGCTGAAGACATTTCTGTAGAAATGCCTTAAAATCCAGCAAATTACCTCTAAAATCATAACATTTTCTTGCGACACTTTGCGTTGCACCCATTAAATCTAACAATTTTACAGTGTGAATTTTCAAAATTTTAATTGGAGTTCAGGCAAACTCCTCAGAATTATTTATCAAATTGGTCATTCTTGTGATTCATCCAGATCCAATGAGAACTCTATTTTACCTTTATGTGTCAGACAAGAAGATCAAAATACATTTGCCTTCTTGATTTTCAAAATTTTCTTGGGGGGGGGGGGGGTGCGCCGCATTCCCAAACCCCCCTAGTACTGCTGTGACATGTGATTGGCAATTGAACACATAACTATTTCAGTGATGGTTTAAGATGGGGGGTAGACATGCCAGATGTGCCAAAATGCATAAGATTGCACCATTTGAAGTCAGGAATTTCAAAATTTTCTAAGACTTTTCCATCTAAAAAGCAAAGTTCCAGCCCCAATTATAAAGGCTGGCTAGTACGGATCTTAGCTTTGATACAATTCTGGCCAAAATGCACCAGAATGAACCATTTACGGTCTAGATTTTCCAATGTTCCCAAAAGTTTCCCACTAAAAATAGGGTTAATAATACAGTTGGCCAAAAGGAAACAGAATGCACCATTTCAGGTCTAGATTGTCAAATTTTCCCAAAACCTTTCCTCAAAAAAGATAAGGCCCCAATCATAGAGGCCGAATAGTACAGATCCGAGTTATTTTTTACCAAAATGCAGCAGAATGCACTATTTTAAGTTTAGATTTCCAATTTTCCTAAAACTTTTCCTAAAAAATAAACAAGTTTCCAGCCCCAATCATAGATAATTTAGAGCTGAGCCTTAATATATTGTATGCCAAAATGCATCAGAATGCTTTCAAATTGGGCTCTGATTCTTTCCCTCTTGCATGTCTAGTGTGCACCGTAGTCCCACATTTGCCAGCAAGATGTGTGTTTTCAACAGGCCAGTCTACAGGTTAATTGTTTTTGCGGGTATAACAGAGCAGACCAGACTGCAAAAAAGAAATGTTTGTGGAGTTTGAACCAAAAACAGACATGGTTGGGCACCCTCCAAATTGATATTACAAAATTTACAGAATTCCCATTATTGCATCTACAAAATTGTTTTATCAATGCAACCGTAAAATGGCAGGTAGAGGAACAATTTGCTTATCTAATATTGAAAAAAGTGTGGATAATCTGTTCTGTTTTAGTTGGAATTACTAGTGTTAAAAAGGGAACCGGTTGTAGGTGATTAAATGTTGGATGAAATGCTAGTGTGGTTTGCATCACACTCCTGTAATTCAGTACATGGACCTATGCATTTGTGCCCAAACGACTACGAACTGTTCATCTTTTTACACCTATCTTTTCTGGCAGATTTTATCTGCTGCTATATGATTGCAATAAAATGACCAAGTTGAAAAATAATAAGAGACTAAAATAGTGATCATCAAATCTACCCAGGATGCTTCATCATTCAAGATAGGCTGTTACCAACTGTTTGTTTCAAACTAGGACTAGACTGCCCTGTTGGTTGACCAGGCCATCGGCTTGGATCAAGGCCATTCATTTTTAACTTGACATTGAGAGCAATACCTACAAGGAATGATTGAACTGTAATGTTGATATTTATGGATATCAGAGTAACATAAAGGTTCTTCAAAATTGTCAACTTGTGGGTATACAATCCACAGCTTCCGATAAAGCTTTCAAAGTGCACATGAATACACCATTTGACTTCTAGATTCTGAAATGTTCCAGTTAAGAGACGGATGTATGCCGTTCTGACCCCCTTCTGAAGCACTGCACTTTGAGTACAGCTGCAATTTTCTGGGAGCTGGGTAGATATTGTGTCCCTAATATTCACGCTTAAATTTGATGAATCCATAGATCAAAATCAAAAGTTGCTATTTGAATATTTAATAGCCATTTCTAGGAGTACATTTTCCATAAAACCCCTCCCTTAAGAAACCCCCACCTTTAAGACGACCCCTTAGTCAGGAAAAATATACCCCAAAAGCAGGCTTCTCCACAGACTCAAAAATCACACCGTAAATTTTCACGTAGGAGCTGGGGCTTGTACGAGTAAGATTAGGGTTAGGCTTAGGCCTATATTAGATATGTGAGAATTGATGGATAAAATTTTTTTGGGAAAAAAAGTGCTTAAATGCGAATAACTTTTGTTCTAATTGATGGATTTTCAAAATTCAAAAACCTGTAGATAGATAAAATGACACTGGCAGGGATTTTGGGATAAATTGACGCCGGCGGCAGTAATAGCGATGCTGGCGGCCCGCCGGTGTCATTGCAGTGTAAGGAGAACCCTGTTAAAGGAGGGGTTTTATGGTACATGCCATGAAGAAACATAGGGATAGGCATTGTAAATAAGGCCTATATCCTATATATCAAGTATAGAGTCATTTCTATGTAGCACTGATGCGACACAGCGATGTAACGCAAATTAATGCAGAAAAATTTAAAGGGGGGGGGCGCAAAATAACTCAGCTCCTCCCGAGGGGGGGGCAGATTTTAACTTGCCCCTTCCCGAGGGGGGGGCGCAAAATAACTTGCGTGTTAAAACGAAAACTCACCAACCCCCCCCCTGTTGTTAAAAAATGAACACTCCCTAATTGGCCCTTTTGTTAAGTGTGCCTATACACTAGAGGGAGTAGTGCGGTATAATCAAACTTCTGTAAAAGTCCATGGCATGGGTATACATGTATTTGTTCAACCTTTATGTTTTGAACTTTCGGCGCGAAAAGTGCTAACACATCACACACATTCTACATGTCGTATGTGTGTGTATATAATGCATCCTGCTGATGCTATCCCCTCTACGTCCCTTGTCTTCACACACCCTATACATTTGATATGCAAACAAGCAGTGCAGTTCAACATCTGAAGCCAGGCACTGGGAAAAATCCCTCCCCTGCATGCAATCATGTCTCCTCCGCCCCAGGAATCCTTCTGGTACCTTTCTTTTTATTCATCCACCCCCTCAGAGAGATTCCTTGGGCTTGTGTCCCTTTTTTCCTGGGGTGGTGAGGATGATTTCAATCGGCCTTGTTTGTTTGTTTTGCCGCAGCCACAAGGGTAGGGTGTGACTTGCAGACAACTGCTACCGGATCAGGTTGAGCTGCAAGGAGCGTTCTGGACAAATTCAATTTGGATGGTATGTATTTTGATAGCGGGCGGAAACTTAGAAACAGTGTACGTCTGTGGATCTGTAGGTTTCAAATCAGACAATAGAAGTGTGCAGTGCATATATATATATATATATATATATATATATACACTATATGGATTATGAAAAAGAAATGCAAATGCTCTAGATTTAAGTTTTATAATCGTACTCTGATCAAATTGTACCCTGATTTCTGTGACTTTTGAGAGCAATATATGTAAGTGGCATATATTTTGGTGACAACATGTGATGGAATACTCAGTTAATACACTATTTATTTTCTATAGTGCATTATCACATACAATCTCTATGTTAACACTCTAATCAAGTTAGTATCCCCCCCCCCCTATGGTCACCCTTAATTCCTATGACGTTATGTACAGACTATTTGAAGGGTTGGAATAATAATCTTATTGATGGAGTTGTTTTTTCTTGTGTTTTTTTTCAGATCGTTACCTAGGACTCATGATAGACACGAAATACAACTCCGCAGGATACATTTGTATCGTTCTTCAGATGTCTATATTTCTTAGATATTCCCAGCCGGCTCATCATTCTAAATGTAAATTAGGCGTGTGCTCCGTAAATCTGCAGAATAACAATAATAAACCAAATCCTTGAATTGTGTTCATGTATGTCTTATGAACATTTAATTTTCTATGGTACCTGGTTACAGTTTCCTAAAACAAAAGGACAAGTTATGATCCCTTTACGCGTATAAAATAATACATTTTTGCAACAACGAATAATCCAAAGAGTGAGAGAGAATAGAGCGATGCAATCATCATACAACCTTTCCAGCTTCCCAGATACATATATACTAGTAATAGTATAAATATCTACATAACCCACTAGGGTTATACATGATATAGTAGGCCCCGGCACCGTCTGTATATAATATATTGCTCGGGTGAATGGATACGGGTGGGCGAGTCTGGTGGTGTGAGACTGGATATATACAGCGGCAGATGGACAGTGAAACACTGCTGTTGTGGAAGCTCAGTCTCGCCCCCTGCAGGACCGAGCGGGAACTAGCGTTTGCCCTGCCAGGTGCTCACACCCATATGGACATGTCAAAATGCCATTGGACAATTATGTAACCAGTTATGGTATGGATGTGAAAACCTTGGGACTCAAAACATTATTGGATACTTCTGTTTGTTGAATGGGTTGTCACTTGTTCACCTCTTACAAAAACGGTTTCAGAGACAAATACTCCTGCAGAGTTCTCGGCAGGGGTAACTCCCTAATATTCTCCAATATGCTTGTCCCTTTGGCCTCCTCTATCAAACTGCCTCTAACGGCGATCCTACCAAGCTGCATGAGGGACATGAGCGTTGTGTCCTGAGCACGAATATAATGCCTGCATTCTTCCTTATCTACATGATCCTCCTCCAGGTCCCTTAATGTTAACTTCCCACCTGCATTACGGAGCAGTGGTATCAGGGTGTACAATCTCCTGGTGAGGCACAGTGCGATAACACTCATCCCTCCTCCAGTGGTACTCCTGTGTCTGTTCAAATCACAGCCAGCTTGGACCAGGTAGGCAGCCACATCTTGGTGGTTAAGTTTTACAGCCATGGTTAAAGCAGTGTCATGGTGGGTGATGGGTCCATCATCAGGGGTGTGGCCACTCAGCAGTGCCCCCTCACCTACCAGGTACCTCACCACAGAGAGCTGATTCCCAAACACAGCTTCATACAGAGGAGTCACAGCTATCCCCGCTGGGCTACCCCCCATACCATTAATGTCTGCTCCCACCTGGAGCAGCTTCCTTACGATGTTCAGGTGTCCTCTGAGGGCGGCCCAGTGTAGGGCAGTCCGGCCTGACCTGTCACACACCCCCAGGTCCCATTTGGCTGTCAGTAACAGACACACCTCTTCAAAATGTCCAAGTTTTGATGCCAGAATGACGGCCATCTTTTTGTGAGTGTTACTCAGTAGTGTATATTGGTTGATAGTGTCGTCTATGATGGCATTCAAGGCGTCGTGGTCGTCTTCTGAGTTTCTCAGAACTTTCACAAGGTACTCCATATTTAATTCTCCAAACAAGAGGTCCCGGGGTTCTGGAAAGAGAAATATTATGGTCTATCACAAGAGGTATTATTATAGAACATCACCAGGCAATATATAGATAGGTTGCATCTATATCATTTTCTAATATCCATTGCCGCAATGCTGATATCTTACGTCTAA
Organism: Harmothoe impar; assembly: GCA_947462335.1. Classification (NCBI taxonomy): domain Eukaryota; kingdom Metazoa; phylum Annelida; class Polychaeta; order Phyllodocida; family Polynoidae; genus Harmothoe; species Harmothoe impar. Next base: position 48,775,464 of record OX381705.1, read on the forward strand.
GTTATAATTGAGATAACAATGTAATATATGCGCTGTGTGGGAGGAGACTGAACATTCCTCTTATCTCATGGTATCACTAGCTGCACACTGATATCAGTGTGTGGTCCTTCGTGCGATTGTTATAAGGGATTTGACAGGCTAATCTATGAGTTTCAATTATATAAGTATTTGAATAAGATATTATAAACACCGTGGATCTATATGAATATGTATATGTTTAAAAGTGGTAAGTTTAGGAGTATTGTTATAGCCATACACTTGGATACAGATTGCACGATCGGTCTTATTAAGTTGAATCTTTTTAAATGCCAAATGTGTCTATAGCTCCTATTAAACAATGCCCCACATACAGCGCATAGTACTTAAATAGCATATGATTTCCACAATTAAGAATATCAGCTCCGAAAATCACAGTACCAACTCTATCAAAATGAACCCCCTAACAAAATGGGTTCTATCTATAGCTTCACAATGCCTGATGGTGAAACAAAGGATGGGTATATGGAAGGTATGTCTACCAGGGGTTTAATGCTCTGGGCGGGGCTCTGGGGCGTTACCCCCGGGTGTTACGCTATCCTCCATGGCCTTAACCATATGCTTTCCCAGCAGGGACTCTTTTACATTAACACATTGGTTATTACAAATGGATGTACTTACCAATGGTTCGTTAAAGTATGTGTCTAACTTCGGCCCTCTGCCTGCATTACACGGGTATGCAGCTCTGTTGTTTAGCCTATCCAACGTTTAAAAAAAAGAGAAGTGTGACTGAATAATGTTTCGGTTAGACTCCTATGTCTCTGACTCTCTGGTCTACTGAATGCTGGGTGTACATGAACGCGGGGCTGGGTCCGACCCCCTGTGGATGCGGGTGGGTTGGGTCGGGGTATGTGTCTTTTGTGCTGGCCATTCACCTGGGCCATTCACGTTATAATGCTTTGTAACAATACGTCATGTCCATCAAAGAAGTCGACCAGATGGAGCAGACCCAAAGTATATATCAAGTACCACGTACTGTAGTATGTAGTGGCTACATGTTTAGTTCTAATTGTATGCACCACAGGGCTCACATGCACCCGCATTCTGTCTGTTCCGACCACCCATGGCTATTGAATGCAATCATGATAGAAAATACCGTTCTATAGTGAGAGTGGTATCTTTACAAATTAAAAAAAAGTCACTATCCATCTTGTTTAAATCCGTGCTGGACTGTGGTACCCTTTATATATATATATATATATATATATATATATATATATATATATATATATATATATATATATATATATATATATATTTATATATATATATATATATATATATATATATATATATATTATCCTAGGTACTTTAAGACATGAGAGGTTAAAGTACCTTTTACCTCACCCCCCCCCCCCGTCCCCTCACTGCCCTTTTCCCCCTTTATAAATGGCAAGGAATTATGTGTCTATTTTGGAAGCCTAGTGAACTCCATTTACGCTCGTAGAGACGAACTGTCCGAGGTGCCTGGACATTGGGTGTTTTCGACTTTCGACTTCTGGGGTAAACATTTGGCTTGCCACACGTCCGACCCTGATAGGACCTGATACGGGTTTCTCAGCGCATCGCTTCCGACGCTCGGAATATGCTACTCTTCTGAATTTCATTCAAAACCAAGTTGCTTCCAATACCCCTGATTATAAATAGTGAGCCAGCTATAGGCTTCAGAGACATTGTCGATTTTTATTCACCCTTTTTGTCTCTTGATTGTTTGTATAAAGGCTGTCAAGTTTTGAAAGGCCAGTGTCGCTGTCCGGCGCTGTCCACGTCAATGATCACAAACCTTGGAAACCTATACTTCTGGTACTGCCAATTCTATTACCCAGGTGGCGTTGGTGAGCCCAGTCTACTGGAGTACCCTTTCTGCTCACTAGGGTGCGTAAGTGAGCCTAACTTAGTGCATGCATTGGTGCCTCGAGTTCTGGGATTATTTGATGTATGGGGCTTCAAAGGGAGATTGACCATGTCAAGAATCTAATGGGTTTTTTTTAATGGTATTCCTCACTTCCTTTATGTTGCTCAGCTTTTTAACCTGCTAGCTATCTTAAATACGTAACATTTGACCTTCTGCTGGCCTGGAACAGTGCAGAGTGGGTTGACAAGGCCCCAGGAAGGACAGCAGGACTTGATTTAATTTAAAGTGAGATTTGATAAAAGGATATTGGTGCGGACAACTGTGTCACTTGTTGAACCTTCTGTCACCCCATCTAGAGCAGCTACATCTCTCATTAGTCTTTTTACCAAGGAAAAAAAACAACAACATGATTTAATATTTGCAACACTTTATTTCACTGGGTTGTATTTACACTAAAGGCGAGAACATCTCTTGACTTTCAGATAAGTTTAAAAATAGAGATCTTAAAAAAGGACTGTCCAGGATTGAAACAAATCGAATAAATATATATGGGAAATGTCGAATTCACAAAACACATTTTTTGCTTAGGTGTATTTCTTTACACATTTTTTCATTTTTTATTAATTATCATTATAAACTGGTCAGGAAATTCATCTAACATTGTGTTGCATTCACAAAAACATTATCCTCCTCATAGGATGTGTTCTATTGTAGAACTTTTTCAAGGTACAACTACAACATGTTGTCTATAGTATGAGTATCTAATACTAAACAGTTGTTTTATCATAAACGCATGGACGACCACTTAAAACATATCGCCCATATCCCTCCCTTGACAATGTACATGATAAGTTTATACCCGTCCCCTTAGACCAATACGTATAGTTATGGTTCAACAAATAGCACAAGTAATTGTTTGGATAGTATACATGACCATTTTGCCTCGCTTTATGTCACCATGAAATATTTTCATTTTTTGAGTGGAATCAACACTTTTTGAACACCACAGAAATGCCCTCAAAATTCACGATTTTCAGCATATCAAAGGTACGATTCCTCAATGGGTGTCACAAATAAATATTTGAGATGTTTTAGAATACAATCACACCAACATACACAAAATAATGGTCCACGAAGTATCAATACAAGTTTCTCAAAATTTCATGGTCTCTTAAATGCGCATAATTTCAAGATCAAGAATACAGTTTTCACTACCTTTGTACAAAAATGCAGTGATGGTAAATTACATTATGAAATCACCAAAGACAATACATCTATTAAGGACCAATGAAGACCTTGTAAACACTTTTTTTCTTTTAGAAAAGTACCGGTGTATCTAAGCAGTTCACATATTGGTCAAATCTCATGGATTTGCAATTACCGTATTCGACATAATAAGAACCCCTTCCCCCCATTTTTAGACTAGAAGAAAGCCTTCATTTTCACGATTTCTGAGACAGTTAAACTCTTTAAGTACTAAAATGCCATAAAAGGTTATCTTATAAGTGCCCAGGGCGCTTATTACATCGAAAACGGTAATGGCTAAGTCTCACCAGATCGGTGAGACTAAGCCATATGCGCTCCCTTTTCTTAGTGTCGCGCACATTATGATCCATCACTATGCATACATACAGCAATTCCATACACCCATACCAGCCACAGGATTTATTTGTTTCAACATGGAATGATAGTCAAAGCGTATTTCCAAAGAATAGCTACACCAGAAGTCACTCTAATCTATGAACTTGAGTTAATAACAACTGCTAGAACTATTGGAATAGCGGGCGTATAAATACATTTTCCAAATTAGTCACAACGAAGCAACTGAACATGTTGCACGTTCAAACAAGTTTTCCCAATTTATGTATTTTTTATTGCCCTTATTCAAGTTCTTATTCCCTTTAATCAGCATGGAATTTTTGTAGTTCAAAGTTGATAAGCTAACTCATGGTTTTGTTTTTAAGTCCTCGACCAGTTTTGCAATACTGGCACGATCTAGGCTATTCCAATAGGCGTTTTAATGTGAGCTTGTGTCCATATTGACTCAAGTTGCAGTATATAAAATCTGCACATCTTATCACATACAAACGCCATGTTGTCGCGATAACAAATCACCTGTGTGAGATTAAAGCACAATTAATACTTTAAACCGTCTTCCAGAACAACCAAAGACTCGCATTGTGTTTTTCAAACAGATAAATGGAGTTATGTGTGATGGAAACCGGATAGGTATATATACGCTGTGCACCAGAGCTGTAGCATTGTCCTTTCTAGTCGCAAGGCGTCCACCGTTCGCTATTGGTTTGCAGATTCACAGGCATCGATCCAGTCTCCATAGACGTCTATCGGTTCTGACAGGTCTGGTATTGTAGTTAAGGGCCAACCAACTATCTATGTGAGCCGCTGTGCTTTAAGCTCATATTTGGATTAGGTAACTACTCAAAATCAGGCTTAAAACATTATAATTAATTTTTAATGGATACATTTTATATCCAATTATGAGAAAATTTCAATCTTTAAGTTTTAGTGGCTAAGCTAAGTTTAAAACTATCACAGTCATAGTAAAAGTGTATGTTGATTTTTTGTTATTTCCCAAAATCCGGATAACCGGGTTTACTGCACCTCATTTTTTAATCCGCACATAACCTTTAGCATTTTGTATGTCCACTAGGCCACACCAAAAAAAAAGATGGTCAATGGATTTCACTTTTCCAAAAATGATGCGAGCGAGCGAAATTTCTTCTTTTTTTTTTTAAAGAATTTTTTTTGGTCAATGGATTTTGTCGGTGGAAAACTGGAGCGAGCGACAATTTTTTATTTATTTTTTAACCAGCCTCCTACAAAAGTTCTTTGTGGACCTCTAACATAAAAATTTATTGGTTGATCTGGGGGAATTACTGGAAGAAAATTTGAAAACAAATAAAAATTCTCAATTTAGAAAAAAATGAGGCGAGCGAAATCCATTGACAATTTTTTTTTCAAAAAAAAAATATTCCATTTCCGAAAATAAGGTGCGCGAAATCCATTGACCCACTTTTTTTTTTGGTGTGGCCCTACTTATATGTTCTATGTATACTAAAAATGCTTTTACATATAAAAGTCACTATAGTTTCGGTAATTCTATAAAGGATACAGTTTATGTTTGTTTGGAAATCCTCCAAGCAGACTTGACAGGATATCATTCCCGTATTTCTTTGTCGGTCCCTGCAAATAAAGAGTGAAAAAATCACTGATTTGGTTAACGACACTCGGTGGTTTGGACCAGATGAGAAAGAATCTATTAGTTGCGTAAAATAATTCTTACATAAACGTAACTTCTTGTGTAGATTATGTAATATTTTACCTCTGGGGGGTGGTTACCCCGGATTCTATAAAGATTATTGTGTATAAACTGCATTGCACATATAACCTTGGAAAAGTCATATATCCCACACCTGGGATCCGGCTCGTGTAAACAGCGAGTTGTACACAGGTATTTACGTTTTACGATATTATAGTTCAAGCAGCCCATACACAAAAAGTAGTTCTTTTTATAAATAAAAAGATCTACTCTGCTTATATTGCCTTTTCTCTGGACCACATTTTGTTTGTGTGTGGCATTTTGTACTAGATGGGTGAGAGATCAAAGGGGTACTCACATCTTCACTTCACAGGATTTTTCGTGGTTACAGAAGGGGCAGTTGAACTGGCCCGGCAGTGGTTCGATGATCTTCCTCTTTGGTGGAGGTTTCGAGGCCTTCTTTCTACGACCCATTTTCTCCTACTATCTGGAAAAGGGAAAAAAAAAGCATTATTATGCAGGCTATAATGAGTTACATTTAAATCGAATCGAACTCAAGGGTAGGCCTTAATTGTACCTTCATCTCCAGGGGACTAAATTGACAATTTTCCCTTTCCCTTTCCCTAACAAAAACATTTTACTACTACCGATACTAACTAGCACTAACCAACTACGTCACCTTGAATTCGATAGTATCATACCCTTTTACTAGTTTCAGCACGACAAAAACACGACCCATTTCACGCCCCTCCCCCCAAGAACAATTAGCACAGTATAACTAGATAACTGTTTTGATTGATTGATTGATTTGTTTGATGCCCAAGTGTACAATGACACCCCAGACTTATCTCAAGTTAGCGAGCTAGACATGCACAAATAGACTACCGATAGTAGTAGTCTTGTCTCGCAGTAGGACATATATTTATATGCTGCTTCCCCAATACAGCAGTGACCGCATCTATGGATGATTGAATCTATGAAATGAAGGACCACATC